>JAJKFL010000009.1:44323318-44465818 GCA_021186555.1 Reticulitermes speratus | reverse complement strand
AGAAAACTTAAGTACATGGTCATGTCTTGCAATCAGAATGCAGGACAAAATCACAACATAAAGTTAGATAATAAATCCTTTGAAAGGTTGGAACAGTTCAAATATTTGGGAACAATCCTAACAGATCAAAATTGCATTCGGGAAGAAATTAAGAGCAGATTGAAGTTGGGGCATGCTTGTTATCATTCGGTGCAGGATCTTGTGTCTTACAGTTTGCTATCCAAAAATACAAAGATTAAGATATACAGAACTATAATTTTGCCTGTTGTTTTATATGGGTGTGAGACTTGGTCTCTCACACTGAGGGAGGAACATAGGCTGAGGGTGTTCGAGAATATGGTACTGAGGGGGCTATTTGGGCCTAAGAGGGACGAGGTAACAGGGGAGTGGAGAAGACTACATAACGAGGAACTTAATGATCTGTACTCATCACCAAATATTATTCGGGTGATCAAATTGAGAAGAATGAGGTGGGCGGGGCATGTAGCACGTATGGGGGAGGGGTGAGGTGCATACAGGATATTGGTGGGGAGACCTGAGGGAAGGAGACCACTTGGAAGACCCAGGCGTAGATGGGAGGATAATATTAAAATGGATCTTCAAGAAGTGGGATGGGTGGGGGCATGGACTGGATTGATATGGCTCAGGATAGGGACAAGTGGCGGGCTGTTGTGAATGCGGTAATGAACCGCCGGGTTCCACAAAATGCGGGGGATTTCTTGACTAGCTGACGACCTGTTAGCTTCTCAAGAAGGACTGTGCTCCATGCAGTTAGTTAGTTAGTTATAAAATGCGGAGAATTTCTTGATGAGCTGTGGAATTATTCATTTCTCGAGAAGAACTTTTCTTTGTGAAGTTAGTTCGTTTGTTAGTTACTCAAATCAAATTTGTTAGTCGAGTTTCATGTACGTATCTTTGGATGTAACTGGTAACACCGGGGTTTTCTCAGTACATTTGTCAGTACATTATTTTTTATTACTAATGACTAAAGTTTGTCTGTACTATTTAATATGTACTGTCATGTTTTTATCTCATGTGTTTTTCTGTGTAATAAAAGTGTTACTATTTGTGGTTCCTCCTCTCTCAATTCCTCTAAGTCTTGCATATTTGTTTTCTCCACTTTGTTTTTCCATTTGCATTTTAATTTGTATAAAAAGCTACTTAGCTTTTTTAATTTTGTGATCTTGTTAGAACTGATTATTTTCATGTGTGCGATTTCTTCATATGTGTGTAGCCATTTATCATTCAAAAACTGTTCTCTCAAACTATTTGTCTCTTTACACTTGAGTAATATATATATCACGTTCTCTTCTTTGTGATATAGGGGGCATCTTTGTGATATAGGGGGCATCTTCCTTTTGCTACTCCTAACCTTATACTTCTCAGTCTCCAAATATCCAATCAAAACCACGCTAACCCAATTCTCTCCTTTGAATTACATTGATCTATATATGATCTTGGTTCATCCCTGTTGTGCTTGTTAATCAAATATTTATTTTACAGAATACAATCATACACAACACCACAGTGCAACTCGATTAGGCTGCTAGTTTTGCCCTAATATAAGCCATCATCAGGCCTCGTCTTTTTGGAGGGGGGGGGGGGGACTGCTCGTAGTGAGAACTTTAACTGCAGTTGGGAATGCAATCTCATCCTTTACAATATACATAATGAAATTGGTAAAATGATAGTAAATTGCGAAAGATATTTAGACAATGTGTAAACGAATATTATAGGGGCATATGTGTAAAATGTATATAAAAGTCTATTTAAAAATCATAGGTAGGCAGTAAAATCAAATGTGACACATGTTGGTCATGTTCTTTTTGAGACATGTAGATCAGCCCATAGATGCGAAGTTTAACATCCCAGACACTAGAATGTTTTCTCTGAAGCGGTTGATATATTCAGTTAATTGAAACAAACATCCACACTTTTGACAAGTACACCATTGTTTCCCATGAAGAGAGTAGCTGAGGTAGAACAGCCAACAAGGGGTGGATTGTCCATTTTGGGGTTTGGATAAGATGCTAAGAACTCGTAACCATAAAAGATCAGCATGCTAAAAAGTGTTTTGCAGTGCCTTGAACTTGGGTGGAGCTTTTGGAATGACCCAAGCAATGGAAAGTGAACATAAAGGAAAAGGATGGTAGGGTGTGGACTGGATAGTGGTGGAATTTGGACCTGAACAACCAGCTACGGTCTGGAAGGCCTGTTACTGCAGCTCGTGATTTGAATGGGCAAAAGTTGACAAACTTATTCAACAAAATCAGTGAATTTCTCAAAGAGTCATAGCAGAAGAGTTAAATATTAGTTTAGCTAGTGGCAATGAGATTATTGCAGGTTTGGGTTACAAAAATTGTGTGCTGGATGGATTCCACGTCAGCTTATGCCGAAATGAAAAGAGCAAGACTGGAAGAAAGTCAGTGATTACTTGCTTGCTACAAAAGTGAAGGTAATGGTTTCTGTACACCACTGTCACATGTAATGAGAGTTGGATGCATCGTTATTACCCTGAAATAATAAGTTAGTTACTTCAATATTGTCACTGCACTTCTCCTAGAGAGAAAAATTTCAAGGCTCAACCTACTGGTGGGAAATGCATGCTCATTTTCTGGGACTACAGAGGCATCATTCACTAGGAGTATGTGATCACAGGTATGAAAATCAACTCCAAGACTTGCGTGAAGACCCCAAAGAGGAAGAAACAGTGAATCACGTCCGTTGGGGAAAAAACCCCACTCATCACAATAGCAATGGATTTGAAGTCGTTTCATAACGTCCCTACAACCTGGATGTGGCAGTGTCTGACTTTTGGTTGTTTGCTGAAGTGTCCACCACTCAACTGTGTGTTTAGTTAGTGCTGTAAATAATATATCTGCCACTTGTTATCCTGTGAGTTTTGTGATGATTTGAGTCACCGATTCCAGGGGTATGGTTAACCTGGGAGTGCCCTTCTGTTGGTGGATGGGATGAATATTGTGTACTGAAGTTAGAAGTGTGCAAATATATTGTGTTCTAGGCAGCTGATTGCTGTTACATGTGTGGTAGAATAATGTGTGTGCTGGATAAATTGTCTTCAGCTTTGAATTGTTTCATGGAGAGCAATTAAATGTTTGGTTTACACACTGCTGGATCTTACTGTCTTGACAGGGTGATCTGTTGTTTTGTTTTTGGGCATGTTTATTGTGCTCACTGGAGCCAAATGAAGGTTCAAAGCTGTCTTAACAAATGTTCTGCAGTGTTGAACTATGTTGTGATGCTGAATTGTGATTGTCATGGATTTGGGGGAACCTGTTGCTTGGATGGACTGGGAAAGAACAGGAAAACTCCCCCAGGGTAACTGCTACCCAAATGAAATACACACTGGGTTGCTGTTGAATGTGAGATGCTTCACTGTTGTGCTGATCTGCTTAGAAGTGAACCCTGTATTTATACTGAAACAATAAAATAGTGTTTTGATATGCAGTCTGTGTTAGTTCAGTACATTTATATTGATTTTATGATGTAGTTAACATTTTTTAAATTGAATTATGAAAACAAATCTCAATTCCCAAATATCTTTGTGTACCACCAGATGACTGTCCACATATCACTGGTTGAAATACTCTGCGTTTTTCCTTCCTTTCTCCCTTTGTTGTGAGGCTGTAAATATTTATATGCCATCACCTTTTTCTGCTGTACCAATCAGTAACAACATGGTGCGTCGAAAACAGCAAAACATGCAATATGAAGAATTTTTAGAGCGTTTATATGCTAATAGTCTTGTCAGATGTGCCAAGTGATGTTTCGGATACTGGTGGTTGCTGTCGCAGTGGTAGTGGAAGTGATAATATACTTTCGGGTTCGATGTGTTTATGGATATGGTCGTCTGGGGGGATCAGCCAGAGCATCACCTGGTGATGTGTGTGTTATGTTGCTGCATTCACTGTCAAATGTGTTGCTTTCAGAGCGCGGTGAACAGGACGCAGAGTCTGAGACACAGAGCAATGCAGAGGAAAACCACAATACAGACATGGATGAGGAGCGTGATGTAGATATGGATGCAGATGAAGAACCAAAGGAGGAAGAAGAGACGGGTAATGAAGATGGGGCACCCTCACAGGTGAAGGATGAGGTCCTAGACAAGGTGTCAGTTCTGTTGACAGCAAATCCCATAATTGAAGAGAAGGCAGAGTTGAAAGTAAAGGATGAATCAGAAGAAGAAACAAAACCTGTGGCTGAGGTGCGTGTCGTCTGTTTCTGTAATATGCTGCCCAGTTTTGTATGGTTTTAAGATGTGTCTTACCGTGATGTGGGGGCATAATTTGCAAGTGTCTTAAAACGAAAGGGTTAAGAGAAAGTGTCTAGACTGGCTGTAGCGTCAACCCAGTCTCCTGTTGAATGGTTACTGGGGAATCTTCCCAGGGAGTAAATCAGCTGGTGCATAAGGCTAACCACTCACTTCCACCTAGTGCTGAGGTTAAGAATGAGTGGAGCGTTAACTCTGCGTCCTCCGTATCTCTTCATGATGTGTGCAGGGTCAGCTTTACCAGTATGTAAGAGAGATTAATTAAATCAGGAGTGGAAGTTGTTATGTTAGGACAGTTTAACATGAAGAACAGTTGCATTCAGCATATTAATTCAGAAATGGGGTATAACTTATCATAGTATACTGTGTCTTGTGGATGTAACTCACATTTCAACCTGTTACTTAGATGCAAGTGTGCAATAGTCTAGTTTGCATAATTGAGAGTTCCTTGATGCTGGAATTAAATGCCCCATGTGATGTGCAGCAGACCAGAATGTAAATGGGGGCTGCATGATAAAGGCCATGATAGGCCGTTGGCTATAACCGTCATTCTGTGTTTTGAGCATCATACTCTGTGGTGGTTATACCTGACATTAGGTGCCAGAGGGTTAATAATTTGTCGTCTTCTTTGGTCTTGTGAGCGGTCATGTTTGAGGAAGATTTTCCATGAAAACAGAAAGAGTCTTGGTGTTTTGTTTGAACCAATACAACTGTCGCAGACATCGGAATTCATTTGCAATGTAAAACGTCTGTTTGGTTCCAACAACTTATGAAGTACCAATAATAAAAATAAAAAATGTGAAGATTTAAGTTAATGGAATAGGTTTCTTGGAAGCACAGAATACATTAAAAGATTGAAGGAAGTTCTTATTCTGTAAAGCACCTCACTTAATGAAGGATGGGCTTTGAATGAGCTGAGAGTGATCTGCATCATAGTAGGAGAGTGTGGAAGTAGACTCACCACCTATGTGGCCTCATCTTGAGTCATTGGAACCTTTCATGAGAGGGTGAAACAATGGCGATACAAAGTGGATGACATGAAACATCAAAACCCTGAAAAGTGAGGTTCAAGAACATTGAGACTGCTGTATTTTGTTTTACTTCTCTCTTCAGGGCTACTTTCCTGTTTACAGTTGCGGTATACATGCAGAAATTAATGTAGTGTCAGTGCATGTTGATCAGTGGTCATTATAGAGTTCGTACCTGTTAAAAGTCTGTTATATGATGGGTGTTCAGTATTTGAGTTTGCATATGTCATAAAATTATGTGAGATGTCATTACAGCTTTAAATGTATCTCATTTATTATGCTGAAGTATCATAATTTTTCTGCACAATCCCTGAGCACGTTGATGCATTGGTTCCATTTTGGCGTGAGTTTAAAGATTTTGTAATGCTAGGAATCAAATGCGTACACATGTGGTCATGAACAGCCATTTCCACTTATTATTGAATCAGTGACCTTGAATTGTGACTTGTTGGTTTTCAAAAATCAGTTCCACTTGTGCTGCATTCACATCCGTCCTTGCTGTGCTTAGCTGACCAGTGTGATTGTTGTCATTGATGTCTGTTCCACAATTTTTGAACTCTTTGCTCTGTTTTCTGACAGACTGGACTCTCATTTTGCCATCACCATACACCCCTGTCAAATCGCACTGAATCTTGGTAGGGGAAACGTTTCACCCATAAAATCGAAGCGCACTACAAACCTCTTTGTGGGACGAAGTGTTCGTTGTTGTTAACATTGTGCATTAACTTACTCCCAGAATAGTATTTAAATCACACTACAGACTTTTTCATTGGATCAAGTTTTCAGTGTTGTTACTACTGCATGTCAGCTTGTCACCTGGTGACTGACTGTTGCAGTGTCTGTTGCATATTACTTGTACTAGAAAATAAAGCTTGATCAGCACAGAAGTTACAGTGGAGGGAACCTCGCAGATCAAGTGTGAAGATATGTGTACTGCATAAAGTCAACATGGGACATGTCTGTACTTGTATCTTGGCACCTGCGTGTCACTGGACAGGTGTACAGTTTTTAACTGTTACAAGTGTTTTTTCCTTTGATTCTGCTCTTGTATGAATTAGGATGGTAGGAATGGATTGTGTTTCTTTTTTCAGGAGAGCAGTGAGGTGGACAAGAATTTGCCTGAAGCAAATGGCGTGGATAATGAGGACTCCATCAACCTTACTATAGGCGAGGAAGAGGAAAAGTTATTAGCAGAAGAGGTTTGTTGACAAGAATGTTTCCATAATGAAGCATGGTTCTGATTGAGTCTTGGGTTATGGCAGGAATTGGGAGTTTGTGGGGGGCGGGGGCTCAGTGTAAGGTGAGGCTGCATCTAGAACAGGAGTCGCATGCAGGCTACCAGTTCCTTTATGGTGGCATTTTCACCAATCGTATTCCAATTATGGAATGTGTTCCAGCTCAATGCCCAAGATTTTTGTTATCTAACTTTTAGGAGACACATTTAAATGCCAGTTGTATCTCTTGATGCCCTGGGTTTTTATAGCGTAGCATGGCCGTTGAAATTGCTACAAAGTAAAGACTCAGAGACCAGCATATGGCATGCCAGGCCTTTCGCCAGTACATTTTAGAGACCAGTATATGGTGTCATTGGATGATAAAGGTTAAAATTTTTTTGGCATGGGCCTTAAGGCTCATCAAGTGTTGCTGTCTGTGGCTGGTAACCTGCAACATGCATCGGAAAATAGATAAAATGCAGTAAGTTTTAAATTCGATAATTGTGGTATGTATTCATTAAAAGTATGGTTTTTTTATGTTGTGTGTAATGTCAGTGAAAATCCTTTTTTCATTAGTTAAAACAATGCGTGGTCTGCCTTAAATTTCAAAATTATCTGTCTGGCCTGCATATGGTTTTTGTTTTTGAGACTCCTGATGCATTATGTTTGTGCTGCTTGTGATGTGATCTTGGACACAGGAAGAGATTTACCTTTGCCATCAGCATATTCACTTTTGTGTTTGTTTTCTGTAATTACTTTTGAATTTGCTAGTAGATGTAATGGAGTGAGATAAGATTGTGATGCCATTGAAGGTTGTCCTTACTGACGATGCCAGTGTGGAAGTGCAACACAACATAGGTATGGTGAAGTGCTGCTAGGCCTACAACAAGAAACCACAGTGCCAATTTCTATTTCTGACTGCTGTTATCAGAGTTTTGTTTAACAAATCATGGTGGAACATTATAACAACTCAACTGGCATATAACATTACAGTAACTTATTGGCATTTAAATAAAGTAGCAACATTCCATATTACAAATTTGCAGTTATTGTGACTGACATATTTTAAATCTTCTCCAAATTACTCTTCTGTGAACTACAAGTCTGTTTGATTAATTCTTGGGAGTGACTCACATTTGTGGATAATCTGTACAGAATGTTTGCCCTCTTATTTGCCACATTCGTCTACTGCAGATCACATTTTTGTCCATTCATTGCCATCGCTCTTGCTGCACTTATAAATAATGGTAGTGTCGCTAAACAAATATGTGTCATTATTTTTGTACCGACTACTAACAATACATATATCTTTTAAGTGTCTTAATGGCTCCACATTTTGTTGATGTTGGAGCCAACACCACACAGGTCTGCTGTATAAACGTTTATGGTGAAAGATATTTCCCAAATTTCCGTCTGAATTTGATGCAGGGAATTTCTATACATATGAGGAATTAAAAGAGTTGTGTAGGAAAGGCCAGCCAGCTATCTGTGAGTGACATTTAGGAGTATGCATAATAGAGCTATTTGAAGATCAGCTACAGAACTATTCCAAGGGTGTACATTTTGCCAGTTAGCTGTGACTGTGATAGTTCTTTATTTCTAAGCCAGTGGACTAGCTTAGCAAGACTGACAAATATAAATATGTGTTCTTGTTGTTTACAGCATGTGTGTGTGGAATGAGGTGCATTAACCCTTTAAAGACAGAAACTATCTTGAATTACCGTATATTCTCGAATCTAATCCGCACTTTTTTTACAGTTTTAGAGAGCTAAAAAATCAGATGCGGATTAGATTCGCGTGCGGATTAGATTCGCGGTCTAGAGCTGGATTTTGGAAAAATGATTGAGCTGTTGTACAATATAACAATAACGTAATTAACGTAATTAATAAACAACGTAAGAACAATACAATAATCTATTATTTTATTATTTATTATTATAATTTATTATTCATCAGACTCGCCGTCATCACTCATAATTCGAGGAATGTTCAAAGATCTGGCCTTCTTTATCGCCTCCTCGCGAGTAGATCATAACTCACAAACAGTCCAGTCTTGCGTCTCTCTTGGAAAAACGTGAAGACTGCATCATCAATTTCAGGAAATCGTCCTTTCTTGGGTCCAGTGAATTTCCTTCGTGACGCCTCACACCCGCTGATCGCTGCCTTGTGTTTCCGCCATAGTCGAACGTTGCTTTCATCAACTCCAAAAATTGCAGCGGCTTTGCGGTTTCCATTCTCCTCTGCGCACCGAATAACTTCACGTTTGAACTTTGCCGTATATGAGAGTCATTTAGATTTCAGGTGTCCCTCTTCCATAACTACGGTACACGACAAATTGGAACAAGCACCTCCCACGTTTCAACAACTAAAGATCAGCTGGCTTCAGACGAGATTGCGCACGTCTGTTGAGAAAGGCCCCGCCTCTATCGGTATGACTCATCTGCCACAGGCGTAGCGTCGGATTTTAACGCATTGGTAACATCCAATATTATTCAATCAGTCGCCCCGTGGGCAAGGGGTGGTTGAAGGAAAGGTGCGGATTAGAATCGCGAACTAACTTTTTTTCGTTTAAGAAGTCGCCAAAAACTGGGTGCGGATTAGATTCGGGTGCGGATTAGATTCGAGAATATACGGTATATTTAAAGATTCTTTTATTACCACAGTATAAATACATTCCACACGTGTTGTGAAAACTGATAAGTTAATGGTCTATAGGGAAATAATTTCTGTTTTTTTGACACCCATTCAAACCCGTAAATATACTATGTGGACGGAACGTAGGTTTCTTAGTGTTAAACCACATGCTGCATAAAGTAACCACTGGACCTTGAAGGGTTATCATATATCACTATTGAAACAAGGGCCAAGTGATTTTGAATTGATTTGTTGTATTGCCTTGTACTTGAAATTGTACATGTAAAAGAATACCATCACACTACACAGTTTTTAATACCTTTTAACTGACCTGTTTCAGTCAGTACAGATTATCATCATCTGCTTGCAAATCAAAGCAGTTGTTTGAAGCAAAAAACTATGTAAGCTGTGGCAGTACCACTTGCCGCCCTGTAACGTGTGTTCCTGGTGGTGATCTGTATTCATCGAAATGTGTTCTAGATTATCTTATGATGTTTCATTTCAACCATGAACATTTTTAATCAACCATTAAATTAAAACCAGCTCTCTTCACTGAGGTTGGGTCTGTCCAGTTGTTTCTAGTGTGTCTCTATTATGTTTCAGCCCATCTGGGCCATTATCAAGATGTACAGAGGGAAATAAGAAGTGATGTACCAAAGGTTTGCGTATAAGATATGTAAAATTGTGTGAACATTAACATAAAATTATATGTAAGTTGTGTAAACATCAGTTTAAAATTCAAGATGTAAGTAGAGAATTCATTGTTAAAATCATTGAGTAGTATGACTTTTTTACATGCTGCACATGTGAATATTTCTTTGTTTTAACAGGTTACAGATTTTAATGGACTTTTATGTGGAGTAGGGGAGAATTCCCAATACTCGCTGTTGAAGTATGCTTTGTGGTTTTGCAGCATAGTGAGCTTTAAAATTTTAAAATCTCATATGCATAACACCTGAAAAATGCTGAAAGTCAGGGACATTTTGCATTACACCATCCACTCAAGAAGGTGGTTTAAAATACTATAAAACATTGCTGAGAGAAGAAGGAAAAGGGCTGTCGTGTGCAACAAAAGAACAAAGCATGGTGCAGGTGAACGTGAAAGATATGTCCATGCTATACCATCAGTAAACTAATTGTCCTTTGAATTCAACTGGTTTTGCCTTTCGATCATGGTACTTTTTCTGAGTTTCTTTTCCCTTTCTAATATTATCCCAGGCTACTTTTCGAGCCTCCTTCAGTTTTTTAGCTAGCTCTTTCACTGCTTCCTGTACATCCAACGTTTTATTTTTGCTTCTAATATAAGCCTCTAAAAATTTGTCAGTAGGCCCTGCCATCTCTCTACCATACAATAGATAATACGGCAAAAACTTAGTGACGCTATGGGGTTGTGACCTGTATGCCCATAAAACATAATCCACGTAATGTTCCCAGTCTTGTCCACTACCTTCTAGGAAATAAGCAAGAGAACTGTGTAATGTCTTGTGAAAATTTTTCACTTGACCATTGCATTTCGGATTGTAAGGACTGGTATATAGCTTGGTTACCCGTAGTAAGTTGCAAACTTCCTTTACTAAGTTAGACGTAAAGTTTCGACCTTGATCACTCAGTAACATTTTAGGTACTCCGTGCCGTGAGAAGATTTTTGTAACTACGGCTCTAGCAATTGTAGGGGCTGACTGATCGGGAATAGGTACAGCTTCTACCCATTTACTAAAGTGATCTATTGCCGGCATGAGGTATTTGTTGCCTCGCCCAGATACTGAGTAGGGACCCGTACAGTCGATGGATATTATCTGACCAGGTTCGCTGGCTTCAGGAAGTTGACCTAGAGGTGCAACTGTTACCCGTCCGGATTTGAACCTTGTGCATACGTCACAGTGCTGAATGTAAGTCTCTACATCTTGATGCAAACTCGGTCAATAGTACCTGGATTTAAGCCAGTTTTGAGTTTTCTTTACTCCTGCATGAGCTGCCCACTTAGAAACGTGATGAGTTCTGATAGCCGACTCTACCAATGATTCTGGAATGATTAATCTAGGCTGTCCCTCTAATTCCTTGCGATATAGCAACCGATCTTCGTCCTCGATGAATCTAGGTAATTCTGCCAAATGGCTTCTGATCCCTTGACAATATTTATCCCTTTCCTGCTCTAGCTGTACGGTACTGCAGTCCAGACTTCCCATTTCTCTGTTTATCACTGCTATATGTCTGGACAGAGCATCGGGTACTACATGCTGTTTTCCAGGGCGGTGCTGTACTCGGTATTGAAACTCGGATAGCCTAAGAGCCCAGCTAGTTAATTTAGCACTCGGTTCCTTCAGCTTCAGTAACCATCCCAAAGCTCTATGATCGGTGATTAAAGTAAATTTCCGACCGTATAAATAGCATCGAAACTGTTTGGTGCCAAATATTACAGCTACAAGTTCCTTCTCTGTCACCGATAATTTCTTTTCAGCAGCATTCAGTTGTCTACTAGCAAAGTTAATCGGCCTTTCACCTTCGCCTAAATCTTGTGCTAAAACAGCACAAATTGCAATGTCACTTGCATCCATGTGCAGTCTAAATTCATGCTCTGGTAGCATGCTAGGATACACCAGTACGCTGTCAGAACTGATGGCGTCCTTTAAATTCGGGAAAGCCTTCTCTTGGTTCTCTGACCACCCAAATTTCTGATCCTTTTTTGTTAGCAAGGTTAGTGGTTGCGCAATGTCAGCATATCGTGGAATGTATTGCCGGTAATATCCACTGAGACCAAGGAATGCTCTAACGTCTCGAACTGTTCGAGGTCGTGGAAAGTCTTTAATGGCTTTAGTCTTGTTGGGTGAGGGAGACGATCCAAATTCTCTGACTGATTTCCCGCTTTTACTTCCGGACCATTCTTTTATATTTGACGCAAGCGAAAGATCTTTTACTCTGCCAGGCTCAAATTACGCAGTTGCTGTTCTAATTCTGCTATACGTGCTTCCATGATTGTCTAATTAGTCACAATTTCCCTTCCTTCGCCACAGGCCGTGGTGGATATGAGATGTCTATCGTCTGTCTCTTAGGTCTGTCAGTTTGGTCACTATTCCAGACATGCACCTTACATCTAAAATGTCCAAAACAACTCATATAAATCGCACCGCTGCCACCACTTGCTATACCGTCAGTTGTCCGGCTCTCACACCTCAACCGACCGGTATAGTTTAGACGCTCTGCACAACCCTCCCGTGTACCGCCTCTCTCCTTGTCAAGCCGTCTTCGGGATGAGATCTGTGCACAGCGTTGGTAGAGCTGCCACCACCCACGTGTTCTTATTGTAACTATCGATATTGTCGTTACTGTGATCTAGCTCCGTGGGTAAGCTAGCTGTGTCAGGTTTTAAGTTACCTGCTACTGGTTTTAAGTTACCTGCTACTGGTTTCTTACTCTCTCCGGGACGTGGGATTAGGAAGGAAAAAGGGCGCTCGCTATGGTCTTACACTGTAACCTATACTGTCTTACGAAACCAAACAGCTGAGAACTGATAAACTACAATTTATTCACAAACACTACTTAAGTAAATAAGTCAAAAACTAAATCTAATTAACTAACAGATTACCCATTACATTAGGTTTACTAGCTTTGTCAGTACTCCCCTGAGCATCAGATCCTACGTACGAAAAAGTTACATTCCCTCAATGCGACCCCTATCTCGGCTCTTTTACTCTCTCCAGAAATATATAAGGGTCTAAAGTGCTTTCCAGAGCATGTGTGCTAAGTGACATATATATACAGCATAGTGTTGTACTTACAAAAATTCTGCAATTCTTGGAAATCTTTTCACAAAAAATAACAACCCACATTGTGGTGTTGTTCAGAAGTGGGAGTAGTATAATGACGAATCTGTAAATTTTTGTTAAAAAATGTCCTATTGGTAAATTTCACTCAAACAAGGAACATATATTTGAATTTATAAGTTTCAGAAAAAGTATTCATTGTGTGAAAAAGTTGTAAAAAGAAGACATTTTTACATACATACGTACATATGTACATACATAAACATATGCAAGGGTTTCTTCAGACCTCAGTGACCATTATTTGTTGCCAGTAGATTTTTTCCCTACATGCCTCTGATTTCAGCAAAAACTGCATGGCATTTCTAGCATAACCTACACATACAGCCTGGCCCTAAGAGGGTTAATGATGTTAGGGAATAATCAGAGGATGTTCGATAGTAATTATGTGTTCTGTGATGGTGTTTGCATACATAATAGGTACCATGTTTTTGTAAATTTGGGACAAGTTTTTTTGTATGAGCGAGACATAGCACTCTGTGTCAGTTTGTGCAGTGGACTGGTTCAATTTGAGGTCTCGCTACATAAACTTATCAATTGCACTCCTATTCCCCTACTGCTGTGTTATTGGCAGTTGGATTATAAAGTGCAGTACAGTTCCTAAATTAGTGTCTTTATTAGTGTTTTGTGCAAACAAAATGCATAGTCCAGTGAAGTTTAGACAAATGAAGTAACACTCTGAAGCCAGTAACTTTATTTTTACTAAAGTGTATATATGTTGCATGTGTGTAGCAGATGGTACACAGACCTCCGTGTATTCAGGTTTGACCATGGCACCAAGGCTGGTGTCCCTGTATAGAAGAAATAGATGTCAAGTGTCTGTAGCCAAGATATGACAGCTTGCTTCACATTGCCATTTGTTTAAAATCTTGTGCCTACCAGCTGCATCTAAAGGAGTCCAAAGATACAGAAATTAACTGTATGCCACACTGCCATGCAGACTTGTGAATGTTATGGTGTTGTAGTGGAGGGGGGGGGGGTGTTCATTGACCGCCATCCCTACAGTCCTGATTTTGTGCCCAGTGATTTCCATCCCTTTAGACTCCTTAAGAAGCACATGGTTGGCAAGTGATGTGCAACAGGCATCAACGTGAAGCATGTCGTCGCCTTCTGGCTGCACACATTTTACTCCAATTTGTTCTGTGACCGGATACAAGCCTTGGTGTCACAGTAGGATGAATACATAAATGTCAGTGGTGACTGTGTGTAGGTTTGATGTGTATTGTCTGCTACCTGTGTGCCATGTTTTCACCATTTTACTTAATTCCTTACATTTCAGTCTTACGTAGAGAAGTCAGTGTCTCCTGAAGTGTGTGCAGAATTTTACTTATGGGACCAGCTGTTACAGTAGCTGCAGTGACAGATGTGGCAGTCAGATGGTTAGACATTTATGACCAATAACTGATGTATTCCAGCTAACAGTATATTAGGTGCTAGTGCACTCAAATGTCCAAGTCGTGCAGTTCATAGAGGCTCATTTTTGACACTGCCAATATATATTTTCTCCACAAGGTTAACCCTGACATCAGAAGCTTTTACTGACGGCATCAGCGTTAAAGTTGTTCCTGCCAGAAGTGACTGTATGTAGGAAGTAGTGAGATTTCACTCTATAAGAATTAAAACTGTGAATGAAAATTGTGCCCTCTTTTGTTATGTTTCAGGAGGACAGTAGCAGTCAGGAGAAGGAAACAAAAGGTACTGTATGTCAGCTTGAGCAGGTGTTTGCTTCTGTTGTAAAGTCAAGTGCTTCAGTGTGGCAGTGTGCGAGTCCCAAAGTGAGTAAAGTGTTTACAAGATGCTGAAGAATACGAGAAGCAATAGTTTCTGTGTGGTTAGAAGAGAGAAACTGCTAGTTGGTAGTAACAGCATGAATGGGACCTTGCCTACTGCCGCCTCATAACGCATAGGCACTTGACTTTACAGTGTTTTTGTACGGTGGGTTTGTATTACATGCTTTCATATGGGCAGCTGTATTCTCACTCTCACAGATGATAGTCTGCCATCCCCCACGTCACATGAAGATGTCAACTGTCGTCACGAAGAGCTAGTTTTTGTCTCGTTAGTAAACATTTGGCAGGCTAGAGCAGGGGGCCCACCTGCGTAGGTAAGTCTGGGGTCAATGGCAGAGTAATGCTTGTCCACTCTTTCAGTAGCTAATGACTTCTGCGGGGATGGTGGAGTCAACTTGCTTCCTGTCCAAGCAGCAACGACGGCTACGGGAGCAGGCACTGATGAACGCCATCGTAATGCTTCCTTGATTGTCCCTGTAGATGAGGATAGTGCGGTGGCAGGCTTGACTCTGCAAGAGGCGGAAGCAGATGCAAGCAAGAAGGATTCACTGGGCCAAGAGGAGAACAAAGAAACTGCAGAGGAAGAGTCGCAAAGCAAGAGCCAAGAGGATCAGAGTGATGATAAATCTGGCGCAGGAACCAAGAGGTTCGTCTCACACTCACGGGGTTTGTATTATAACGAACGATCGACGAGGTACCCTCACAAGGAGTTTCACCATGATTTTGAGGATGACAAGTTGTGTGGTAATGTATTGAGGTAGAATGGAGTCCGTGTATGTACCTGTAGGTATGTTTGGGGTTTGTAGGTTAGTTACGTCAAGATGGAGCCATGGCATGATGAAGACGTGTGACCTGTTCTCTTCGGATCTTCAGTTCATTAAGTTTCAAAATATTGTATTCTGAATGGGTGAAGATTAACACAATGAAATTTTATGCTCTACAAAAGTCACATATTTTGTTAAGTAATTCAAGCACAAGGACACTGTCAGTTTGTTGTTAGGTGCAAATGGTGGTGAATGGTTGAAAGTCACAAAATTGAGCATTCATATTTAGGGAAATATTGGAGAACTAAGGGACTGCTGGTGCTCAGAAGATGACTACATTGGGATGCAGCTTAAAGCCATAAAATTGTTTGAGAAGCTGTGGTATGCTGCCTCGTGATGGACGTGGAAGTTCACTTTATTGTGGCATTGTGCCACAGACACCTTCTTGATGGCAAAATGGCACTCAGAAGAAACGCAAGTGCCCATCTGATAGCAATGGCTGCACTTAATTTTGTTTTGTATGACGCTGTCTAAACTTTGTGTGTTTTGATGTAGGGATTTGTCATGGGGTGGGTGGGGGCAATGTGTGCATATTGTTGGAAGACCAGAGTGGATAGTGGGTGGGATTGAGAATGTGTCAGTTGTTCTTCAGTGTAGATGAGGAACTTGGTGCCAAATAGGCACTGAATAACATTAATTGAATTCTAGGTTATTAAGTGTCACCAGTTTATAGCTTGAGGTAATGAAGTTAGTGACACTGTGTGAATGTAACACTGATCTTTTGTTTGTGGTTCCCTCACAGTTCTGTTCCTGTTGACCCAAAGTCACCAAATGAGAAAGGTGAGTTGTCTAATGGTAAGTTCACTGTTTGTTAGTGTGTAATGGAGTATCCTGCGCTGAACATTTTCATGAAATTTCTTGTAGTCTGTGCCAGTTCACTGTAACTGTTCTTTGAAAGAAACTGTGTACTGATTAATAACAAGCAAGAAATTGTACAGTAATTAGTACCTGACAGAAAGTGTATTCCATTATTCTGTTGTTATTTGAGTACATTGGTTTGTGGATATGAACTTATCATTTGTAATTTTGTGCTCAAGTGGACAAAAAGAGCAAGGTGTCCGTCGGGGGAGCCACGGGTGGCAGTAGTCGCAACCTGTGGGTGAGTGGTCTGTCATCGTCAACACGTGCCACAGATCTGAAGCAGGTGTTTTCCAAGTATGGCAAGGTGAGGCATAACAATGTGTTGGTCCAGTTTGAGTTGCAGTTGCATTGCTTATATGGAGCATTTTCTGTGTTTTGTCTATAGCTCTGATTCCCTAACTTTGTTTCAGGGGTTATAATACCTATATAAGTCCTGTATATCTAGTACTAATAAAAATAGGAGTTGAACGGCATAAACTGTTTGAATAAAGAACACACATTCCTATCAGCCTGTCTGTGAATCTGTGTAACTAAAATTTTGTATGTCAGGGGACATAACTGTGTGCAGAATGAGTACAGGACAAATGGTATAAGGATGTCACATAAAGTGTTCGAATGTTACAGTGTGCCTGTTGTGTACAGCAAGTAATAAGTTTATGACTAATTTTTAAATATAAATTCCTCTATAGAGTAAAAGGAATGTGCATTTTAGTATCTTATCAGTCCTACTTCCTGTTGAGCCTTTTCATTCAGTGGCTTGTGGGTCTGCATGGTAAACTGTTGAATATTTTGATGCCAGCATGGTATTCACTATTCTGAACACATGAAGGGTTAGCATCCAATCTAGTGAAATGGTACATATTTCTTGTATTAAGCAGGATGTGTGGACTAGTACTAAGAGAGGTTCTACTCAGCCTGTGAGCAGCAATGTGAATACAGCAAAAATCGTAAGGTAGAATCAGTATTAAATGGAATAGGTGCATCAAAAACCGCCTGTTCATCTACCTGTTGTGCTTGTAAAGAATATATTTTATTGTGTTGAAGAAGGTGTTAAATGCACCAGGAAGCTACAATTCAAAATGGAGTTTGATGGTGAAAATGACTTATTCAGTGCAGAATTTAAAAGTATAATATTCTGTTACGGTGAATGTCAGTTTAAATACAGAATTATGAAACTGTTATTGCTGTTTTAAGATGTCCCCCTGAATTGTTGAATTTTTGCCAAAAAAAAAAATCATTTCACCATCAAGGCCCAGCACACCTGAACAATGTTTTCTCCAGTGCCCAGTAATAAAATGTGACTAGGGTAAACCAGATTATCACCGTGCTCCAGTATCACTGGTCTATGATCTTTTTTTGTTTCTGTAGGTGATAGGTGCCAAAGTGGTGACAAATGCTCGTACGCCTGGTGCCAGATGCTATGGCTATGTGACCATGGCGACAAGTGATGATGCTTCGAAATGCATTCAACATCTACACAGGACCGAACTGCATGGGCGGATGATATCTGTTGAACGGGTGAGCTGATTGTGTGTGCATGGACTTGGGTATTAATGGCTTGTGATCTGCCTGTGTGTGAGTATAGGGAGCAGCCACTGTGCAGTAGCTCCTTGTGTCAAATTGCTGTAAGCTTTCTATATGTGGATCGTAGTGAGAAAATAATATTGCCAGAATACGAGTTCTTATCACACATTTTACTGGGTGAGTCCTAAGATGTGAAGCATGGGTTGAAGGAAGTGATAACACTGAAACCTCACTCATGTGGACAGTGTGGGGGAGAAGGGTGCTCTGAATGGTGATAATCCAAATTGGTCATGTGATGATAACCTTTATATGTTAGGGATTTTGTTCTCTTGGGATACATCACCAAATCACTGGTTCATAGTTCCCAGACTTCTGAAGCAATGTTGTGTGTCGGTCTTCAAGGATCTTCTTGGATCTCTAGAACCTTGAAGATGGCGCAACAGTCCTAGAACTTCAGGAATCAGTTGCTTACTGGTGCAGCATCATCCTCCAGCATTTTTATATGATGATGTGAATTGCTAAGCTGCTTGCATTTCAGGCAAAGGGTGATGCCACAGGGCCACCCAGGAAGGGCGAGAGCAAGGCGAGCAGCGGCTCAGTTAAGAAGGTGGAGGAGAAGAAGCGTCATGAGCGCAGACTAAGTACGAACGTCGTGAGGCAGGAATCAGCTGACAAGAAGAAGGATGGAGACGGGGCCGACAAAGGTGAGGATTTGAAATTTGCTCCTTCAAATTAAAATAGATGTTGCTTGATTTCAGGTTTCTGTGCGGGTGTAAATTAGATTTTCGCTGTTCTGGGTTTTTACGCAGCGTAGATTGGTAGTTTGTTACTGATGTTTTGGGACAACCTATTGGTTCCAACTCCAAGGGTCAAGGGTCTTAAAGAAATAGCATGAGAGGGAGGGGTGTGGATTAGTGTCATGTGGTTCAGGAGAGGGAGATGTGGTAGGTTCCTGTGAACACGGTGATGAGCCTGTGGGTTCCATAAAATGGGAGGAATTTCTTGACAGCTGAGGAGCTCTTAGCTTTTCAAGAAGGACTCTGCTGCATGGGCTTTGTTAGTTATCTCCTTCTTGTGACTTGTGCTGGGACGTTTGCTGTGTGCAGAAGCAGTAGAAGTGAAGGAGGAGGCCACAGAAGATGGAACAGCTGCCAAGGTGAGTGGGGAAGGAGAGCAGGCTGGATCAGGCGAGGACAAGGAGAAGGCCGCAAAAGGAGCGGAGGGAGCAAAGAAGGAAGGAGGAAAGCACCGCAGCCGTGAGGTGTCGCGTGAGAGGAGGGAACATCGCCACAGTGCAGGCAGCAGCCATTACTCTCATCACAGCCACAGCCCTACCAGCCAGCGCCGTGGGTCTCGCCACCATGTGTCTCCCAGTAGAAAGCCTGGGGTCCTCACATTTGCTCAGATACGGGTGAGTGTTGGTGCTTGTGATGATGAGGCTGTGCAGTGTGTCGTGTAAGAAATGTGTGTAGGGTGATGATGTCCATTAAATATATAATTTATATAGTAGATTTGGAATACATTTTGGTCACCTAAAGTGTACTTGCCACTGTTACTGTCAACTTTATCATATGATGATCTTTTGGGGTTCTACACTAAGTTGTAGTAAAATGTTAACAACATTTTGGAGGAATATACTGCCTCCATCTTCAGAGTGGTGGAGTGGATGCTGAAATCATAAGGGCGGGGGGAGTTTTCTGTTGCTTCATCAGGATGATTTGAGGTAGTTTGGCCAGTCACAGCTCTGGAGGGCAGGAAGAGGGGAAAGAATTTTTCCAAGCCAGTCGGTGTGGAGATTGCTAGAATAGTTTTCCTGTGCTTCACCAGTGGGGGATGAGAGAACATTTGGGTGGTGACTGCTGTTCGATCTCTTTCATTAAGCGACACTGGACGTGATTGGCCAAACTACCTCAAATTGTCTTGTATAATTGACAAACATTTCTTCTATATCACTTAAACACCCACCCAAACTAATTCATTTACCCTGAAGATGGAGGCAGTACATTCTCTTCCAAACTGCACGGTGCAGAAGGCCATGTGAAGTCTACCGTGAGCAACTGCTATGAAAGCCTGATGCTTCATATCTGTGTGAACTTCGTGAGTTTCATTCTGCAGCAGCAGTCATAATGATTGGACATTAGATAATGCTGAAGATGAAAATTCAAGCCTATGGGATGTGTGCCATCTTGCTGGCAAGTAGTTTGAGATTTTGAAGACTTGTACTGCCTTTATCTTCAGGATCAAGAAGTAACATTCTGGAAACCTTAAGTCTTCAGTGACACAGCTCTGAGGACCTCAAATTTAGCATCGTGATATATTTTGCTGATCTTGAATAGTGGTGATAATTTGTCATGATAACTGGTCATGTGACTGCACTGACTGCGATGGAGTACAGTAGAACCCGGATAAGAAGTCCCCGCATTAGAAGTCTTCCCCTGTAAGAAGTCTGATTTTTAAAGTCCCAAAATAAAATCCATAAGGCGTACGGTAATTTTTCCCGGATATGAAGCTTCCCGCTTATTAAGTTTTCCCACCTAAGAAGTCGAATCTCATGATACCAAAAGTATGATTTTTTTATGAAATTTTACCCGTTTATTAAGTTTCGATATATGTGACTATCGATATATGCGATATATCGATATATGGTATGATGCGATCATGCAATCGATCTCTACCGAGGTGCTCCGAACAGCAACACGGTAACACGCTGGTTACGTCAATTGAACCAATTGATGGGTGCTACTGCTGCCTACTGTGTATTACTATCCGCATACGTCTGTCTACTACTGAATCCTACACCCCAGAAAATTGTTGCAATTATGGTAAGTTATGTGCAGTACGTTGTCTGTTTAGATGCTGTTGGTGGTGTTTATGTTGTTTAATAACGGCAGTCGGTAGCTTGTACGAGTCTTTCTTTTCTCTCTCTCTTTTTTTTTAATTGGTTACTTTTTCGTTATATTTATCGTTATTGCAGTAATCATGACCCAGAAAAGAATGAAACGCAAAGCCTTATCACTGAAAGAGAAGTTGAGGGTGATTAGAGAAGTGGAATCAAATCCTACCTTGATCCGAGTGGAAGTGGCCAAGCGGCTGAACATGCCCGTAACTACAGTCAAAGGAATTATGGGGAAAAAGGCTTTTAATAAGCTTTCCCTCTTTAATAAGTCTTCCCGCTTAAGAAGTCCCTAATCCTCTGGTCCCTTGAACGACTTCTTAACAGAGTTCTGCTGTATGTTGTGGGTCTTTACATTTTTATGATGTCAGTCCACAACATTTCCATTTCATTGCTGGTAACTGCACTCAAGCCATTTATGTGAGAGTTTCCAGGCTCAGTGTTCAGCTGTGACACCAGCTTTTCTAACATTTATTTTTTGTTTAACCACAGTTGCTTACCCTGTCCTTTCTGATTCATTATTCACCAGATGTCGTACTGTTCAACACCAGATGGGCTGAGCTGCTGACTGTGTCATTAAATGAACCGTGTGTTTTCCACTTGTTAACAAGGTTATACACCTGTTTTGTAGTAATGTACCCCTGGAAGGCCACATCACTTTGTCCAAATAAGGAAAGATACGGGGTGTGGTAGAAAAGTAATGAGACTGGCAACGCTGTGCACGAACCAACAACGCTGCTGCCTCCCCCTTCACATGGCAGTTAGGTTAACCCCTGCTGTAGACTCGGTACAAGTTTGAACTTGCTACGCGATTGTTGAGAGCGTCTGAAGTGAAGTTGTGTTTGTGAGGTGCGTTACGAAAATGGACTGGCAAAAGTTTGAGCAACGTTGTGCCATCAAATTTTGTGTGAAGCTTGGCGAATCCGCTACTGTGGCTTATGAAAAGTTACAAAGGGCTTATGGATAACATTCCCTATCCAGGGCACAAGTGTTCAGATGGCACAAGTCCTTTTTAGAAGGCTGAGAAGAAGTGGAAGACGAACCTCGTGCGGGAAGACTTTCAACCTCAGAAACGGATGACAGTGTGGAAAGAGTGAGGTCTCTTGTGAGGTCAGATCGTCGAGTGACGTTGAGAATGATCAGTAGTGAGTTAAATTTGAACCAGTTTACCGTCCATCAAATTTTAACACGGGATTTGGGCATGAGAAAAGTGTGCGCCAAGATGGTTCCAAAGAACCTCACGACTGAGCAGAAAGCCAATCAGAGGGATGTGTGTCTTGATCTTCTGGACTGCCTTGAGAGGGAGCCAGAATTCTTCAGTCGCATTATCACAAGTGGTGAATCATGGATTTTGGAGTATGACCCCGAGACAAAACGCCAAAGTCGGGAGTGACACACTGCAAACTCTCCCCGTCCCAAGAAAGCGAGAATGAGCAAATCCAAAATCAAATCGATGCTCATTTGTTTTTTTGACAGTCAGGGGATCGTCCACAAGGAATTTGTGCCACCAGGACAAACTGTCAATCAAACTTTTTATCGGGAAGTCCTTGAAAGACTCAGGAAAAGGGTGGCACGTGTGTGACCAGGCATTGCACGCACTTGGATGCTGCTCCACGACAACGCCCCATGTCACACAGCAGTTTCCATCAATGAATTTTTGGCAGACAAAAGCATTCCTGTGGTTCCTCAGCCCCCCTATTTGCCGGATCTCAGTCCCTGTGACTTCTTTTTATTCCCCCGGCTCAAAAACCGCTTGAAAGGGCGCCATTTTGGTACTTTGGATAATATCCAGAAGAGCGTAACCGACGAGCTGAAAGGTATTCCAGCAGAAGCCTTCCAGCACTGCTACGAACAATGGAAACAACGCCTCCAGCGCTGTGTAGCTGCCCAAGGGAACTATTTTGAAGGGGATAACCTTGATTTGTAAAAAGAATAAAATTCATGGTTAAAAGAAAATCAGTCATTACTTTTCTACCACACCTCGTAGAACCAATTACAGTCTGGCTGATTAGTTTGTTTTGGCAGGAGGAGAGAGAACGTCAAAGGCAGAGAGAACGTGAACGGGAATTGCGGGAGGAGGATAGGCGACGGCGCAATGAGGTTTTGAGGCAGAGAGAAATAGAGAAGATGCATAGAGAGGAGGCCATGAGGCTAGAACGGTGAGTGTGTGGGCCTGTTGGGCTGAGTCCATTACACTTCTTCAGTTAAAATATTTGATGCTGCTGTCTTGGAGCAGAGTAGTGAGGAAGGTGAGTTTGCTCTTGAGGGCTGAGGAATGTGCAACACACAATATCCTGCTTGCAAGGATGATCCAGCTGGTAGCAGTTAGGGCTCCGGAGATACAGCTTAAATCTACTAGTTGCACACCATTCTGATATTAATATCAGATGCTTTAAAAAGGGGAAAACTTTGTCCCTGTGCATGCCATGAAGTCATTGAGGGGGAGTAGAGGTATAGCCCCATTCATCTTTAATGGTACCACTGCTTGAGGGGGTGGAAAACTGCATGTGCTGCCTGCTTTATGCATGGGAAAAGAACTCTGGCTAGCCAGTGAATAGGAGGCTGGGTGGTCCTCTAGAGCTGGTGTGGGTGTTTTGGAGAAGAGGAAAGTCACTTGCCTGTGCTGGGAATTGAAGCCCAGATCGTCCAACCCATAGCTAATCACTATATTGCCCGAGCTATGCTTGTTCCCCAAATGTTTCAAAAATTGAACACTGAATATTAAGGTTAGGGAAAAAGAACACACACAGTTTAGTTTGTTGTATGCTGTTTACACAGTAATGCTTGTGACTGTCTTGGTTGCATAGTCGATAGGTTTATAGATGACACCACCTTCCCATTCGTTTTTTGTTTGAAACCTTCACACATGATGGAATGTATGCGCAAAAGAGGTGCAGTTGAGGAAAAGGGAATGTGTGCACAGATATCAAGTGCAGTGTGCTTGAAGTGTTGCTGTGTGATTTGAGCTGGTGAACAATAAATTACATATTTTTTAGTGAGAAGGAAAAGCTACGCATTGAACGGGAACGTATAGAGCGAGAGCGAAATGAGCTGATGCGCATGGAGAGAGAGCGTCAGAGACTGGAGCGTGAGAGACTGGAACGTGAACGTGAGGAGCTGAAACGCCAGCAGATGAGGTAATGCCATGGTTGTGGTTGGAACTGTGTGATTCGTATAGCTCATCTATTATTGGAGGCCAGACATGTAGCATGGTTGGGGAGGTGCCACTAAGAATACTTAGAAGCAGGTGGCAGAATAATGTTGAGATGGTTCTTGTGAAATGGCGTATTTTCTGGACCATAACACACAACCAAAATTGTAGAAGGCAGATACAGGGAAACAGTCATTTTATTCATCTTAGGACCATAAGATGCATGAGAATTTTATGCAGTATTTTCCAGGAAAAGAAATGCGTGTGATGGTTTGGAAAATGTGGTAGTTTGTGGAACTGTGCAATGTTGGGCTTCAATATTAGCATTAGTGCATCTTTGGGAGTTGCACTGTGTGTTCGCACCAACCATCTTCCTCTGTAAGTTGTACTGTGTGTTCGCACCAACCATCTTCCTCTGTAAGTTGTACTGTGTGTTCGCACCCACCATCTTCCTCAGTAAGTTGTACTGTGTGTTCGCACCCACCATCTTCCTCTGTAAGTTGTACTGTGTGTTCGCACCCACCATCTTCCTCTAAGTGTCCCCCTCCCTCTTTTATGATTTGAATTGAGAGTTTGCTGAGTGTAGAGCACTGAACAACAGAGTGTTGGTTCCAGATTTGAAGAGTCACGTCGGACAGCAAAACGTCCATCCAGTGACCGCCGTGATTCCTACCCAGAAGAGAGGAAACGTGTGGCTACTGAGCGTCGCTATGATGGCCCTGGGCGCTTTGATGATGGAACTAGGTACACAAATGTTCTAGGAAATATTCATGGATGTTGCAGTTTAAGGTTGATTTGAAGATTGCCATACATTCTGGTTGAAACTAATGGACATTGCATCACAGACAACTCTTTGTGCCTGTATTTTGGTAGTTATTGGCATGAATTTTTAAAGAACTGGGGAAGTAGTTTTCTTAAGTAATTTTAGTTTTGTATTTTTATCAATTGTGTGTGTGAATGCATGCACGCACATGTGTAATTTAACATTTTTACTTGAGTTGCATTAATCATTGCCTCACGTACGAAACATTGAGGTTAGTTCTCCTTTATCGAATACACATTGTTTTCTTTATTTCAGGTTTGAACGTGGGCCTAGCTTCAGAGTGCGCGATGAGCGTCGCAGTGAGAGTGATCACCGTACCAAGGTAGAAGTGCGCCACTCTAGGGACAGGTACCCAGAGTCCTCAAAAGGTAAGGAGGACTGAAATGTTAGTACATAGCTTCTCAGTTTGACAGTTCTGATACAGTGAAAGTACTCCTAGATGGTCAGTAAGATCGTGCAGTGCTACTTGGTGCACAATATTACTGACTGTCTATTTTTTTGTATTGAAGGGTTACACATTGTATTGTGTCAATCCAATGAAGTTTGATTGACAATACATGGTGTAACAGAACAGAAAAGATTGAGTAGTTTGGACAGCATTGTGCAGTATTCATTCAGCTGCCTTGTTTCTGCCAAGCTGTAAACACATCACCAGCACAGTAATTCCAATGGATTGAGGAGGTATAGCACTTAGTGAAACTAAAGTTTCAGGAGTATTTCCAGTGGCCCAGTAGCATAATATAATGGATAAAAGCTGACAGAGTGACTGCTTCTTGCTTGTTAGTGCTTCGTGTATTGATAGTAGGGGTAACAATCTTGAGTAGCTCATCAAATGATGGACCATCCAACTGGAAAAAAAAGTGTAGTTGTTTGGCTTACACAACCTTAAGTCTTGGTATAAAACTTTCGTGTGTATTGTGGTCTTCATTTGTATCATTCTTTGGTCCATTGGTGATTTTTTTTTTTTAAAGATGGCTAAAGCAATGGCCACACAGGCAGCATCAATGTCTCTCAACATGTTTACTTATCCTGACCCACGAGTGAAATGAAATATCGCACAGTACTATTGAGCCATCTAGAGAGAAATGCATTGCACAATACTGATTGAGGGCAGACAGGTATAAAGTATGTGGAGTGTGTTTGGACTGGCTCAGACATTGTCGTGTGTTGGCAGTTTTGTTTACGCTCTGTTGTCGTGCAATACGAGTAAGCCAGTTCCCTGACAGGCTGTTAAGTAGAATTTGTAACAATGATGTGACTTTCAGAGTGAAACCCACAGGCAGCACTGGATTTGAATGCTGGACGTGAAAGTCTTAAAATGGAGGGACCCTGTTGTGGAGATTAATGATATGGAATTATTGAAATTGTGGCATTTAATGTGCAGCATCTTAAATTGGTGAACATTAACCTTGATTGTCTGAATGGTACGCTTATGTGCTGTTAAATGTAACTCTTCACAGATGAAGGGGACATTGCTGTCCTGTGCAGGTGCAGGCATGGACATTTAAAAACGAAAGTAATTCTCAGCAGCCGCAATGGGCTTTAAAGCCTGAATGATAACGGTTAAATGGCGGTTCCATAGTGGTATGGGAATGGAACTAACAGGTTACCTGTTTCAGCCATCGACCTGTTGTATCCGATGCTCAGTTTCTTGGTCTTTTGGATAGTAACACTTGTGCTTTTTGCTGTGGGATTCCTTCTTCATACCAAATTGGTGAGGTTTCTGTCTGTGCCATAATCATGCAGTTGGCGCAATATTTACAGGAGAAAGCCGTTACACAGATCGTTCAGGAGACACGTGGCATGCAGCTGGAGGCCCACCAGCAGTGAAATCATTCAGTTCACTTGGCAGTGGAGGCGTCCCCTCTCGAGACTCTTGGGGCCCATCCAGTGACAGGAAAGCTGACAGTGGCCAGAGCTGGGGACGGCCCATGGACTCGGGGGCCTCGGACAGGTGAGTGGCTGTGAGTGTACACTTTAATTACCAGTTCTTTCATTGTCAACAAAAGAGACGTGACTACTGCATCACATAGTACACCCACTCTACCAAAGCATACTTTGCTTTCAGAATTTTCTGTGTTCTTAGTATACACTTTTAATTGTAATTTGATGCATAGCCATAAAGGATGTGGCTTCTGTGCGAAGATTTTCACAAAACTGACACGTGCTCAGCAGCATTGTATCCAAATGATATGAAAAATGTAGCAGCTACAATGAGCAGTTCATTAATGCCTGTAAGCAAGGCATGGCTTTCACTGTGTGACCTTTCACAAAACTCAACACATACGGATATCTGTGCTGAATTTTGTCCACGTGAGACCAATAAATATGTGCATAACTTCATTTATGCCCTTCATTAAATTATGGCTTTCACTGCACCAATTTTCACAGAACTCGACAGTTGCTCCGCAACATCATGTGGAGATGTCCTATGCTGACCTTCACTGAAATCAGTCAAATATGGGAAGAATGAGTAGAAAATTATTTACACCGTTATGTAAAATGTGACTCGCTGAACCGGTTTTCACAAAACTCATTAGTGCTCTGCAACTTTTTGTAAAGAACTCCTATATTGAATGTCATCGAAATCCCACAGAGAGTTTAGGTACTAGTACTAAGTCACGGGTGGATGGACGTGGTCACATTAAGCATCCATTTTTTCCTTTACTTCATAAAGAATGCCTAAAGAGTCAGAACACTT
This sequence comes from Reticulitermes speratus, assembly GCA_021186555.1. NCBI lineage: Eukaryota > Metazoa > Arthropoda > Insecta > Blattodea > Rhinotermitidae > Reticulitermes > Reticulitermes speratus. The sequence continues at coordinate 44,438,266 of JAJKFL010000009.1, read as the reverse complement.
CATTTGTTTTGTTATTGAAGGAAGTGAAGTTGGATGTTCTCTTGGCTCATTTTCAATTCTAGTTGCACTGTTAATTGTGAGTCAGTTAATGAGATATTTCCTCAATCATCCAGGTGACTCGTTCTACACTTGGTTTTGCTTACAAGCAAACATCTTTGCCAAAGATTATGGACAGACTGTATTGAAAATGAAATATGGTAGTCACCATGTTTGTAGACCTTGTTGTGTGGAATTTTGGCCTTTCATGTTGACCCAGTTTAATGCTGCTGTTTTGACATTTTGTGACTGCTTCAGACAAGTTGGGTTGCGGCCACATAGCTGCTGAGTTGGCGTCCCCCACTCTCCTGGTGCGCGATCATACTGAAATTGGTGAAGCTCTGTCTTTCATTAATTGAAGTTGATTGCTTTTGTGCTTTATGGCATGAGACTCCTTCAATCATTTCATGTGTTTTATATCTCCAAAAAGTGCTGATGTTTTATTAACAATAGACTTTGATGCCTTTTATGCTTTTCGAGTTCATTTTATATTTTTATTACTGGTATTCCATAAGTTGTGGGCACCAAATAAGCATTTTAAATTGAAAAGAGATTCTGATGTTTGTGACAGTTTTATTGGTTCTGGGTAATCACAGACATCAAGATGCCGCTGTTTCTGGTGGTTTAATCTTTTAACTAGTCTCAAAGTGTCAGTCAGACATTGAAATACCAGCTGAAGGGTTAAAGTTTTTAACTGATCCTTACTCTTACATCTCTGCGCAATTAGTAGCTGTCTGTAGTTTTACTGCGATACTTCACGTATATAGGTAAGAGGATCAGCTGCTAGCTTGTACAGTGGAGAGCAAGGCTTATCTCAGGGAATATGACGTAGAAGGGATGCTGGCGATGGACGTACAACTGTTAATTTTTAAGTTACCAACAATTCTAACACTCACACCGAAGGAAACAAGTCAGTAAAAACTAATCAGGTGATATGTACGCTGATATATTTGACAAAAATTCGAACCACAGTACAATTTGTTCACAATTTACAACAACCTCCTCTCTTTAAGGTCTCTATCTCCTTACTGACTAGCGAGCGGTTAGAGCGCACCTGTTTGAATTCTCTCTTACCTCCCAGCGGTCTGTGCATAACCTTCTCACGGCTAGCACGATGGCTTGTTAACTGCCTTTATCTGAATCCCCGTCCCCCCCATATCCTAAACTGCCTTCACTCCAACTACACTACTTCCATCCTACCTCGAAAAAGGCAATATAATCGGTTATAAGTTTGACTTGTTTTGTTGCAGGTGGGTGAGTGGCAGTGGAGGTCCAATGGGAGTAGTGGGGCGTGGTGGTCCAGGCATGGGTGGTCCAGGTTCAATGTACAGCAACGCACAGAGTGTAGCACCCAACATGTCAGGCATGAATATGAGCATGTCTAGTAGTAGTGGTCCATATGGCAGTGATCGCTTCGATGCATACAAGCAGTCGATGGGACCCATACGCAAGTACTAATCATGGACAGTTGACAACTGTGGCTGGCTGGACCACAATCTAAAACCATGTGAAAGTAGTGTTTTGTCATTGATTCATTTTGCGAGAAACCAGCTTATGTTCCATGTGCCTCCAGCATTTTAGAAGGTGAGCTATATGGTTTGTATCCATATCTGGAAAGTCAAATGAATACTGGAGCGCCTGATCAGCTACCTTTCATTTCAGAACACTAGTGACTGTGTAACAGGATAACATGTCTCTTCTTTTTTGTTGTGTAGTTTTAAGCAATGCTGAAACATAAGTGCTGCATTTCTAGCACCGACTAGATATTTGAATGTATGTGACTTGTAATAAAGCCTCAATTCATAATCACTAGTTGCAGTACCAATATTCTGTGTTCCTTTTGGCTCATGCATTTCAGATGCTGTTTGTGCATTCTGTGCAGTAAAAAAGCACAGGTTTTGCCATCTTATTTTAAATGGTGTGTACCATGGGATGTGACACTGTGCTGACTTAGTGTTTCTGGACATTTTGGAGCAACATAGTGCCTTCTTGTCAGGGGTCAGATAGTCAAAGAAGAGTGGATTTCCTGGACTTCTTGATGGCACTGCATTTCTTTGAAACATGGGGAAACACCCAGTGACACCCTGTGATATCTTATAAGACCTGAATTCTTAACACACTGCTGTGGACACCCTCAGATCTTGCACTGCACTTGCTGTCTACTTTCTCTAAGGAGGCGAAAGAGAGGTTTCCATGACCCGCTTAGAGTCGGGCTATCCTCCCTGTTCATATTGTTTGGGTGGAGCTCCAACTCAATCGCCTCCCTGATGAGTCGGTCCATGTAGCTGGATTTGGTAGAGAGGATTTGGGTGTCTTGGAACGTAATGAAGAGTGCAGATCTCATCAACATCGCGGCGGAAGCCTGAATTCATGATGCATTTAATATATTTTTTAAATGTAATTAGCTGAAAGTGTTAGAAGCTGCGAAAATTGTGCCTTGTGCTGTGGCATTCCACATTGTAGTTTTGGACATGAGATTTTGCTGGAAAGAAGTAGCAGAACAGTCTTGGGGAGGTGGTGAGATTTATGGGTCTGACAGCAGTCTTGCTGATGATTCATATGTTATGGGACATGACGCTGTGTCATTTGGTGAGTGGTTTCTGAAATTTCAATCGCACTGGTCCTCAAAACCTTGGGAGCCTCTTACCTAACAACACGGTGTCGCATCCTGTAAGACATGAGTCCTTATTAGTATGTTGGAGTAGGTTGCTGTAATTATCAATTATGAAGGTCAGTCAGTAAATGAGTTCACATGATGCACAAGGTGGAAATAGTTTTGACATGAGGGATAATAACACAGGACTTGGACTTTGGTCGGCAAGGAACAGAAGAGCTTGTTCCACAATATAACTACCTCAGTTGTGGTGGAGACTGTGGGGAACATAATGGAATAGCAGTACAATTAAATCTCGGCTTCTTATTAGAGGTGAAAATAACACAATATGTATTTCACGTATTCTCCGTGCATCTTGTTAACTAATTAAAAGTTTAAATAGACCAACATGTGCACTACACTCTTGTAAGCAAGTCGATCAGCCCTACATATGTTTCAGCCTATAACAGGCCATCAGGGGGTCAAAGTTTTTTACATAGACTTTACATCTGTTAGTTCAATTTTACAAATAGCTAGTACATCCACATAAAATAAAATGAATCGTAGTTCCCAATGGATTTTGGTATTATTACTTCCAGCTGTAAAGTCCTAGGGAATGTGTTTACTAGTTTTCATAAAACCTTACCACCTTCATGTGCCGATTGTCCATAAATCTGGGAGCCTCAACCTCCTGGAACCCTAAGGGCCTGTCCAGGCCTGTAATGGGATTGCTTTACTTTTACCTTAGTTTTCATAAAAGGTTAAAATTACATATCTATTGTTATATATAAATTAAAGGCAGTCCGGTCTTGTATGCAGTTATCACAAGGATGTTGAGGTTTTTGTGTAGAAATATGAATGGGTATCAGCATCATTGTATCAAACCTGGCATCATAAAATTATGTTTAAGGAGGTATTAGCTATATATTGAGACATACGTGTATTATGTTTTTACAAGTTCTGTGTTGTGGTCTGCACCGGCTGGTTGCCTTGTGACTTGTGTTGGTTTGTTTTACAGTGGTTTGTCATGGATACTTGCATAGGATTGCACGCATGTGTGTTGTGGGTGGGCAATGGCAAACATTATTTGTCAGATAAAATTAGAATCTTGTAAGCGTTTATAAAAACAGTTTTACGAATTTTGCTGCTTTTCGTAGAAAATTTCTCTACAGGTTAGAATAATAAATTTATTTGTATTTTTATTTGAATATCTGTATATTTATTTTCAAGTATTATTTTAATTTTGCTCACAAATTCGGGGTTGAAGGGCAGATGCCTGGTTTCTCCAACTTGGTTAACGTAATGTCGGATGGTCACACCCAGGATGATGAAATGGGTGGCGTGCAACAGGACTAGCAGTGTTGTATAAGCATTATTTTTATTCATTCATTGTACAGTCCATAGATCCTTGTAGGTAACAGTAGAAACCTGACGGATATGGAGTTTGTCATAATACACATAATAAACAGTATAACATAGCATGACAAGCAAGCGTCATATTAAAACAATATTTAAAAATATCAATGGTAATAATTACAAATATATAAGACAAGTGCTGTAATTATGTGTGAATATAATACCAGTTGTCAGGGATTAGTAAACCAAGATCTTTAATTTTCATTATAATTAAAATATTCTTCCAATGAGTAAAACGAATTTAACAAAAGGAATCTTTTTAAAAATGATCAAAATTGTTTTGTGTCATGAGCTAAACTTTTGATACGTGGGAGACTAATGAACACCTTGATACCAAAGTAATTATATTATTTTGGCCGGAAAACCTAAAGTTATGAGACCATTTGGAAGACGCAGGACAGGATAATAATGTTTTGAAACATCCAAAAAGCGATAAAAGAGCGGGAGAATGTTGGATTTATGTAGTTCAGAATAGTGATGAGTGGCACCCTCTCGTGAATATAAGCATGAACTTTGGGTCCCTATACTTGCGGGAAATTTCTTTACCCACCATGCGTTAGTTGGCTGGACAAGGCCTATGGATCCATGCGTCCGTGCAGTGAACGTGTGACGAACGTACAGTGGGGGTTTTCTTTATACTGAACCTATCACAAGAACTTTCAAATTCCCTCACAAGTTTGCATTACGTGTCCTTGTGTTTGAAAAAACAAAGCCAATGCTTAACTGCTTGAGAATTCTTCTCGAATACCGGAACCGTGTAATAGCCGTGCCTTGTTATTTGTTATACTTGAATAAGGGAACTAAGGGAGTTTTTTCTACTTAGAAGTGCCAGGAAGTGGTACAGATAACCCCGCGAAGGCAACAGATATAGAAAATATAACGCCCTAAAAATGTGTTACCTTTTACATCAGTTTTTGAATCTATATTTCCATAGTGGTTAGCCGGGTTGAGTGGTAGAATTAAACTAAAGTTAGAGGGATATTTGTGTTAGTGCCGAAGTTGACAGCCCTGAAAAGAAGATATGTTGCTGTGTTTGGGATTAATTATGTCAATAGTGTGCTTGATGTTTTATGCTTCTTTTTTTGTTAAGGAGAATAACACATCTGTTAAGAGACGTAGCAGTTTTATATAGTGGCAATAATTTAATGTATTTCTGGTACTTCGAAAGGCTGATGTCGAAATACTTGTGTTCTGCCACATGGATTGTGGACTCCTGGACGTCAACGTCACGCCAATTATGTTTACGTGGCGATAAGATCCTGCCAGTACATTGCATTGTGGTGTGCACGCCTTGATATCGGGACGTAAGTATGTTGTATTTTTCGTTCGCGAAATCTTGTTATAGTATTCGTTGTGGTGTGAATACCGTTCTGCCAAAGTAATTGCATTTTTCTTTTGGTATTCTTTCAGAAATTCGTCTGTGTTATCAGCATTAATATGTGTGGTACAGAATCGAAACTCCACGAAATGAGGGCTCTCATCCTTGTTGGAGGTTATGGTACCAGGCTGCGGCCGCTAACTCTAAGTCGGCCAAAGCCACTGGTTGAATTTGCTAATAAACCCATGTTACTGCATCAGATGGAAGCACTGGTGGAGGCTGGAGTGACCGAAATTGTTCTTGCTGTGTCATATCGTGCTGAGCAGATGGAGCAGGAGCTGAGTGACGAAGCCAAGAAGCTGGGAGTCAGTCTGGTGTTCTCACATGAGACGGAGCCACTTGGTACAGCAGGACCATTAGCGCTTGCTAAAGATATTCTGGGAGCAAGTGATGAACCGTTCTTTGTTCTAAACTCTGATATCATATGTGAATTTCCATTCAAGGACATGGTGGCTTTTCATCGGAGTCATGGCCAGGAAGGCACGATTGTCGTCACCAAGGTGGAAGAGCCATCTAAGTATGGTGTTGTGGTCTATGGAGAACAGGGACGCATCCAGAGCTTCATTGAGAAGCCACAGGAATTTGTTTCCAATAAGATAAACGCAGGAATGTATATCTTGAGTCCATCTGTCCTTCGTCGCATTCAGTTGCGTCCAACCAGCATTGAGAAGGAGGTCTTCCCAGAGATGGTTGATGATGGCCAGCTTTATGCCATGGAGCTTCAAGGCTTCTGGATGGATGTTGGACAGCCGCGGGACTTCCTTACAGGTTGTTGAAATTGTGAGACTGGGGTCGTGGAGACTGTACCTGATGAGGCACAGGGCTTTATTGTCTAATAGGATGGTGGAGGGGGTATTGTGATCAGTTGCGTTACATTATGTGGAATCATTTACTTGTAAGGTAAAAGTAAAGATAAAGGTAAAGTTGTGCTTATGCATACTGTGAAGGCCTACAGAGGTGTAGTGGGGTAGCCTTACTAATTTTCAACCTCGGCACTACTTTGACGTGAGCGGTCAGTTTCATATTCTTCCCACTTTACCCCTGGGGAAAGATATCCTGATACTCACTGAGGAGGAGGATTGGTGGGCTCTGGAGTTGGATTGGACATTCAGGAGAAGAGAAAAATTTCTAGCCCTGCCAGGACTTGATCCCCAGACCATTCAGCCCATAGCCTAGTCACTGTACCAACTGAGCTATCTCATTTGCTTGTAAGATTGGTACAAAAATTGGTTGGTTTTAAAAGGCAGGTTAAGGAGGCAGGTGGATCAAATTTATTGTGTGAAGTCTAGAAACTTAATGAATTGTTATGCAGAGTGAGGTATGTGTAGTCACCACGCTACAGTTGTACTGTGTGCACCGCATGGCTTTGAAGAACACAGTTTTATTGCAATTACCAACAGTTCTACATCTTGTAACCATTCACCAGTCTTGCATGTTTCCATATTTCTGAGATAACTCATGCTTGGCAATATTATATTTACATTATCAATTCTGTTACTTTTTTCACATTGCTATTATGTATGTTTTTATCAGGCGTAATGTGGAATTTAATTCTGAAAGTAAGTATTGTGTTGGCTTGTAGGACTTCCTCTATTTAGCTCATAAGAGTTACTGACTTGTTTAATGGTACCTTAACATTGTATCCTTCCCCGTTTTTAATGCTGTTCTTGTTGTTTATTGTCACATATCAGGCCTCGTGTCACTCTTCAAATTTAAAGTTGTGTATTACATTGATGCAAAGGTGCACAAATTTCAGTCAATTAAATTTTGTATGCTGGCACCTAACTTTTCAGCATAATTATTGCAGTTATTTATTTACATAAAAAATGTGTATTATTACACATGGACCAAGCAGGAAGCGCCATGTAACAGGTTCACAGGTCACTCTAGAGTTGTGGGTCTCAGTACGTAACTTGCTTCATGACACCCATCTGGAACATAGAATTTCTTGGTGGCTACTAGATTTTTGGAAAATGTGGACTCCTGCATTTGTGAATAATGTGTATTATACTCAGATTACAGCATGTAGTAAGTGTTCTACAAATACCGTAACATTGTTGCGTTTGCCATCACGTTTCTTGTCTTTTTTTGTAACTCGGTCCTTTTGAGGTTAAGTATTTCTGTGATGATTGACAGTTACTAAACTTGGCTCACAATATTTACTAATTATTTAAATTGTCGTAACCTTGTGTATTGTTCCTTTTACATGTTTGCCATGTTCTGTCAGAGCTCTTTTGTAGTTCAGTTTGAAGTTACAATTACACTTACAGGTAGCATTTAATCTGCTTACCTCACAGCCACCACTAAATCTTCTCAAAAATGGTTTAACATTGTAGTGTTTCTGTTATTTGTCATGCCTTCTTTGTATCTGTGCTCTAACTGCAGGATGTGATGTAGGCATATCTGTACTTCAGATATGAGGTAAACTGTTGTCAGGGCTAGCATTGCTGTTGTAAACAAGCCAGGGTCATTGCAGTAGCACCAGCCCCTTTTCCCTTGGACATTTCAGCACATGAATGTGTCTGTATCTGGTTCTTGGCCCTAGATCAGCAGATTGTTGTAGGTCAGTCTGAACACACATATGCACGCCACTTTGTTGTGCAGTATCATTCTGTTGGCTGTGCATGCTTTTATAGATGAGATGTTGGATCAAATTATTCTCATTTTGAGGGTGGCAGAAGCTGATGTTTTAAGGTTTTCTTTTTTTTAAGCATGTTGCAATCTTTTGTTTTTATGAGTTGAATATAGGTAGATTCCATGGATCCTGATTATTTAGGATGTTGCAATGTGATGTGTCATCTTGAATGAAGCATATGCATTTAAAGTGTTCAGGAACCAAGTTGGGAGGAGAATGGTTAGACATGCAGGAGAGGGACTGTGGTAGTTACTTAATGAGGTGCTTGATGGGTTTTATTCTTCATTGTTACTGTTATATGTGGGATTAAATGTAGGAGGAGGGTGTGGGTACGGCATACAGCATGCACTTGGAAAAACAAGAGATGCATACACACTTTTAGAAATGTACATTCTGAAGATGTGCACTGTGTCATCCTGGCATGGAATAGAGTTCAATGATAGATGCTGTGTGCAGCATAAACCGTCTAAGGTGGTGCAGGTTGAGACTGTTCAGATACAAAGGCAGCAGAGTTGTGGGTTGCAGCCCACACCCAACTTCTTCACATTCCATTTCTCAGTGCCTTAAACCTTGTGTATTCTACTGAATGGCATGAATGATGGACATATCGTGCTACGCAAAGTACTTAATGAAAGATAGTTAACAATGCACAGCCAGACATCCAAATTATTGCATCTTATTCACAGTCATAAAGTGAATGAATTCAAAATTGAACATCCAAGTCTTCTGGGAGTGTCAATGTATTGTTTTGAAGGATTTTAGTTCCTTCATATTCATGCTTGGGCAGTCCCATTTTTTTCATGGACTGCTTGACCATGAAGTTGAAGGCATGACAGTATTCACCCAATGACACAGCACCATATCCCAGAAGACCTGGATCTTCAGCAACACTGCTGTGAGAGCCTCGGGTTTTGAATTCGCAATTGATTAAAGGCAGCTGTTTCTGTTGCACAGGTATGTGTCTGTACTTGGCTTCGCTGCGTCAGAAGAATGCCAGTTCTCTTCACTTTGGCCCAGGCATCGTGGGGAATGTTCTCGTGGATCCAACAGCCAAGATTGGACAGGGCTGTCGTATTGGCCCAAATGTGACAGTTGGTCCGGGCGTGGTGATTGAGGATGGTGTTTGTGTGAAGCGCAGCACGCTACTTAAAGGAGCAACTGTATGTTCACATTCCTGGCTTGATGGCTGCATCATTGGGTGGCGGAGTGTTGTGGGACAGTGGGTCCGTATGGAGAACACCACAGTGCTGGGGGAGGATGTGATTGTGAAGGATGAGATATACATTAATGGAGGGCAGGTCCTGCCACACAAGTCCATTGCAGCATCTGTTCCGGAACCACAGATCATTATGTGAATGAGGTATGGACTAATGGTTTATTATAATAGTAGCCATGGTCTCATCAAATGATATAATATTTGTACTCTAATCCAGGGCTTCATTAGGAGTGACTTTTACAGATAAGCCTTCAGTTTGAGATTGAGTCTCTCACAGCAATGTACGTGTCTGAGAAGAATTCTTCTTGGACTGCTTGACCCTCGAAAATGAAGACACTGCATTCTTTTGAAATGCTGGTAACTGCTCATCTGGTGATGCAGCATCATGCCCCAGAATACTCAATCCTGAACCCTTCATTTGGTCTGTTCATGTATATTACAATCCTAGAGGGATACTGTGAAATCACAAATTCACTTAAGATTCATGCCATGAATTTGAGAAGTCCTTACTTTGTAGATGTTTGCTGGCAAAGTACAATGCTGCAGTGCTAACTGCAGTGCAGATGTGTTGTTAGACACAATAAATAAAAGTGTTGGTTGGTACAACATTTGTATTTAATACCGAGGTTTTTAAAACAAGAAAAAAGTAATAAGAATTATTACAAACAACAGGAATAGGTATTCGTGCAGGGAGTCATTTAAGAAAATGAAAATACTACCCATATATTCTCAGTACATATTTTCTTTATTATCGTACATGGTGAATAATAAACAACTATTTATAACAAATCGAGAGATTCATAATATAAGTACTAGATCCAGCACCAATTTCAAATTTGACAAAATTCCAAAAAGGGGCATATTATTCTGGAACAAAAATTTTTAATCATCTTCCAACCAATATTAAATGCCTAACTAATGAGGTAAAATTATTTAGGCCAGCCTTAAAAAGGTTTTTTTACACTAATTCGTTTTACAGCTTAGATGAATATTTCAATGACAATTAAAATACTTTTATATTGTGTTAGGTTATATAATTTTAAAGACTGTTTTTATAAGAATTACTTTTAATAACAGTCATTGTGTTTAGAATTGTATAAAGTAGATTCATACAGATGGTGATAATTTTGTGACAATTACTGTGTTCTTGCACATTGCAGTTTTATTCTATATTCTGTTATATGTTGCTGTATGTTGTGCTGTGCATGTTTTTGTTGTATTGTAAACTAGGACGATTTCCCATCCACATGAGTTTGTACTCCTGACAGGAATTATGGAAAATGAATACAAATGAAATGAAATGTAACATGTTTTGCATGATGTTTAGCAACTTCATGCAGTTCGTAAGTATAAAAGATAGCATAAAAACATGCAGTGCTACATGTATTGTAATCCAAACTGTGCGATCACATAATTTTTACATAAAATTTTAACACATAAAATGTTAAAGTTTTATAAAAGGACAGTTAATTATCAATTTTTTTTTCTCTCCCTTTAATCTTGCTTGAAGATGGCTAAAAATATTAGCTGAAACATACTGCACTGGAACATCAGTATTAGGTATATCAATACAGTTGTTGTGTCAGCCATCACTTCTATTTATTGCTTCAAACACTTCTCAGTACTTGCGGCACTGAGTGCCTCAAATCGGGTGCTAGAGATGACTTCATTCAGATCTGTCTTGTAGGTCCTTGCCTCTGACACTAATGACCTACATCCATAAACATGTTATTGTGATATGGTGTGCAGAAGACACCAGTTGTATGGCTGTAATGTACATCACAAGGAATCCTGTCTCTGTCCTGCTATAGAGGTTTGAAAGATCACAGTACAGTGGACTTGAAACTGATATTTAATTTGAACTACATGCAGTCCTTGTTTAATATTGCCCCAAACAGTTTTGTTTTGCATCAACACAGGGATTTTAGTGACCAAATACAGTGAAACCTCTACCCATCGTTTTTCAGGGGACCGGAAAATTTGAACGATACATACGGGAAATGATAGTACCGGGAAACCATTAAAAATTATAGATAAGAACAATTTAATGATAATTATTACTTCTTGCTGAGAAAATCTTTCATTGACGTTTGTTTTGAGCAAACTTTACTCCTCCTCAATTCAAAGTACGATTTTTCAAGGCCTAGAACACTTTCACGACCACTGTCACTCGTGCTGTGCGCATAAAAGAAAGATCTTACTTCCATCAGCGCTTCATGCGTCTCAGCAAAGCTCGTCAGCTTCTTCTCCTTCTTCCCGCTCCACACTCCCGGACGTCACGAGGCTCATGCACAGCTCCTGCACTGCTACACCACAGGTTGCCACGTGACTGTCCACAGAGACGTAGTCCTCGAATTTATCTTTGTTCATGCCACTGAACTTTTCCCAGTCTTGGCGGAAATCGTCGTCATCGTTGGTCAATACGACGTCACTATCGCCTGAAGATTGTCCCTGCACGTAACCAGCTTTCCGAAAACAATTTTCGATTGTCTGCTGGGTTACTTCTTGCAAGGCTGCCACAGTGTAGTGCAAAGCTTCCAACACGTTTATCTTCTTTTTCGTATCTTTGCCTGCATCCATTAAGCAAACAGCTGTTTGCACGAGGCGTTTTCTATAAAGCTGCTTATAACAGTTTATTACCCCTAAATCAAGGGGCTGGAGCACACTTGTACAATTTGCCGGGTACCGTATGACTTTTACATTTCTTAGAAACGATGTATCCTTTGGATGTGCGGCACAATTGTCCACAAAGAGGAGAATGTTCCTGTTCTGTGCACCCATACTTGCGTCTAATGAACGCAGAAATGAAGAAAAAATGTCTGTGGTCATCCACGCTTTATTGTTCGCGTGGTACTTGGTGGGTAATTTTTTTACATTCTTGAAACATCGCGGTTTCGGAGATTTTCCGATAACAATCGGCACTTGTTTCTCAGTTCCATCACTGTTAACACAAAGTAAAACAGTAAGTCTGTCTTTACAGTTTTTCCCTCCATGACAAGACTCTCCTTTGAGAGCCAAGGTTCTATCAGGAAGCACGTTGTAGAAGAGCCCCGTCTCATCCGCGTTGTAAATATCACGTTGTTCGTAGCCCTCCAACAAAGATGGCAGTCTTTCCAGCCACGCTTCCGTGCTTTCGCTGTCCACTGCCGCACTTTCTCCGACTAACTTCTTGTATACTAGGCCATGCCGGTCCTTAAACCTCGCTAAACCATCGCTTCAAATAAAAAAAAAAAACTATCAGTGCTGGAAAATGTTGCGTCAGGACCGTGATTTTTCAACTATTGGTGCGGGAAATCGACAGTTCGAGGAACAATGGAGGCGGGAAAAAATAGTGTCATTTATATGGGGCTAATTTCGGGACCAAATAAGGCAGACGATACATGCGGGCGAACGACGGTAACGGGAACGATGGATAGAGGTTTCACTGTATTTGATGAATGTTGGTCTGGACTTGGATTAACAATTTCCTTGCTAGTTGGCAGAATTTTCAACAGGCGGACTCTTGGGTAGTTTAATTAGTTCATGTGAGTAAACATTCGCAGTTAGAAGTTTCATTTGGCATTGTGGTTTTCAGGAGCATAACCTGTAATTTTAAATGAGGAGTTACTATACTTTTTCTGTGTTACAAAAGTAGAAAACACACGGTTAGGCACAGAAACATCTTAATGCCAAATATAGATATTGAATTTATATATTCATTTTAATCATATACACTTGCAGGTACAAAATACAGGATTCTTATCCAGCTTCTGATAAATTGGTGAATAGTTTTTTATTTACTGACAGTGAAATATCAAGCCAAGTAGCAAGTATCACGGTTGTAGACCCCAATACCTGGCTGTGCCTAAAAGCTTGTTGGTCTTACTGTGCAATTAAATGATATGCAGAAGGGATTCACAGTTATTTTCTGTAATAGAAGTAATGATTTGGGGGGGAAAAAAACCAAATTTAATGCATTAACAATGTGACTGTTTTCTTTGGAGTAGTTTGCTGAGACACTTTTGTGGTGGTGAAGACGTGCTTTATGAAATGTTATGGCACAGTCCTGCTCTGTATTTGGGATATCAATGGTTTGAAACCCAATGGTAATTCACTAACAGTTGCTTGTGGTTTCTTGCATTCCCTGCAGACAAATGCTGTTATTATTTCTTAAAACATTCCACATCCTTCTGTTCAGCATTGTAGTTCATAAAGCATCCTGCTGCCTTCAGCACATCAGTCTGATGATCTGTTAGAGTATGATTACTGTCTTGTGACACTGGTGTGTGCAGGCAGCTTGCTTATAGACTGGTGTATGGGAGGTGTGGGGGTAGTAGCATGGGCACATGGAAGGAGTAAATATGCCTGCAGCAGTATTCTGTTTGTTTCTGGAAACATGGGTTTGTATTCTTATGTCTGTATATTGTTTTTATTCCATTTAGTGTGTCTGCTGACAGGTACTTCCCATACATTCTGTGCTATTTTGCAGTCTTGATAATGGATAAATCTATGGTCTCCTATATCAGACAGTGCCATAGTACCAGTATGAGGGTCCTAAGAAGAACAGTGTTTTTGTTCACTTGATACTCATAACACAGAATGGTCTGTGCCCTATAACTGACATCATCCCTGACATGACATCCCTGTAGTACCTTCTGTGGATGAGTCCAAGTAGAACTGGTATCAGTCCTTTGTGCACTGTCATAAGGTTGCAGTTGGGCTATTCAAATATTAGAGTGACACTACAGTCATCCAAAATGTAGCGTAATTTAACAGGAAATTAATTTTAATTGCAAAACCTTTTATTTGTCCTTTTAATTTTAAAGTGACTTACATCACATGACAAGCTTGTGTTTCTATGTTGGACTTTTTAAAGTTGTAGCAATTCTGAGTATGATTTGAGAAGTGGCTTATTGACAAAGTCATCATACTTTTAATTATTGCAGCAGAGCTCAACCAATGTGACGGACTGTCGCACATTGAGCCTGTTGGTTTAGATAATGCTATTACAGGCACACTTTGATAGCAAAGTAAATGACACAATTTGCTTGTTATTTGTGGGTGTTTTTACACTGTGCACTTTATATATTTTAATTTCTTCAATCTGCAGAACACAAGTTTCATTCTGAAATTTAGTTTTGCTATGGGAGTATTTTATGTAGATAGTGTTCAGTGTCTGCTTCAAGTAAATCATTTTGTTCCTGGTCACTGGACCTAGTTTTGTCTGGAGTGTAACTGATGCCATGATAGAGCGTGAGAACATTTCTATATTTCACTTTTTTTGGCAATGCAGTGCCTTTATATTAAATTACCCCACAAGCCCACTTGCTCGCTCATTTCCATACTGTTTATAAGAGAGGTTGTGAGGTCCCTTGCAAGTCTCCTGCAGTTGCTGTGTGGCGTTCTTTATGATACACATATTAAATGCAGTTCTTACAGAAGTGTTGTAAATTATATGAACATGTTCAGATATGCCAGTCCTACACGGGAAAATATTTCACAAATAAGTGAGAAGTTCTCATGCAGTAGGTTTCATTGTCAACTGTAACAGCAGGTGAAACATGCTGAGGAAGAAAGGGACAAAATTGGTGTTAGATTGCAGACATCTGGAAAATCTTTGGTGTGACCTGCACAGCAAGTGCGCTGTTTGCATCATCCCCACGAGTGCATCTTGTATGACAACTGTGGGTCACAAAATCAACAACACAGATCATGAAGCAAAACTGAGTTCTGTGAACTGGTGTCTTCTGTGGGTGTATGCTGAAGAACTCAGCCCCATACTGATTCTGTTTTACAGTGAAGCTTGGTTTCATCTTGGCAGATATGTGAACTCTTAGAATAACAGGTACTGGTCTGTAGAAAATCCCATGTGAATCCAGGTGTGTCATTGCATAATGTGACGGTTGTGTGTGGTGTGCTGTGAGTGCAGCTAGGATTATTGGGCACATTTTTTCTGAGACCAAAAATTGACACCAGTATGTTACATTCTGAGAACACTTTGAACACTTGTCCAGTTGTGAAAGAGCTAATGCCCTTTTGAGCAAGACAGTGCAAACCATTTTGAGCACTGTCCTTAAATATGGCAAGTAAAGATCAGCATTAACTGCAGTGCATTAAACAAAAATGTGTGGTCTCCTATTCATTGCAGATTGGAATAGTGGTGATAACTGCCCTGCCCGCTGTTACATAAAATAGTGGTGATCACTGCCCTGCCCGCTGTTACATAAAATAGTGGTGATCACTGCCCTGCCCACTGTTACATAAAATAGTGGTGATCACTGCCCTGCCTGCTGTTACATAAAATAGTGGTGATCACTGCCCTGCCTGCTGTTACATAAAATAGTGGTGATCACTGCCCTGCCTGCTGTTACATAAAATAGTCCAGTGTGAATGATGTGGGGCGCTTTAAAAATATTATGTGTGTAATAGTAAAATTAGTTTGGATTGGCATTCCATATGTGTTACTAGAACACTCAAACATTCTTGATGACCCACTAGCATTGCAATTTTCAATATTACAAATAATCAAATGTAGCAGTTGGCTTGCCATTTTGCCAACCTTATATGGCTTCAGTAAAAGGTAAAGGTAAAGTTTTCCCTAGAAGAGGTCATGAAGGCCCAGAGGGGGAGTAGAGGTATAGCTCTACTCTTTCTTTAACCTTGGTGCTAGTTGGGGGTGGGTGGTCAGCGCCACACCCCGGCCACTTTACGCCTGGGAATGACCCGGTACCCATTGTATAGGAGGCTGGGTGGACACCAGGGCCGGTCTGGACGGATGCGAAAAATCTTGCGCCCGCCAGGATTCGATCCCCGGACCGTCCAGCCCATAGCAAGTTGCTATACCGACTACGCTATCCCAGCCCACATATGGTTCAGTACTGATCAAAATCAGAACACGTTAATAACTAATTGTCCAGGCCAGTGTAGAAATTAACTCTGTCTATCTGAACTTTGAAGTTAATTTAGTAATAATCTGCAACTACAGGCTTATAATTTTATCTGAAATTATCAGTTAATACTTTCTGTCAGCTCATTTATCATTTTAACATAGCCTACTCAGCTGACCACCTGTGTGTGTGTTTGTCTTGGAGCAGTGAAAAGTGTTAGTTGTCAGAAACAATAAGGACCCTGTAGTACATTTTTATTGCAGTTCTGCTGTTTGTCTTGAAGTGTAATTATTTAAATCTGCTGCTGGACAGTGCAAGATGTTACTTCAACCAGTTGGGGTAAGGTGGAGAGACCTTGCAATCCAGCAGCAGTTCTAAGTGGTAAGGCCACTGAATGATTTATAAAGGTTTCAGCATATTGAGTGTTGAATGCTTTCTAATTTAAATATTGCCTCAGCACTTCAGCTGAAAATCCAGACAGCTTCAGTTTTGCATATACGTCATGTTATGGGAGTCATCTCGTCCACTGCTGTCCAATTGTTTTGGAAAGTTCAGGCAGTGTGTGTTACTGATGGTAGCTGTACTTCTCAATGAGGAGGTAAGCCAAGTGGTTTGTTCTGTCCATGTCACCAGAGTAGTCGTGTCTTAATATGGGAAACTGTAATGGGAAAGCAAGTCCCAGTAAATAATAGAGATTCACAAATGTGTAAAAATAGGCTAGCTATGAAAAAGATGTGTTAATGAATTTTTCCTGAGTATGCTATGTTACAAAAAGTGGTCAATATAAGAGCTTGGCTTTGGAGAGGCTCTGTCCATAGAGGTAAAGGAAACATTGTCTCTCTCCACTCCATGAAAACCTACAGGGGGAGATGTGGCATAGGTCCAATCATTCTTGATCTCTACGTTAGGTGGAGGTGAGTGGTCGACTTAATGCCCCCACAGCTTTACCCCAGGGAAAGTACCCTGGTACCCATTGAATAGAAGGCGGGGTGGGCCCCTGGGCTGCTCTGTCAGGAAGAGAATGAGAGGTTTCTATGACCCTGAAGGCAAAGCCATCATTCTTGTTCATGTTGTTGGCATGAAGCTTGATCTTTATTGCCTCCTGAATGAGGCAGTCAATTAAGAGGTTTTGATGGAGAGGAATTTAGTGTTGGAATGTAATGTTTTGCCACTGCTGACCTGTTTCATGTGAGGCCAATGGTTCTTGTTCACTGTAGTCTTACTAGGCTGACTGGTTTTCCCACTGTAGACTTGACCATATTCACAGGGAATCCTAGAGTGAAATAACATTGAAATCTTGCTAGGCAGCAGGCCAGCATATTTAATATTGTATCCAGATAGTATTCTGTCTATATGATTGAAGGTGGTATGTAGGCCTGTGCCACACAGGAAAGTGTAGATCCTCCACACACCGAGCAACCCTTTCAGTTGCTGTATGTGTTGTCCCTGACAGTGATCTTAGAATAAGTGACCATTTTTCCTCAGCCTATTCCGGGATGGGGGCAGAATTGAAATAACAATTACATTGATGTGTTACAGCTATGTTGTTTATATCTTACATACTTATTTACTGTTTTCTGCTCCACGGGCATAAGAAATTTGACGTTTTAGTGGTCCATGAAACCTGCGTGATTCTGTCGATCGATCCAGTATGGGAATAAAAAGCATCATCGCCCCTCTATCAGTTTACTCGTAGCACGGACTATGCATACGAGGCAGATCCGTAAACACAAGGAACACGAACTGACCGCGTTTGAAATCCGAACAGATTACACCGCGGAGTTCACCTCTTACCAGTGCGAACGTCCTACCCGCAGTAGTAGTAATCTGTGGTATCGACCTATACCGCCATGGATCAGTTGAATCAGCATTACAACTCTGCAACCGTGCTCTAATCCGTGCTACGGATGGTTTTCACGGATCCAGTCAATTGCAAATGCTCAGCTGTGTTCAGCCGTGGACATTACATAAACTGTGCTTTGATGTGTGGCATACTCTTTGACGAGCTGTTATCCCGTGGGTTGGTGGTTGCTCTAGATCATAGATTACCCCCCCGTAGGTAGTCTGTGGTTGTTGTCATTGATCCAATGTTAGCGTGCGTTGCTGTGGCGTTGTTATTGCGCAAGCAGAATATAGTTTTCGTTGAATAATACCTGATATTACGTACAAATATTATATCGGACTCTCTGCACGAAAGTGTGCTTGGGATTTAGGTAAGTATCTGGAGTTTGGAGTGATTGCGTTAAGTGTTACAAAATGGCTGTGTAGAATGTGTGTGTGTGTAGTATGGCGTATCTGCTGTGTAAGCAAATGCAAATTATGAGCGAACTGAGCTCTTGTATTGTAAAATTGCAAGGGTTATAAACAACAGTATTTCATCATAATTTTCATCTGTAGGTGAGTAAATGTCTGCAATGCACTTTGCGTACTACGCCGATAAGGGCGTTTAATTTTGCGGATTTACTATGAATATAATGGTAGAGGTCTCGTAATGAACTCTTTCCCGCTTAACCGCTGAGATTCAGAATAAAATTAGGCACTAATGCAGTTTAGGTCCACCACAGCAGGAGAATTTTCTATAAGAAGGACGACAGAGTGAGTCTAGAAGGCTATGTATGGTAGGGGGTATGGAAAGAGGAGGAGCAACGTTAAAGTGGAGAGGGCGTTGATGCAACGCGTCCGTCTTCGACGAGAAGAGATAGAGAAGGAAGGCCGTTGTCGCGACACCGTCTTCGCGGATGAACGATACCCTTGACCTAGGCCCTGCACGTGCGGCATACGCGTGACACGCGACTGGTAGGCCTTAATAATGTCCGTGATATGAGATGTCATAGTTATATGGCACAACACTTTCACAAACACAGAAAGACCGCGACACTGTACTGTACTACACAGAGCGATAGCCGTTACTGAATTGAGCGGGACGAGGTTGAAATATCGCGCCAAGTGTAAGGCACACAGCCGAACACGTAAGGGAACGCCCTATCGACAGATCCGTTAACTTGTGTGGGAGGGAAGGAGGGTAGGGTGCATTCGGCCACACCGTGAACAGGTAGTGTAATGAGGGGGACGAGGTTGAAATATCGCACTGACTGTAACAGAGACATAGCCTACACGCTAACCTAAGTTTGTGTCCAGTGGCCATTCCCTTCATATACAAAACAGAGACATAGCCTGAATGCTAACCTAAGTTTGTGTCCAGTGGCCATTCACTTAATATACAAAACAGAGACATAGCCTGAACGCTAACCTAAGTTTGTGTCAAGTGGCCATTCACTTCATATACAAAACAGAGACATAGCCTGAACGCTAACCTAAGTTTGTGTCCAGTGGCCATTCACTTAATATACAAAACAGAGACATAGCCTACACACTAACCTAAGTTTGTGTCCAGTGGCCATTTCCTTCATATACAGAACAGAGACATAGCCTGAACGCTAACCTAAGTTTGTGTCCAGTGGCCATTCACTTAATATACAAAACAGAGACATAGCCTGAACGCTAACCTAAGTTTGTGTCCAGTGGCCATTCACTTAATATACAAAACAGAGACATAGCCTACACGCTAACCTACGTTTGTGTCCAGTGGCCATTCCCTTCATATACAGAACAGAGACATAGCCTACACGCTAACCTAAGTTTCTTTGTTTGAAATGAGCGCTGCAAGTTGAAGTAGGGAGAGAGGGGCGAGGCCACAACGCGCCACGCAAACCACGCCCCTCAGCGTACAGGAACAGCGTCACTGCACACTGGATACACAGTGGTGGACCTAAACTGCATTAGTGCCTAAAATTATTTGCGAAAATAATAACTTTTATAGTCAACTGAATAACATGAAGTATTATTATTTTGCAGACTCCTGACATTGTTATTATAATTATACTTCATTTATCTTTTGGCGTAACGTCCAGAATATGATATGTGTCATAGGATATTGCTCTGAAAATGCGGTGAGTTGCCAGCTTTGGCTGAAAATTTTAATCGATTTGTGGGTGGGTTACGTTTACACACCCTGAAATTTGAACACTTCGTGTAGGCGAAAGTTAGGTTAGATTGCATTAGATGGTGCTGTAGTTACGGCTTAAATATGAGACGCCGAAATTTACGAATTTGTGTGTCCGACTTTGAGGATTTTATAAAGGTATAACAAATTATAGTTCATTAAAATGTGAACAGTGCACATGATATAATTTTGGACAAAGTAATTTATTCCACTCTCCTGCAGGGCCATGTTGAGGAAGTAATATAATAATAGTAGAAATTAGTAAAGTTGTAAAACAGTTATATCCCTGAGCCAGCTGACTGGTTACATGCTGATAATCTTTTTAGGGTCTGTGTATTTGTCCTAATAGGAGTATTTCTTTGTCAGTAATATATCAGAAATATGTACAACAGACTGTAATAATCCATAATATTCCCTAAAGGATGGGCCTGCAGGGCCAAAGCATGTAGGAGAGTGGAATACATTGGTTTGCCCACAGTTACTGTCTTGTGTACCATGTTGTTTCTTTAATCAACTGTAATGTATAATAATAACAACATGGTAATGTTCAAACAATGTAAGGTGGTACAAACAAAATTGGCCACACTTGGTTGAAAGTTACATAGGTAAGTTTAGTTTCTTAGGGTTAAGTTATGGTTTTGTCGCTTATGATTTTCCTTTGAAGCTTGGGTGAAAACCAGTCAGAACAATGCTGTGCTTCAGGGTGGGGTGGGCCAGTTGTAATCCTCTCAGTTTTGGTGAGTTCTGGTTTTGTCATCTGGTACAGAGAGAAACTTATGTGTGGTGCCAAGTGTTTTACTTTTGTATGCTCAGGGCGTATGGTGTGGAATTCACACCACACATACTGGACATACAAGAACGGTTTCCAGAACTCTCTCTGGAACTGCATGCTCTTGATTATGCTGTAGAGGACATACTTGACACAATGGACACTGTTCAAGCCTTCACGTACATAGCCGGTCCCGTTCATGTGAACAAGAATAATTTGTGTTCTTCCAAACTGCATCCTGAACAGCCATTGTCATAAATATGAGTGGAAAGCACTGTAATTTGAATATGTAACAAAAAAGCATCTTATCTTGTGGATTATTGTCTTATATGGTGTACTCAAGTATTTGTATATGGACTAGTTGGTTCGCGGATTATCCGTGCACTATCCTAAGTTGCTAAGGACTAATGATGAAGGTGGGAAATAACGTGATTTGGTGCTGAGTGCTCAAACAAAATCCTTAGTACAAACAAAAATCACGGACTATTTCCATAAACAATAAGCATAAGCTATGTATGTATTATGTTTATAAAAAACAAATTACAGTCTTATTTTTTGTTTGTGGCTGAATAATGTATATGTTCTGGATTATCCACATTCCTGAATTATCTATGCATTTCCCCTCACACCATTACCCGGATAATCAAAGCGTATACTCTGTGTATTTTTATTTTTTTTTCTTGCGGCTCTTCTGCCTGTTTTTTACTACTACTACAACGATACTTTATGTAGTAACTATGTTATTGTAATATATTTTTATAACTGAAAACTATATTGGTTTTAACACTATTACATGTTACTAAAATTGGAAGAAAGACCCACGATCTTGTCAGTTTCCAGATAGGAATGTTATATGTATTGTTCCCACTTCATAAACATTGTAATTAGGCCTGATGGTGACTTGCCATACAAGTAGAAACAATTAGGTGTAGGTACAAATTACAGCTTTATTGAAGGCAGTTGTGTTGATTGCACTTTATATGTTCTGTGAATATATGTTAACAATGGGATATTCCAGTACAAAAATACTGCAAGATATTTACTGAGCTGGTATATTTTGTGTCTGTTTGCAGGACAGTAGTCACCATGTCATTCAAGAAGATTGTGCTGAAGAGCACGACAATGATGTCACTGAATGAACGGTGAGATGCAAGTCAGAATGGCTGAGAAGCACAGTCATGAGCCGTGTCACTGGCAGCAGCTGATATTTGCGTTGACTGTAGGAACATGTCTCTGACCATTAGGATAAGGGACCTGGCAGAATACATTTGTATGTCATGATGTGCCAGTTGGCATTCTTGCTCTGTATTCTGGATGCCCTGGGTCTGAATCTGACCATATCCAGACAGGTTTCTTGTGTGGTTTTCCTCTGTCTCATATTTGCAATGAAATAAGCTATGACCAGCATTCTTGCCATCTCGTTCATAGTCCTCTCATTGAACATGTTACAGCCTATGCAGCTTTTAATAAACAAAACAGTAAACAGGATATAACAAATGGCTGGCTTTAATTGCCCCACATATCATATCCAAGTTACCCTGGCGGGGTCCATATATTTATACCAGTGGTAACAAAATCATTTAACTTATCATGACTATTGTCTGCGCACCGAATGGTCTATAATTCCTTGCACGTTGCTGTCGCCTCTGCATTTTAGGGTACTTAATTTCAAAGTCCAGGGCAGTAGTTAGAATTTGAACTGCATAGCCTTTGAAGGGTTGAAGAAGGGTCCATGTATTTAACAGTCATATCTCAGCAGCACACATTTTGCCACTTGAATTTTATTTCATTTTAATGTTTGTTGAAACAGTTATTCTGTTGGGATGCCGAATGCAAGGAAGTTTGCACATCCTGTTTTTCTGGCATTAGTCTCACTTGTGCAGGATAGTAAATTGTTGCCAGCCAGGCATTGCTTGATTGCAGCCATGCATGCACTTGGTCATGTTTTGTTTTACTATTCACAGCTGTCCCCAAGTTAGAATATGCCTGCTAGTCCTCTAGTACCGGGAGATTTAAGTAAACAAATTGTGTTGTGAGATTTGAGGTTCTTACAGTGGTTTTGCTAAGATTTAAGTCTTCTGGGGTGTTATGCTGTGTTGCTGGGTTTGCAGTTCCTGACGTTTTGAAGGAATGTGGTTCCTTCATTTTCAGGTGCAAGAAGTGTCAGAACAGTGGTTGGACTGCTTGACCCTGAATGTGAAGGCACTATGATCGTTCAAAGCATTAGGAGTTAGACACTGAATAACAGTGTCACTTCCCAGAAGCCTTGAATTTTTAATTTAATGTTGTATTTCCTGCAAGAAACTGCCTATCCAAATTTCCATAATGTATCATATGTCCTGGCAACTGTACCTCTGCTTCTTTCATTTCCAAAATTACAGGGTGGGTTTCATGAAGTTTCATTCTGGCCTGTATTTCTCTAGGTTCGAAGGTTTAGTTTTTTCAAGTGTGTTGAAAACATGCAAGGTTTGAGGTTCTCCCAGTTTTGTTACTCAAGATTCATAAGTCTTCAGGGATGTTGCAATGTGTCGTTGGGTGAGTAGTTCCCAGCATTTCGAAGGACTGTAGTACCTCAACCTCAGGGTGAAGCAGTTGAAGTTGAAGGCACTACAGTCCTATGAAACATCAGGAACTACTCAACAATTGACACACTGTCAGATCCCGGAAAACTCGGGCTTTTGTTGTGAATGGCTTACCTTAAAGAAAGGTGAAATTGTGTGTGATGTATATATGACATGTGGTTAAGGTCTATGACTTGGAATTTTTAAAATGTGTTGAATAACATTTGAGGAGATTACTTTGCCCTTTTGCATGGAACACATTGCAAAATGTGCATGTGCAAATTAAATTTGGCCTTGCCTTGTTTGAATCAGTGGCCTGTGTCTTATATGTATTATTTTAGCACATTCAGCGTAGGAAGCCAACATTTATTTGAATCTTAAAGACATGCTGGATTGTTAAAGTTGTGGCCATGACTCGTGCCTGTTTGAGATCTGGCCAATATTCGAGTTCATACAATACCTCAGTTATAGTGTTTGGCATTTCTGCTTTGTATCTGGGGAGTCTTGGTTGTAGTCTCATCCCAGGCACCTGCTGTCATAATTGAAATCTTTTTCTGGTTTCCCTTAGCCCAGAGATAGAATTTTAAAATAGACTGTGACCACCGGTGTGGTGTTTCAATTTCATTGTCCATAGTACTCCAGCACCTAGACCTGTTGAGCCTGTGCAGTTGATAAAATTTTCACTGAGAGCTGCTAACATGGCATTGGGTCCACACATGGCCAAGATGAGTTAATTGTTTTGGACAAAGGGGGCTGTCTCCCCTTGAAGGAAGTGTGTTGTGGCAAGAGAGAAAATTTATTTCAGCATTTCACAGAATTTATGTACCCACTTCTCATGTCTTGTGGAGTGCCGTACAGTTGACATAATGTGGGCTGTTTCGGGTACACTTGCCGCATGCAGTAGACACTTTGCAACCAGTCTTCTGCTGGGAGTTCTTGAGACAGCGACTCCCTGAAAATAAAATAACAACTTGTGATAGCATAACACAGGCAGAAAATAGCCCACTGAGATGACAGGCTGTTGTATCAGTTGAAATTGTTGACGTGGCACACACAGGTAGCTCACTACTGGTGATAATGATGTGATGTCATGACGGATGGGAGAAATAGTGATTGGAACCCTGGAGATGAATACTGTGGTGTCTACTGAGCACTGCTAGCGATTAGACAGAGTGAGCTCCTAACCTGTTGTGTCCAGATCAGAGGGCAGCAGAGATCTTGCAGACCATTTAAAAGCAAAAGATACTGCCTCCTAAATTCAGCAGCAATTGTTATAACAACTGCTGATGTGAACACATTTCACAGTTGCATAGTATTTGTTGTGTAACCAAATGGACTAACAGTTCCATGCAGTTGTAAGAGTAACACTGCCATGTTCACAGATCATAAACAAAGTAAGTGAGGCAGGTAGCATAAGCCTTGTGGAAAGAGAGTTGGGCTGTCTGTTAGACATACACAAGTTGCAGAAGACTGGTTCGTGAGAGTTGCAAGTAACAGTCGGAGTATTTCACAGCTTCACATGGCTCCGAAACAACCATGAAAACATGATTCGGAACTTGAGGGAAAACAATGCCGTCCAACAACAGGCATCAGTGAAGAATCGTCGGCTGGCACAACAGATGGAGCGTCGCCCAGCTGTCATGGCGGCTCTGAAGCTTAAAAAGGTGGTGGTGGCATGACTGACTGATCGTTGGTAGACTTGCATGATGGACGATGTCTGACTCTTCTTACTGTCTACAGTGTCTGTGTCTCATATTACAATGCAGAATTCTGCATTTGTGGCAGAAGGACAGGAACATATTAGGATATTTTTTGGCTGTGTTTTTGATACTAGTTTACAGGGTGCAACAAAACATACATTAGAGTGTTGATGTTCATTACCCTTGATGTTTGGGATTTTGACTTTCTGTGATTGCCTATTTTAATATCATTTTTTGAACTTCAGTGACTGGTTCTGATTAGTTGGGATGAGATGACGTGGCTGGAAAGTTGGCTTCCCCATTTTCTTGCTGTCATCTAGATCACACTCGGCTCAGTCGGGCTGTGTCTTTCATGAAGTGAGGTTGATTGCAGTCATGCTTTGTGGAATGACATTCTTTTTCAATCATTTAATGTTTTTCATGCTTCCAAAAAGTTTATTTTATTAAAAGTAACTTATGCTTTTATGGCTTTTTGAGGTTATTCTGTATTTTTATTACTGTCATTTCATAAGTTCTTGGAGCCACATAGGCATTTCACATCAAAAATGGATTTCATTGTTTGTGATTCTGGTGTTCAAGGTGGTTTTATGGATCCTTACTAATCGCAAATGTCAAGGCTCTACAGTATTTTATTAAAGAAGTGATATGGTGCAGAGTAAATCTGCAAGATGTGATACTTTAAGACTACGAGGCTGTTAGTGTACAACGTGGCTATTTTATATGAATATATAGTTTTATTCTTAATTTATGTGAGATGTGTAAAAAATTCAGTTTTTTTGCATTGTGACACAAAATTGTAGTGTTTGAGTATGAAGGGTTAAGTTAGTGCCAAGCATAGCAGTTGACAGAGATGACATTGTTACAGAGGAGCTTGCGGCAGCGACTGGGGCAACCAGTGATGAGCAGTGTGAAGGACAGGCTGACACTTGCAGGGCCAACAAGAGGTGGACGTGGTAATTCCCGGGCTCAAGGCAGAGGTCGCATTGGAGGCAGAGGATGGGGAGGCAGGCTCAGTGAGTACAGACTTGCATTGCCACCAACGGTTGCACATGAAAGGTGTTTATGTTGAAGTCCATGTGAAATTATAAGAGTTTTTTTTTTACAGTTTTTCAGGGATATAGTTGGCATTTTTCTGATTCATATTTAGCAGCATGTTTTGTATCCCACCTTTTTGTTGAACTGTGAAATCCTGAGTGAAGGCAGCTGCTGTCTGGTTTGACATTTAAGCTCAGCATATGATGTACTGTATATTCTGGAATCTAAACCGCACCCAGTTTTTGGCGACTTCTTAAACGAAAAAAAGTTAGTTCGCGATTCTAATCCGCACCTTTCCTTCAACCACCCCTTGCCCACGGGGCGACTGATTGAATAATATTGGATGTTACCAATGCGTTAAAATCCGATGCTACGCCTGTGGCCGATGAGTCATACCGATAGAGGCGGGGCCTTTCTCAACAGACGTGCGCATTCTCGTCTGAAGCCAGCTGAGCTTTAGTTGTTGAAACGTGGGAGGTGCTTGTTCCAATTTGTCGTGTACCGTAGTTATGGAAGAGGGACACCTGAAATCTAAACGACTCTCATATACGGCAAAGTTCAAACGTGAAATTATTCGGTGCGCAGAGGAGAATGGAAACCGCAAAGCCGCTGCAATTTTTGGAGTTGATGAAAGCAACGTTCGACTATGGCGGAAACACAAGGCAGCGATCAGTGGGTGTGAGGCGTCACGAAGGAAATTCACTGGACCCAAGAAAGGACGATTTCCTGAAATTGATGATGCAGTCTTCACGTTTTTTCAAGAGAGACGCAAGACTGGACTGTTTGTGAGTTATGATCTACTCGCGAGGAGGCGATAAAGAAGGCCAGATCTTTGAACATTCCTCGAATTATGAGTGATGACGGCGAGTCTGATGAATAATAAATTATAATAATAAATAATAAAATAATAGATTATTGTATTGTATTGTTCTTACGTTGTTTATTAATTACGTTAATTACGTTATTGTTATATTGTACAGCAGCTCAATCATTTTTCCAAAATCCAGCTCTAGAACCGCGAATCTAATCCGCATCTGATTTTTTAGCCCTCTAAAACTGTAAAAAAAGTGCGGATTAGATTCGAGAATATACGGTATGTGGAGCAGCAACCACTGAACTGAATGTGGTCTTTGCCAGTTGACAGCCATGTCAGATGATTCAACAGACTGACACTTTAGAGACCAAGTCCACTTCCATCATCAGGGTTCTGATATGACTTGACAAAGCTTGTAGTACAATGTGATCTAATGTGATTAGTGGGTGGAATCTGAAGATTGCTCTGCCTGGCCTTGATTTTCATTGGATGAGTCCATTAATAGTTTGAGCATATTCGTCACGGGTTGCCATGTTCAACTTGACGTGAAACCCAGTCCGCGTTGGTGTTGCCAGAATGTAATTCTATCTGTAATGCTTCTTTTCCCGTAATGATGATTATAGCCTGTTGCCTTCTGTAATCTGTGTGTTCAGTATACTTAACCCTTTGATGCTGGGATTAAATGCTAGTAGTGATGTACAGAAGACTGGAATTCAAATGGGGCTACATAAGAGCACATATAATTACATAGTGTTCAGTGTTTTGAGCATCACACTGCACATTATGTGTACAATGTGTGGCTCCAACTGGCCAAGACATACATGCCTCATATGTTCTTTGTGGCCTGTTCCTATTGTTCTGCATGTCCCACATGCAGATTACTGTATTCACATGGCACGTAGTGTATGCCAGGTCGCGATGGGTTTGAGCATGTTGATGGTTTTCTTCACTGCAATGTGGATGGTCTTGCAGGTATGTTTAGCAAGCAACCAGTTGGTTTTGAGGTTGATTGTTAGTATGGGAGCATGGCTACACCTGTGGATTTTTAATGTTTCTCCATGGCATATTGATGCTGTTCAAAATGGGTATAGCTCCCAGAACATCAAGCATGCAAACCAAATATGAGCCGTAGATACATACCAAGAAACCTACTGGTATGGCTGTGCTACTGTGCCAACATTCTACTTCCATATAAGCAGTTTGTTTGCTAAACATAATGTCAGCACCATCCACATTCTAGTAAAGAAAATCATCAGCATGCTGACACCAGTCAGGTACAGCTTAGATGTAAAACACGTGACATACATTGCATTGCAAGTGTATGCAGTAAGATGATGTGGGACAGATGGACGGCAGCACAAACTGGATGCAAGGAACTTAAGCTTGAAGTACAAGCACAGACAAATACTAACTTCATTTGCCTAGGCACGTGATGCAATGTGCAGTGAGACAAGTGCAGATGGTGACTGGCTGAAACTGATAGATTGTGGAATATGTAGCGTTGGACTCAGAGAGTGGGGTAACAGGACCGTAATGGAACAGTGGCATAGATTGTTTGAGAAGCAGATCTGCAAGGACAGTTGTGCAACAAATCTTGGGGAAAACAGTGGTATCTAGTTAGGAGAGCCTTCATTCTGTGTTAGTTTCCCATGTGTAATATTAACACTTTGGTGCCAGAATTAAATGTGTGGTGTAATTGCACAAGATGAGAATTTAAATTAGGGGATTTAATTTTTTCATGCTTATTGTTACAGAAAAAAGCGTATGTCTTGGACTTTTCTTCAAATTTAAATAAATAAAATTCAGCAGCCAGTTTATGAATTAATTAATTCAGAGAAATTATTTGCATATTTTTGTGACACATTCAGGTCAAGAACTGCCTGCATTATTTGAAATGTAGCGTTAACATGTAAATGACTCGCGTAATTTAATTGCTGCTGAAGATTTTGGCACATTCGGTCACTATTTTGTTACTGCACTCCCCTGACAAATTAGTATTTAAAGTTTTATTATGGTGTGGTATTGATCACTGGTTCCAGCTTTTCATTCTTCTTCCGCTTGTTCAGTTTGTTTTTGTTTATCATGTTCTGATACTGTATACCTGCTGCATTTGTAACCATCGTCTTTGCAATAGTTCATTGTCTTATTTGTGACATTCACTACAAGTCTATTTGATTTGCTGTCAGCAGCCTGTACTTACTTTCTGGTGTCAGTGTCAATTTTTCTCCTTTCCGTAGACCTCATGTTTGAAACTAAACTCTGCATAATATGTCACTTCTTTGTGTCAGTTTATGAGAAACATAATCCCACCAAGAAATTATCACATATTGTCTAACCAAACTTTGTTTTCACTTGTTTGGACACAGCAGACCAGCTACAGGGGTGTGTATGTGCCACAGGGTTGTACCAGAATGTCCCATAATTGGCACGTTCTTGGCCACAGCTGACACTTTCCTTTGGCATTTTCATCAGGACACTGTGTGATGACTATATAAAGCTGGCTACAATGAAATCCTCTCTGTAAGCTGTGCTCCTTCTCTTGAGATTATGGCATATAGATTTGCCACAGCTGCTTTGTTGTGTCACATTCTACGAAGTAAATTGCCTGAACAACAGTTGCAATTTCAGGACCATACATGAAAGTTGCAGTATATTGCTCTCTCCTCGGAAGTTTGTGCAGCTGTTATGTTGTAGTTAATGGCGGAAATTAAAATGGATAACCATGTAACGGCATCCAGTGGTATAACATTCATACCACTTTAAAGAAAATTGTAGATTTTTTGAAACTATTGAGTTTTATGATAAAGTAAGGACTGTACTCATTGTGGCACTGGATGTGTGTATGTTGCATAGTACGAAGCCAGAGCATGCAGTCTGTGAACCGAAGCAGTGGCGGAGGAGATACATTCAGGTTACGACGAGGGCAGGGGCGTATATTCCGTGGTAACAACTCCCAACGCCGGCCATTCAGGAGAGGAGGGCGTAAGTATTCTGTCCGTTTCTTACCGGTAGTATGCAAAGTGGTGGTAGACAGATCTAACCTCTGCTTAATATTGTAATTTGACTGGCTAGGTGTAATGAGGCATGTTCAGTAAGTAAAGTTTGCTAGCCTTAACTTGCATATTAATCAAGCATTGCATTTTTTGGTAGGAGGTAGTACTTTAGGGTAACATGCAGCAGATGGCACATGAGTCATTGAGACGTTATTGATGAGATCTGTTGATGTGTAATGGCAGTGACATTGAAAACTTGGTCCCATGAAGTTGGTTGTGTGCTTTGGTTTGTGTGGGTGAAACATATTCACACCATTGAAATTCACCATTGACCGAAAGAGGTGGATGGTGCTGGTGTAATGAGAGTGGAGCATTCAGAGAATGGTGCAGAGCAAGGTGGACATCCATGATGATGTTTGCACTGGTTGGCATATCAGATAAAGGATGGACGTGAATGCAGCATGAGTGGAAAAACTGATTATGGAGAAGCAGCACTTGGGAGCTTACCAATTCTACAGTAATGATGAAGTGGAAATGGCTGTTTGTAAATGGTTATGTCTCTCAGTGCAAGTGCCTGATTTTGACTGTGACATCATTTTTAAACTTGTGAAAAGTTGGCACAAATGCATCATTGTGCTGGGGGATTATATTGAAAAATAATAATAATGCAGTGGAATAAATGAGCTGTAGTTAACACTGTAACGAGTTCTCATTTGTTTTTATGACCTAGCGAACTGTACTCATTGAACCTCCTTTCTATTGGTTTCTCTTGATGAACAGTAGTACATGATGCCTCTACTTACATGATCAGTATTCTCTCTTGGCATTGGCTTCAGTTGAGTCATCCTTGAATTGTGCCCAGCCAAGAGCCACTTTGATGTTTGCTGTTACCTGCACATGTTCCAGGGCCTGGTCTTGGATCTCCACGAGGTCGTGGCCTGCGTGGGGGTCGAGGTGGAGGTGTGGGGAACAGGTTCATACGTGGCAGAGGAGGATCATTTAGGTGAGTTGTTATGCTGTTTGTAGTCTGCTTTTAACAGGCTGTGAATGTAGTGAGAGACAACCACAGCCGAACAACATTTAATACCTAAGAACATTATTGGTTATGGTCCACTTCAGCCTGTTGTTTTAATACTTCGTACATCATATTGACCCAAATATAATGCCATCTCAATTTCTAGAGATTAAAGTGAAGAAAACCCCTATTTTACTCATAATTTCTATGAATATAGTGAACCATTCATGGTTATGGCAAATACATACTGATGTATTATGAGTTGTGTGTGTTTTATATGTTTATACATGTTTCCTCTTGTGTAAAGTACAGATAGAATATTTCTTTGTTGCTGAATTAACTAAGGGTTAAATTTCTTTCAGCCCCTGCATTTATGAAAAATTTTTATTGTCACAGACTCCAAACAAATATAGTAATTCCAGTAATGAAATTTCTTAATTGTGCCTAGTAAAATTACCTAATATGACTGAAAAAACAAACAAACAAATAAACAAACACATGCGCACACACACAAAAGTGTTATAGGAAGAATAATGTGGGTCACATTTTGTTATGCTGTGTTGTTTGACAGCTCTGTCACATGACGCCCTCTGGTCATGAGATGAGATGAGTTCAATTCCGTGAAGTTGAAGGGTGGGTGGTTAAAAGTTCTTGTGGCCCCTTGCACTTTTGGAGGATAACATTATAATGTGTCTTGAAGGTGTGATGATACGGAACGAATGTCTTGAAGTTGCTGTCATGTGACTGTTTTCAGACGTAGTGGACGTACGCGAGGAGGGAACAGCCGTGTGTCACGTGGACGGCAGACGCGGAACGTTCCCTCAAAAGAGGAGTTGGACCTGCAGCTGGACCAGTACATGGCAAGCACAAAGTCACACCTTGACAAAGAACTAGACTCATACATGAACCAGGCACAAGATGAGATGTGGGACTGAGGAGTATACATGTGTGATATGTGTTTTTTTAAACTGAAAGTTTGCAAAAGTATTCATTATTCGCTGTTCATAAGTAAATGTGCATCAGTCCTATTCACTTGACAGAACTGAAATATAGTTTTAAATCTCAAGACTCAACAAGATGCTGGAGTGAAGTTATTGGAGTGTATTTTCATCATCAGATCCTCGCACAGTGTCTTTCAGATGTTCTTTGGACACGCAATGCAGCGATTCATCTTGTGAACATATCATGTTTCCATCTTGGATAGAGAGCAAATATTGTCAGAGGTTCTTGTGGTTTACATCAGTACATCCAGTAGTGCAGTGTAGTGCCTTAAAGTAGGCCAATGACTTCCTTCCCAAATTATAATTAAAGTGTCCAGTACACAGTAACAAACGTGAGTGTGTGCACAGATCGCTGGAAGTCTCAGTCGGTGAATCCTTCTCAACACCATCGTCCAATGCTACAGGCAGAATGAATACAACTTTGCCCAAGACAAAAGGAAAGTTTTGTAAACCAAGTATTTTACATGGTTGTATCACTACACCATATCGTATATAAACATTCACAAAGACGTTGAGTCATCCTACCTCTTTCTCTTTCCTTGTCTTGTATGTCCTTGGTTTTGATGCTGTCCAAGGAGTCTCGGTCATGTGCATCCATGGTAATGTATCCTTGATATTATTCTGTTATGCCTGCCTCACAGTTTTTAACTTCATATCTCCTTGTTTAGGTGAAGTTATTGATCTTTTTTAAGAGTTAGATATGAAAGGAAACCAGCTCTCACCTGAAGTCAGATGATTCATGGCACATGTAACAGGCAACAGCAAATTCATTTACAAAGCAGTAGCTGTGCAGTGCACAGCACATTGTTATTTGTTGTGCCTTATGCATTTTAGCCTCAAAAGGCAATACCTGTGTATATCTTGGTAATGTAATGTTTAAATGTGCGTCTTAGGTAATGACGAGCGCCAGCAGCTTGATTAAGACTGTGCTATGAGATTACAAATACCCATATTTGTGGCATTTACGTATTGCCATCCCCAATCCCAGTGGCCGCACGGTCTAAGACATGGGTCTGCTGGGATTGTGGGTTTGAATCACGCCAGGTGCATGGATGTACGTCTCTTGTGAGTTGTGTGTTGTCAGGTAGAGGTCTCTGTGTTGGGCTGATCACTTGTCCAGAGGAGTCCTACTGAGTGTGGTGTGTCTGATGATCGTGAAGCCTTGATAATGAGGAGGCCCTGGCACACTAGGGGCTGTTGTACCATTAAAAGAAAAATGTATTGCCATCGATTGTGATCTGAGACGCATGTCGGAGCATGACGCACTGGTAAATAATTCTGTGTTGGTGTGATTGTGCAGAAAAATTTGCATTATGTTGTATTTACTTCCTGCTGCAGTAGTGACACTATAATCCAGTGGTTGGTTTTTTCCAAGTAGGATTTCACCATATCTGAGCAGTGGGTCTAATTTAGGGTTTCTGTGGGTGATTGGCTTTTGTTCATATCCTAGATGTGGTGCTAGTTTTGTTTTCCCGATAACCTAACAGTGGCATCATTTTGGGTTGTCCATGAACGATGGATCTTTGTCAAGTAGGATACACACACACACATGTAGAAAGAAAATGCACAAGAAACTCAAATTAATGACAAAAACACTTTTAACGACAACATTTTTGCTATTCTGTTTACATTCAGTTACAGTCTCCCTGACAGTGACAGTACCAAGGTCAACAACATTTGTTCCAAACGTAAGTACACAATATAATGCATGTCTATATTCAAATTTGGATTACAATGAGATACATACTGTATATTCTCGAATCTAATCCGCATCCGAATCTAATCCGCACCCAGTTTTTGGCGACTTCTTAAAAAAAAAAAAAAAAGTTCGCGATTCTAATCCGCACCTTTCCTTCAACCACCCCTTGCCCACGGGGCGACTGATTGAATAATATTGGATGTTACCAATGCGTTAAAATCCGACGCTACGCCTGTGGCCGATGAGTCATACCGATAGAGGCGGGGCCTTTCTCAACAGACGTGCGCAATCTCGTCTGAAGCCGGCTGAGCCTTAGTTGTTGAAACGTGGGAGGTGCTTGTTCCAATTTGTCGTGTACCGTAGTTATGGAAGAGGGACACCTGAAATCTAAACGACTCTCATATACGGCAAAGTTCAAACGTGAAGTTATTCGGTGCGCAGAGGAGAATGGAAACCGCAAAGCCGCTGCAATTTTGGAGTTGATGAAAGCAACGTTCGACTATGGCGGAAACACAAGGCAGCGATCAGCGGGTGTGAGGCGTCACGAAGGAAATTCACTGGACCCAATTATTATATTATTATAATAATAAATAATAAAATAATAGATTATTGTATTGTATTGTTCTTAGGGCACGTACAGCAGCTCAATCATTTTTCCAAAATCCAGCTCTAGACCGCGAATCTAATCCGCACGCGAATCTAATCCGCATCTGATTTTTTAGCCCTCTAAAACTGTAAAAAGGGTGCGGATTAGATTCGAGAATATACGGTAATTAAAAGCAACACCATTGTCAGGTTCCAGTGTTGCACCTTCTCCTGGCCACCAAATTGATAAATGAGATAAGCATTCCATGGTACATATGATCAATTATGCATCATCTATGCTATCCAGTTACAACTGACTCAATTAGAAACTGTTACACATACCACTGTAAGTCACAAAATTAACACCACCATGTTCAGGTTTTTAATACAACATGTTACCTGGATATGAACTAGAAAAATGGGTTGAGTATCATGATGTACGCCTTACTTCCGTACGTACTGTGTAAGTAGAGCTAATGTTAATATATTTTGACCAGTTTTCAGTCACGAATTATGAGATAAAAATTAAAATACAACACTTTCTTACAGCAACAAATGTGCTTGCCACCACATCTTGACTGTTTTATCATATGTCTCTGGAGTCAAAAAGCATACTCTGGAAGGAAGGGAGTACAGGAAGTCAGAAATCCTCAAAAGTTGAATTATTTTAGCATTAATAAATAGTTGCATATTGTAATGTTTTGAACTTTGCAATTTCCAATATACCGGTACATTTAAGTAGACTCTGAGATCTCATTTTGATTTTGTACAATTAAGCAGTAATTTTAATTTATTCTATGTCAATATTGGCCTAAAGACTATCTAAATGTGGGTTGAAACATGTCATTGCATTTATAAGAACAGTGGTATTAATAACCAGTTGTATCGACGGGAGTTACTGATTTGTAAACGCTGTAAGTTTTAAGAGATGAATAATTAGTGCATTCCTCACAGTGTGTTTGCTGAAAACATGATTGTTGCTGTGTTGGTAGAGGAATCCATGCTCTGACCAAATTGTGTGTCTCTCCAGTGGAATGGGAGAGAAATTCATACTGGGTTTTGACTGGGAAAGCTGAAGGAATGAGACCACTTGGAAGACATTTAAGTGTAGGCAGGAAGCCAGTATAAAAATGGATCATAGGAAAGAAACATGATGGATGTGGATGGGGGTTTATCTGACTCTAAAATAGGGACAAGTGGAGAACGCATGTGGACACGGTGCTGAGCAACTGGGCTCTATAAAATGTGGGGAATATCAAAATTAGGTGAGAAGTTATTGGCTGCTCAAGAAGTGAATTACAGGATGGGGAAGGAAATTATTGTTGGGCAGTTACTTGGTCTGAATCACTCTGAAGATGAAGGCAGTACGACCTTTGGAAACTATTTACTCTGAGACGCGGCGTAAGGCCCTACACGACCCGGGACGGCGGCAACGCTGGTGAGATAATTTGAAATATTGGCGGAACGTATAGTACTCTCCATACTTACCGACACTGCTGACAGTAGTAATGCCTTATGGCCAGAAGATGGCAGCATAGACCGCTAGGCGCAGTGAATACGATAATCCGTGCGTCTGAACACTTACATGCGTTTGTTGCTCGAGATGGACTAGCATTAATACCAAAGAAAATCGTTCTATCTCGTTTGCAACCATTTTCATCTCACTTCTGATGTTGATATAATTGAACACACACAATAGGCGCGAATGTAACACTATAATTGAACACACACAGCACACAATTGGCGCGAATGTAACACTTGTGTGCGAACTGAATAGTCGGATAAATGTGGTTAATCGTTTGGTAACTGCTGTTTGTTTTTAGTGCCATCGTTTTCTGGGGCTAAAGTATATGCTTTTTTAAGTTAATTCTTTGGACACATTCTTCAAAACAGATACTGGTTAATGTAATGTTAACGATATTATATTGACTTGGATGCCTGATGTTGGTAAGTTACGGTGAGCAGCGTTGACTTTGAGTAAAATTTTGAAGCTGTGGATTGTTACTAAAAGCATGTTGTGTGTTTGTAGGTCTGAAGATGACGCAGTTCACTGTTTCATCAACAAATGATCATTTGGCAAAATCTCATCATAAGGCATCACGTATTCTTGATGGAAACAAAGTGAAGAGATCGCTTGGACTGAGTAGCAAGGTCTTTTATGGAAACAGTGCTGCTAATGTCAGAAGTCAACTTCCCGCTTCTTACATATTGTGAGTAATTGTATTTCAACTATATCTAACGGTCGTTTACCAGTGAAGGATCAATGAATGCAAATAGAATGAATGAACTAAGTCTGATTTTGTGCTT
This sequence comes from Reticulitermes speratus, assembly GCA_021186555.1. NCBI lineage: Eukaryota > Metazoa > Arthropoda > Insecta > Blattodea > Rhinotermitidae > Reticulitermes > Reticulitermes speratus. Next base: position 44,401,644 of record JAJKFL010000009.1, on the reverse strand, counting down.
TGGTGTGGAATTCGTTTAGCGTTTTTTGCTGTTATATGCCGTAACAAGATCACTTGACTTATCTGGAGGTTAGAGTGTTTTTCATTGGGTGTTAGTGTGTGGTGATAATATAGGAGGCACACAGACAAGTATGTGTCACAGCTGGTGTTTATTTAACCTTTATCAACCAAAAGGGATGTCCATGTGCTGTGGGGTATCTGATGGTGGAGTGGGAGGTACCTGTTTTTGTTACATCCAGGTTTTTAATGTTGTCTTCATTTCTAAAAATGGAACTTGTATTTCCTGTATTTGTTTCAAGTTAAGCACTGTGGAGGTATGTGAGCTAGGTACCTCAGCCATTATGGTGACTAGGCTGCAGGGTGGAGTACAGCAGAATGGAGATTCAGTTCCTAGCAGCAGCAAAAATTTATGTCTTTGCTACCATGTCCAGACTAGATCTGATGCATACCCAGCTTGTTGTTTTATGGGTATCTGGGAAATAAAGTAGCTGAGGCATGAGCCTAACCACTCATATTCATCTTTTTCGAAGGTTAAGTAAGATCGGAGCTGTACCTGTGGAAGAATATCGAGGCTTGTAGTGCACACTGAATGCTGTACAGTAGAGTCTTGAAGTTTGTGAAGCTCAGTGTTTGGGATTTTGACCTTTTGTGACCACCCATTTTACTGCCATTGTTTCAGTCTTTCATGATTACCTTTCATAATGTCATTGTGAGTCTTTTGTGACTAGTTTTGCCAAACTGGGGTTAGAACACATGGATGGCGATTTGGCTTCCTCCACTGTCCTGCTGATTCTCAGCTGACTGAAGCTCTTTCTTGCACTTTATGGAATGAGACCCTCCCACAATCATTTAATGTATTTTATGCTTATATGTTTATATTTCATTAGAAATAAACTTTCATACATTGTATTCCTCTTCAGGTTATTCTGTATTTTATTATGGCGTGTCATAAGTTACTGGAACCAAGTAGGTGTTTTACATTGAAAATGTATTCCTTTTTTGTAATGGTTTTATCAGTCCCAGTCTTGGAACTCTGGCCCATATTGCTCTGTTATTCTGTATGGTAGCACTATCTTGTACCAGACTTTGAACAAACGAGTGTTTTGTTTTCCATGTATGTTGCCATGTATTTAAATTTTAACAATTTTATTTATTACGCTATTTTCTAAGTATGTTCTGTTGATAGTGTGTATGTGTTCTGTATCCAACATATGACATTTTATGGATTTATGGAATGCTAAAATAAAATTTCAGTTTCAATTGAGACTGTATTGTGCCTCATTTAGTGTGCAGATATGTGTTCAGTCTTAATGCTTATACATTGTATGGTTGGCAGTTGTGGTCGTGCCGTTCATGACAATTCTGTGGCTTTGAAGAACACAACAGTAAGCAAGGAGCCTAACAGCAATGCCAACAGTCCAGCAGAACAGGGCTCCAAGGTGTATAAGTCAGCCCTCCTGCATGCCAGGTACAATTTTGTGATGTTAACTGATATAACTTGCTTGATAAGTGTGTTGGATCATGATTGATGTTCAAAATGGAGGAACATGTTTCTTTCAGATGTAGGAGGAGGGATGCAGGTGGTAGACCACTGTCTCCATCAATGAATGATTTAAATGTAACCATGAAATCAGTACAGTCATCAGCAGAATCACAGAGCATGCCTCCCATTGTTAGGAGTAAGTTGCAACCCTTCAGAACCAGGTAATGGCTTCCAGTTTGCTTTTATTTATTTTCATTGTCTATCATCTCTGTGATTTACTGTAATCAGCATTGATGCTGTGATTCTTCTGCTTTTTTTTAATACAGTGATCAGCTTGAAATACATTACAGGAGCTCAGCAGGGCCTTGTCATGTTTTGAGCAGTAAGTTACCGTCCTTTCACTACGGAGGCCTCGCTTCAGTCCAAGGCCATTCCCAGTGGGGTTTGTGTTGGACAAAGTGATGTTTCTCCGATTTTTAACAATTGTGTGTGCTTTGTAACCCCTTAATACTTCACAGTTAGGCACATATATCTGTCAATGCTGATGTGCCTCTAAACCCTCCTCCTCCTACTACAATACTACTACTACTACTACTACTACTGCTACTACTACTACTACTACTACTACTACTACTATTACTACTATTACTACTACTACTACTACTACTACTACACCACCACCAACACATTCATGGATTCTTTTCATTCATTCATCACCATTATAATTCTAGGAATTGACAGGCTGATTAAATAATGCATTATAAAAAAATAGGACCCCAACATTTGACATGTCCTGTGTTTCTGAGCATGAGGAACATATTTGCAGGATGAAGTAGGTGAACAGCTTATGACAGAGAACTTGGTGACCTTCACAGGTTGCCTGGTGTTAGGGCAGTGAGGAGACAGTGCATACAGAATTTTGAGGGAGACATTCTTTGAAAATATCTTGTTACAAAGATCAACAAAGAGGTGGAATGTTTGTTGATATGTCTGTGAGGAAAATAGGTTTGAGGGTAGGAGGTGATGAAACTGGCCGAGGAACTTTGATATGTGTGATGTTGATCTGATTGTTCTGCTACTGTAGTGTGTTAGTTAAATTGAAATGTAAAATACCATTTTGGAGATCGGTGAACATAAGAATATGATAGTAAAAGGCATCTTAGAGATGTAGGTGCTGAACATGTGAACTGAATTGAGCTGACCCAGGATAGGTGTGCAGTGCTGGTTTTGTTATAGTTCAGAATTTGTTGTGATTGTTGGCGTGTTTCAGCTTGAGCTCCCCGCCCAGGAAGCAGTGCCGAGTCTCATGCCCGCGCCTGCATTTGTCTCAGGACTGTCATGCAAAGCGTACTCTCATCTACACGCAGTCGGATCATGTGTAAGTGTACTGTAAGAGATTTCCTGAGATATGTGTAGTAGGCAGCAAGTGTTGGCACATAGTGATTAGAACTGGCTTTGTTGCATGACATCCGTAACAGGAAAAGGATGTTATGGTATGGGGCACAGGGTGCTGAATAACAACACCTGTGTGGGAATGTAATGGGAAGATGGCAAAAATTACATGATTAGGAGCATCGTCATTTGTACCCTTCACCAGCTTTTATTTGAATAATGAAATGAAATAGGGTGAGATGGGTGGGGCATGCAGTATGATTTGTCATTCTTTAATGCTTCATTGTTTGTAATGCACAGGGTTGATCATTTGAAGTGCTTGATTGACAGATGGTCACCACTAATGAGAGTGTCTGTTGTTGCAGTCCTGTCAAGTCTGTACATCCCTCACTAGTGAATGAAGCTGACAAAGAAAACTGGGACCAAGCAGCTGGGATGCACGAGATTTTTCAGACATTGGAGCCCAGTGCTGATGGTGGTGAGCTAGTTCTCACATATAGCTGGTACCATATTCATAATGAGGCATTGTATTTCCATAAATGAGCAATTACAAGTAAACAACTAGACTTTGTTTTTTTAAGTGCACTATTTAAAGATGTGGTATTGTTTATGATTTATTATCTGAATGAATTCATTTTCGCTCCTGCCAAATGGTCACTACCCTTTTTTGATTTCTCATTTAGTTTATTTTCAAGTTCTTCATTTTCAATTGTTAACTGTTTTATTTCACCTAAAGCACTCTTTAGATCTTTGTTTAGCAGATCTATTGTCATTTGTAGCGACACTATCATTTCAGTCTCACTGGATGAAGTTGTTTTTTGAGGTCTTGAATTAGCACTTTTGTATATTCTGTTTTGCAAGACGATATCATCACCCATGCGGCTGTCTTCACTTACACTAATTCAACCATCACTATTTGTTGATGCAACACCATTCATTACGCCATCCACACCTAATTTGTCTAAGTTATAATTAAATAACTGATTCTTATTGCACTTTGCATCCTTAACCTTAACTGTAGTTGTATCAGGCCACAGTTTTGCTGAAGATGGAAGGAGAAGTGACTTCTGAATTGTTTTCTAGTTAGTATGAAACCTAGGTGATGGTTAATTTACATTGAATTTTGCTGTCACATTGTTAGATGACTTCCAACAGACAACAGCAAACGGGCAGCTGAAGGTTTCCAAGGTCATAACAAATGAGAAGCCGTTACAACTTTTAATGTAGCTCATTAATTGCACTGGAGTATTACTATTTTCAAACATAATCCCTGAGCACCTTGATGTATCTATACAGTCTTTACATGAGTATCAAAATTTTGTCACAGTAGAAATCAGGCGTGCACAACCATTTATGAACAGCCTTTTTCCCTCTGTTGTTACTGTGGAATTGGCCGCCCTCAAAGTATTGTTTCATTTGCCTAAAAGAATGGTCTGTTGTGAGCTGTGATCCTTCAACATGACAGTGCAACCTGAAACATTGCATGTCTGTATCATCCATCTCTGTTTCGGTCACTGAAGCAACACTTTGAGTTCACAAGTTTCACTGTAATGAGGAAGTGGCAAAGGCTGTGTGAGAAAGGTTGAGAATGCAAGAGCCCAATTTCTACCACAATGGAACTTTGAATCTTTTGCTGATATGGGACAAGTGTGTCAGTGTGCTGGGCAAGTTGGAACATTGTACTGCAATGGAATAAATGAGCTACATGTAACATAATGAGTTCTCATTTAGTTTTTATGATCTGCAGAATCATACTGAACATTCCTTGTTGCTTGGATTATGTGACATTGATTGACTGTGTGTTACACAGGTGCATCAGCAGGGAGCCAGGTTCCTGGTTCCATGGCTGAAGACCAACAACAGATCAACAGTTTGCCTGCCATTGTAACAGCTGGGACACCAATGCGAGAAGTATTGCCGCAGGACATGGGGTGAGTTGTGTGCTTCGCTGGGGGTTGCTAAAGGCTAGAGACTGCAGTAGATCATTGATGTACACAGTTAATTTGTTCTGAAAGTGTCTGTGTAAGTTGAAAGCCATGTAAGTCCAACAGTGCTTAAATACAATATATTTTTGACATATGTATATATTTGTTTCAATCTATAGTTAAAGCTGAAAACAAACTGCAAAATTATGAAAATCTGTGTGAAATGCAGTTTCAATGTAAAGACAAATTATAGTGTAATGTGTGCACCATAAACTGTATATTTGGTACTGTTGACCATAGAAGTCACAGTGCCTAAACTGTTAAAATGAAAGAGTTCTTGTGTGTTACTGTATATATTGATCTGTGTAACTCTAAGCAGTGTAAGTTAGTACCTGAAAAGTCCACAATTTTTATGGAGGGCTTATTTGGCTGCTTTTCTGTGAACTGTCAATGCACTAGCAGTAGAATCATTCTTCTTCAGGAGATTGTGAATTGCAGGTTTCAAAACCCACCTGGCAGCAACCGTTGTTGGATGAATGCCACCCTACAGATGCTGTTGGGGATGGAGCCGTTTATGGAGGAGCTTGAATGCTTTTGTTTGAGGTGTGACCAAAATAATCGGTGTGTAGTGCTTCAATCGTTCTTTGAGGTTATGAAGTATCGGCGATGGAGACGACGCTTGTCGCTGCATTCTGCCCTCAGGTGAGTATGAAGTCAAAATTCAGGCAAAAGCATTTAAAGTGTAAGATTATACAGGTGACACTTGCACCAACAACCTAACTGCTTTCTGTGTGATGGTCACAAAGTGAGCTGTCATGTGAATCCTTATTTCCCATAAGTGCAGTGTTATAAATTGGGGTTGTGTTCCTAGATACTCATTTCATGTCATAAAAATACAGATTACAAAACTAAATGAATAGAAATTAAAACACAAATATTGAATGTGTTTTTATAAACATTTATTGAGTAAAAGTTAGTTCGCGATTCTAATCCGCACCTTTCCTTCAACCACCCCTTGCCCACGGGGCGACTGATTGAATAATAGTGGATGTTACCAATGCGTTAAAATCCGACGCTACGCCTGTGGCCGATGATTCATACCGATAGAGGCGGGGCCTTTCTCAACAGACGTGCGCAATCTCGTCTGAAGCCAGCTGATCTTTAGTTGTTGAAACGTGGGAGGTGCTTGTTCCAATTTGTCGTGTACCGTAGTTGTGGAAGAGGGACACTTGAAATCTAAACGACTCTCATATACGGCGAAGTTCAAGCGTGAAGTTATTCGGTGCGCAGAGGAGAATGGAAACCGCAAAGCCGCTGCAATTTTTGGAGTTAATGAAAGCAACGTTCGACTATGGTGGAAACACAAGGCAGCGATCAGCGGGTGTGACGCAGCTCCTTCAGAAGTGGCGCGGTGGGTGTCGGCTGCATGGAAAGCCATCCCGGAGAGCATTATCGTCAGATCTTTCAAGAAGTGTTGCATAAGCAATGCTTTGGACGGAACCGAAGATGACATTATATGGGAGGATGATGTTGAAGATAAAGATGATAGTGACTGGGTGGAGAGCACGGATAACGATTCAGTTATGAGTGATGACGGCGAGTCTGATGAATAATAAATTATAATAATAAATAATAAAATAATAGATTATTGTATTGTATTGTTCTTACGTTGTTTATTAATTACGTTAATTACATTATTGTTATATTGTACAGCAGCTCAATCATTTTTCCAAAATCCAGCTCTAGACTGCGAATCTAATCCGCATCTGATTTTTTAGCCCTCTAAAACTAAAAAAGGTGCGGATTGGATTCGAGAATATACGGTATGTGGAAAATGCCACACTTGTTTGAAATTCTAAACAGGACACTAAAAATTTCACAACCCTTCTTAATGTATGGCTGTAGATTAAGTCGTCCTCTTCAAAGGAAGGCTAGTATTCAAACAGTATATTCCCAAAAAACAAAAGTGTTTTGTCATAAAAATATTCTTACATTTCCCAAGCAGATACACTTGTGACATGAAGGTATAATTGGGGAAGGACTAATAGTACACAGCACAATGCTAGATAGCAGCACATGCCACACTGGCAGAACTGTCTAGGAAAATAGACGGGCATGGTCACAAACAGTGCATGCACAGTGTCTTCTTCTCTCGTGACTTATTTGATGACCTGACAAAGGATAAATGAGCCTTTATATTGTTTATTCCGTGCATTGTAAATAACCAGATCGTAACACTCGGGCCAACAAAATGCACAGCATTGTTTCTTAGATATTTGTATTAGTATCACATAGAATATTCCTACATGTTTCGATCCCCTGATGATGGTCCCTTGGGATCAAAACATGTAGGAATATTCTATGTGTTATTATAATACAAATATCTAAGGAAAAATATTGTGCATTATGTTGGTCTGAGTGTTGCAAATTGATAAATGAGCTGTTGTGCCACTGTCAGACCAAATAGGAAGGACATGCCATTGTAGCTAGGACGCAAAGAAATGAAACTGAAAGTGGGTGCCATTCAAGTAAGGACCAGAGTGTCGTGATGGCAATACTGTGGAGGGACAGGAGTCACATTTTGATGAATGTCCACAATCCACCAGCAGAAGGTAATTTCTGCAATGAACAAGACAGTTTTATAAAATCACTCATTATGGAGAATTGTAACTGTCACATGTGTTATGTGGATCAGGGAGACAGGATGGCCAGTACCTGCTCCATCAGTTGTCACACATGGAAGTTGCTGAGGATTGTGCTGTTGCTCTGTTTCAGACACCTGTTCCACTCATTGGGCATGCTGGATGCCATGTTTCTGAGTGACAGGCAGCAAGATGCCACAGAGTTTCTGTTGCGCCTCTTGGATTTGTTTCGAGAGCAGTTCAGGTCATCTAAGCCAGACTTTGGCCTTCAAGGTTGGTGTTTCCTGGTGTGCCAAGTTCTGTTATTGATACCCTGCCTGCTGCAGGCGTGGAACAGTGATAAGTATTGAAGAATTTTGAGAGATGTGACAGGAAATGGTGGGGGCATGTCTTAAGGTACTGTTCTGACATATGTTTCAGCTGAGTAGAGGTAAAGTTGTCCTTGTCTGTGCCATGAAGGCATACAGCGGAAGTGTAAGTATAACTGTTCTTATTCTTAAGTGGCACTAGATGGCTGTGCGTGCTCAGCTTCATGCCCTACCGCTTTACCCGCAAGGAAAGTATTCCTACTTCGCATTGAATTGGAGGCTGGGTTGGCCCTGGACCCAGTCTGGACACTTCGGAGAAGAGAAAAATTTGTTTAACCTTGTCAGGAATCAAACCCTGGATCATCTAGCCCATAGCCTAGTCACTATACTGACTATGTGGTTGTGGCTCTTGCTGTTTCTCCTCAGTCAAGAGTCTTTCTCTTATATCTTTACTTTTCACTGTTCACAGCCTTATTTCATGTGATGTCACAAGAATCAGTTCAAATAACCAAGTGTGCATTTCAGCCTTGAAGTTCTGAGAAAAAATTTGCATATGATATACAAATAAATATTCTGAGTAACTGATACAGCATTGTTCTGCCATTGATAGATATCAAGGTAAAGGAGAGCTGCACACTTCGAGAGCTTCAGTTGGAAAACCTGCCATCAGGTAGCTCTGCTATGCCACGGTTCCCAAGTGGAGGAAGGCTTGCAACTGATAGTGTTCATAGCCCTGTGTGTGACAACATTGAGTTCTGCCTGAAGGAAATATACTGTTGCACCAAGTGAGTATTCTTAGGATTTTTTTTTTCTTCTTTTGAATTTTTTTACCTGTTATTGGACCAAGTATCAGCGATTGAACCATCTGTCAAATTTTCATGATATTTGGTATAGGAGTTCCTTATAAAAATTTGTTGAGCAATCATGAGTTTTATGAAAATCGGATGTTCTTACTGTTGTAAATGAATTTCTGTTCATACTTTCTACATTTCTTGTCCAGTTTAGGTAAAATTAGGTGTAAGAGATATGCACATAATGGTGTTGAGCTTTTATGAGCTTTCTGATAATCGGTGCGTGGAAGGTCAGACTGTTCTTTTGGGTGTAAATGACTTTACATGCATGCATGTACTATGGAACAGTGTGACATCAAAAGCAAAGAATCATCATCATCATTTATTTACAATCCTTAGATCCAATATACAGTTACAAAGACAAAAACAGGATGTGGATTTGGATTTGGTCAACAGCATATAAATTAACAAGTTATATAATATATACATTGTCAAATACAAGCAGTTTGTAAAAACAGACATGATATATACGACACAATAATAAAACAATTCAAGCTTAGAATAACAAATCATGCTAACATCTGGATAATAACCTTTAATATAATGTAGACCTAGTAGAAAATGTAGTAATAGGTGCACATTAATTTGCTTTGGTATGTCTGTATTCTACATCATTGAGTATGTCAGTTGCAGTCTTGTTACATTAATTGCATCTTCTCATATGGAATATAACACTGTTCCTTATAGACTGTGGATTTTCTCTTATAGTGCAGTTTGTCAGAGGGTATTGTGGTTTGGTGACCATGAAACATCTTGGTTTTGAGATTGGCCATATCAGCATGTATTTATCTTCTTGCAGCTCTGACAAAACAGATGAAAAGATGTGGTCGAAACATTGCTGTACTTAATTGCAAGATGACACCACTGTTGTTGTCAAGGAATTCATCTGATAGATGATGATGTGCTGAATCATTTTCATTAATTTCAAAACTGTGTTGTGTGTCATTTAGATGTAGTGTGTCACAGTCATTTGTTGTGCTGTCAGGTATGATAGAACATCATTATTTTTTGACATTACTTGAGTTTGGGGAGGAAACATTCGAGTGGTTGTGGTTATTTGAAAGCAGAATGATCTGTGTTGAAAATGACAGTTGATTAGTGCTTTGCAAAGTTTGAGGTTCTCATAGCAGCGTTGCTAAATATTCAGGTCTTCTGTGATGTGATGTTGCGTTTGGTGAGTGGTTTCTGACACTGAAGGATCACAGTACCTTCATATTCAAGGGTTAGGCAGTCCAAAGAGAAACTGGTCGCCCAGCAGTGTAGTGTCATATCCCAGAAAGCTTGAATCCTTGATTAGGGTTGTATTTATTGACGTTGATGGGTTTGTGTGTCAGGAATTGAGAATCTGGGTCAAAATTTCAGATCAGCGTTTGTACACAGATTTTGCAAGATGTGTGTGCGAACATTGCTGTGAGTACATCTTGAATGTTGCATTGGCGGTATCTTGAACCCTCAAAATTCTCTTCTTCATTCTTGTTCTGTGTTGTAGTTTTTGACCAGAAGTCATACAAGTCTTGTTCCTTGCCCTCCATACTCCCCAGATCAGCATAATGTGATATTTTTATGTGTACCAAATTCAGTGCAATACTCACAGGGAAGATATTTTAGTATTTGGTCGCGATTAAATAAAATCTGGACTACATCTTTGAACGTGTTGACAGACTTTCATCGGTGCTTCCAACTGTTGCCGAATCGAGATCTGATGTTCTGACCGCGGTGTTGCTGAGGTTTTGAGTTTTCTGGGTTATAACCCTGTGTCATTGGGTGAGTGGTTCTACTTGGACTAATTGATCCTTGCAGATGAAGGCACCACAATCCTTTGAAATGTCAGAAGCCACTTGCCAGATGATACAGCATATCACAGAGGATTTGAATCATCATTGGTAGAATCACTCGACTTGTTCTGTCAGTTTGAAATCGAACCACTTTGGAGGGCATAGCATGGAATTGTTATGTACTGTGTTAAGTACAAAGGAAACATCAGTAGGTAAACTTTGTTATCTCAGCTGTTACTTCGTTGAATTGCCTCCATTTGAGACTTTTGCTGAGTTTGGTGTTTGTTGTCCCTTAGAGAAGCAAAGTGCACATGTGCTCCCTTCTCAGCTGTTATGTACATTGAAGTTTAAAAAATAAGGTAACAAACAATCTGATGCAGAGAACTAGATTTTGACTTCGGTGTATACATGGCATGTGTGTAGCAGATGGTACACGTCATGCTTCCATGTAGCCACTATTGACATTTCAGCATTTGTCCCATTGTGAACCAAGGCCAAGGCTTGTATCCTAGCCAGGAAGAAATCAGTGTCAAGTGTCTGTAGTCAGAGGTGACAGACAGCGTGCTTCATGTTGGCATCTGTTGCAGATCAGTTGTCTGCCACTTGCTTCATAGAGGGTCCAAAGAGATGGAAGTCACTGGGCCCAAGGCAGTACTGTAGGGAGGGTGGTCCATAGCATCTCATAGTGCCATAACCAGTCACAAGTGCAGTTGGCAATATGTCACCCATTTATTTCCATCTTTTTGGACATGTACTAAGTGTATGCATCAAAGTCAGAATAATGTTTTTGGCATCAGAGGGTTTACCTTATTTTTTGAAGCTGGTTTGTATGTATCCACTGGAACAGCTTTTTGCTTGACTGAATGGAATAGAATATCTAATGGGCTCGAGCCCTTAGAGGCCTGATGCATGTAGGCCTTTTTAACAGGCCCTTTGTGCCCCCTAAAATGCAGATGCTTTCTTAGAGTATTGTGGCCCAACATAAGGCCACAAACCCTCTAAGTTATGCATAACAGAAAAATGTATCAAGTACAGGTTGTGGACGAATAAACATATTGGCTGAGCCCTCCCTTGCTGAATACCTTTTATTTCCCCTTTTGGAGCCCCTATAAAAAGAAATGCTCATATTCCAGAACCATATATTACAAGTGTCTTGGAGTCCTCAGTATGGGAGCCCTCCCTCCAGGTTCCCCTCACGGAGCCTCTGTAAAGAGAGAGATGCTCCCCTTCCAAAGCATTCCCTGACATGTCTCTCACAGTCCCCAGTAAAGATACGCCCCTCCAGGTTCCCATTACGAAGCCCCTACATAGAGAAAGATGTTCCATTTCCTGAGCCTTCTTTTACATATTTTCAAAGTCTCCAATGAAGGAGCCCTCCTCCATGTTCCCTCTCAGAGCCCCATGCAGAGAGACACTCCGTTTCCAGAGCCTGCTGTTACCTGTCTCAAAGTCCCTGTTGAAGAAGTCCCTCCTCCAAGTTCCCCATGGAGAGAGATGCCTGTCACCAGAGCCTTCTTGTACATATCTTTCACAGTCCCCAGTAAAGGAGCCTCTCTCTAGGTCCCCCTCTCAGAGCCCCCATAGAGAGAGACACTCCCCATCCAGAGCCTTTTTTACCCTAACGAAAAAGGTCTCCTAATAAAAATAGAAACTCACCTTTCTAAGTCCCCGGTAAAGGAGCCTCCCTCCATGTTCCTCGATGGGGCCCCTATGGAGAGAGATGCCCCTTTCCAGAACCTTCTTTTACATATCTCTTTACCGGAAGAGCCTCAGTCCCCCATTCTGTCCCAGACTGTCTGTAAACCAGACAAGCCCTTGGACATCCGTAGGAGCCTTTGGGCAGCTCCTATAAAAGGCAATGCTCCGTTTTCAGAGCCATTGATTAATTAATTCATTCATATTTCTTGGAGTCCCCACTTGAGCCACACGGGGAAAAGAATACAGTCACCGTCCACGGAGCCCCAGTGGGGTGCGGCCTGGTTCCCCAAGGGGATCGTTGACAACATTGCTATTGACTACCCCAGTGCCACGGCATGATACCTTCCACCTTGGCTTGGGTAGACCAGAGCCCCGTTAGCCAGCGTGCGTCGTAGTAACACTCTACAGGGTATCCCTTCCACACCTGTTACCACCTCCCACATGACCCAGGGTATGGATTGCCAGCGTGTGTCAGAGTAGCCCCCCTCAGGGCACCCTTCCACACCTGTTACCATTTCCACATAACCCTGAGGTGTGGACAAGGGGTTGGATTTATGGGAGGCTTTTGTTCGACTGAGAAACAGAATGTCCTTTACTAGGTACTAGTAGTGTTTAGCTGCAAGTGTTCTGATGAAATACACTTCTCATCATTACACCTTACACTGATCTTAGTGTAAAGCATCTTGTTTTCTGTAAGTATGACATCCCCTATCATTTTACCAATCGCTGCAGTCCTACAGAAATAGATTCTATCTCTGGTTACCACAACTTTACTACTGGGTATGCTACATCATTTTATGAATTGTGACAACTTTTTTCGACCTTTGATGTTGACCATTCTCAGGTGATTGACATACAAGCATCATCTACAAGGTGGTCCACGGGAAACGGACGTTTTTTAAAGAAGCATAACTCCATTAATTTTTTGTACAAAAAATATTTATTAACATAGAAATAATCAGTGTAACATGCCATTTTCAAATGCTTAAGTGCGGAAAATAATGTCATTCAAGTGATGGCCTTTTACACGAACACACGTTTGGAGCCGTTCTCGAAAGTTTGCCTCCACTCTCCCCACCGTTTCTTCATCAATTTCTTCAATTCGATCACGTATAGCGGTCTTCAATTCTTCCAGTGTGCGAGACTTACCTTCATACACGCGTGATTTCAAGTACCCCCAAAGATAAAAATCACACATGGAAAGGTCCGGTGACCGAGGAGGCCACGGGACATCGCCAAAGCGACAAAGATGTTGAAGTGACGCCTGAAGAGTCGTTGCGTTTTAATCACGGACTCACCACTTTTGACAAACGTATCGTAAGCAAACACGCGGTGCTCTCGAGTCCACAGCGCATGATGGATACTAAACAGCATCGTATGTAGAGTTGATTGATACCTGCCGCAGGCCCCCACTCCCCTACTAGCCGAGTACTACCCATTCCAAAAACGTCCGTTTCCCGTGGACCACCTTGTAGAATAATTTGATTTAAAAAGGGGTAAATATAGAGATATTTATTTATAATTTTGTATGTCTGAGAAATTGAGATGTTAGTCCCTTTTACAGTGAGTGCTTTATATGTACGCCGGGTTTTTGTTTTAAAGTACTCTGTGCAGGAATTCTTATTGTAATCTATATCACTGTATTAATTTTTAATTGTTTATGTCCAATTGCAGTGAAAAAGCATGTTGTGTACAGTAAGATACTATTGAAGGTTTGGGTTTTGTTCACAAAATCGCAGTTGCTATGCTCGCTACACTCTCCGGTTGCAAAATTTAATCGGTATTAAAGTGAGAGTGCTCAGGTAATGTCAAATAAGGACTGCCTGTATTTGATGTATGTTTGCAGTTGTTCAGAGAGGACCACCAGATGTCAGGATCATCTTGCCTTGTTTTTGGATATTCCATCCACATCTCATGTTCATCCGTCTCTACAAGAAGCACTGAGTCACTACATGCAATCTGATATTCGGGAACTGAAGTGCGGGAAGTGTGGTGGTCAGCACAGCAAGGTAGAGACGGTGTTTGCCAGACTGCCAAGGTATGACATATGGATGTCTCGTGTCTCAACACAGCTTGGGGTCCAGGCAGTTGTCTTTAGCTACACTAGCTGAGTACAGGCTACTGCCCGATTTGTGTGATAGTTGCGTGCCAAAAAGAATTTCAGTAGGGTGAAATCATAGAAATTGAAACTAATTTGCTTGTAAGAATAAATTTCTCTCTTTTTTGCATTAAGAGCTGATTGAGGTTAAACTGTATGGCAAGTAGTATTATGAGAAACATGTTGTAGTATTATTTAATGCTACTTTACGTGCAAACCCATCAAGCCATTGTCATTTTAAATGTATGTTAAATGAAACGCATAAGGTTACTTTTGACATTGTTCTTATGGGAAAATGTGCTTCAGCTGGCGGTGTGACTCAACTCCCTCTCCTTCCTGCCTTTCTCAATTGGTCTAGATTATCAGGGTGAGTGAAATGGATACATTAAAAGTACAAAAAAAATTGATAGCCTGCTGTGTGCAGCTATAGGCACAGTAAGTCATCAGCATGTGTTAGAAGCATGTACTGTATGTGTGTGGTTGATTTGGGACTGTGTTGGAAAATGACAGCTGTACTGAACCTACAGACCCTAAATTAGCTGGAAAAAAAGTTCAGTGTTTTTATTTAACTCACCCACATGGTTGTTCATGTATAAGTGTAATTGTATTTTTTGAATTCACATAAACACAGAGTACTTTTGTTATGTCTCATCATGTTATGAATGCTCCTAGATAGTCAGTCTCTCATTTTGTGTTAATTTTGCTGAGTTGTGTCTGCAGATTTCTGTTGGTGCAAGTGAAGCGCTACGCTGTTCAGACAGCGGTAACAGAGAAGTTACGTAGCTTGCTTCGAGTTCCCATCACTCTGTCTCTTAAGAACTGTGTTGCAGATAATGTGGTGATGCCTGTACCTGGTCACCTCAGAGGTATGTTCTACTTCCTTTCACACCTATACAATGTGTCTGTAATAGGCCTCATATTCACCTTGTGCCAGGTAATCAGCTTGAGATAGGCCACTACCACTTCTCAGTCACTTCATTGACAATAATTACACGTATATCCTAGATTGTGATAAATAATGGTTGTGTGGTATTTCTGGTAATGTGTTGTATAACTACAGAAGTCATTATTATGGGTACTCATCATGCAAATTGATATGAAGGACATGTCACTGGAGGCAATATTACCAACACAGGGTGAAATTATTGTGTGGTGGCAGATATTTGAAAATTTGGAACAGTCATCAGGAAGTAATTTTATCATAATAGGACACCAGTGGTGAGTGTTAATTCTTGTATTGTTGTCTGCAGTTCGAAGGACCGTGACACATTGCAGCTGTCAGTGGACGATGATGAAGAGAAGGAACTGCAGGTATGTCAATTCCTTGCTTCCTTTATTTATGCTTTATTATTTTCTTTGTTTATTCAGTCAACAGAATTATCAAAGGTAAAGGCATGCGTGATTTCAGACTTCTGCCGTGATGTGGATGAGATCTGCGCTATTCTGGGCTATTATGCAGCGTTGAGGTATCCCAGAAGAGCACAGATCTCAAAGGTAAAGGTAAATATGTCTCTTTGTATGCCATGAAGCTATAGCGGGGTGTAGAGTTGTAGCTGCACTTACTTTAACCTCAGCACTAGGTGGAGGTGAGTGGTAATTCCACGCCCTGGTCACTTTACCCTGACGAAAGAGCCCAGTACACATCGAGTAGGAGGCTGAGTGGGCTCCAGAGCAGGTCTGGATATTTTGATGAAGAAAAAATCTCTTGCCTCTGCCAGGATTCGAACCCAGATCGTCCAGCCCACTAAACTGACTGCACTATTGCAGCATATAGGATTATCAAACACAGACTGAACTCATAGCCAGTTTTTTTTAAATGTGTTATTTAATGTTATCGGTTGCAAGATTGTGTAGCATTGGTGACAGATGAATGATTGAGTATGGAGCATGGGTGAAATGGTAGTGATGATAAAATCAAAGTACTGAGAGAAAAACCTGTCTCATTGTCACTTTGTCTACCAAAAATCCTGCATGTGCTGGCCAGGGATTCAACCCCAGTCTTTATGGTGTTAGGTCGTCTTCTAACTCACTGCCTGAGCTATGGCATGGCCCTAAATTTATAGCCATGATCTGTTACAGTGAAGTTACCAGGTGTACAGAGCAGTGGTGCAGTGCCTGTAATGGATGTTTAGAGGGCAGACATGGAAAATTGACAGACATTCTGAAGTCCATTCTGTCTAAAACACTGTAATTATATTCTGAAGGTTTATGCCAGCCATTTAAAATTGTTTCCTGAGGAGAGTGTCCATTTGGATAGACAATAACTGTATGATGGTCTAGAGGTTGGCTCCATCTTCTCTGTAACTTTTACACTGTGCAGTGGGAACATCCCTGTAGCTCTAAACTTCTACCACAATAATTTATTTTTTGCTTTATGCAAACATCATATGACATTTTCTTGTCCCGCAGCTGATTGGCTAAGTCTGTGGAGCAGAGTCCTCCTTGAGAAGTTGACAGGTCCTCAGCGAGTTGAGAAATTGTGTGCGTTTTATTGAGCTAGGAGGTTCATTACTATATTTATGGAAGCCCGTCACTTATCTGTATTCTGAGCCACATGAATGCAGTGCTTGCCTTCCCATCCTGATTCGTTAAGTTCCAGTTTAGTATTCTACCCTCTGCATCTAGGTCTTCTAATAGGTCTCTGTCATGTCATTTCCCCAGCAAAACCCAATATGCATATCTGTTTCCCTGTAGTGCCACATGCCCTGCCAGTGTCATTCTCCATGATTTTATCACCCAAATAATACCTTATTTACCCGAATGCAAGACGACTCTAAGACGACCCACAAGTAAAACACGTCTGCCAAGGAAAAATGTATTTATCGAAATCTAAGGCGACCCACCAAGTAAAACACATCTGCCAAGGGAAAATGTATTTATCCAAATCTAAGGTGACTCACCACGTAAAACACGTCTGCCAAGGGAAAATGTATTTATCCAAATCTAAGGCGACCCACCAAGTAAAACACGTCTGCCAAGGGAAAATGTATTTATCCAAATCTAAGGCGACTCACCAAGTAAAACACGTCTGCCAAGGGAAAATGTATTTATCCAAATCTAAGGCGACCCACCAAGTAAAACACGTCTGCCAAGGGAAAATGTATTTATCCAAATCTAAGGCGACTCGCCAAGTAAAAACGTCTGCCAAGGGAAAATGTATTTATCCAAATCTAAGGCTACTCACCAAGTAAAAACGTCTGCCAAGGGAAAATGTATTTATCCAAATCTAAGGCGACTCACCAAGTAAAAACATCTGCCAAGGGAAAATGTATTTATCCAAATCTAAGGCGAGCCACCAAGTAAAACATGTCTGCCAAGGGAAAATGTATTTATCCAAATCTAAGGCGACTCACCAAGTAAAAACGTCTGCCAAGGGAAAATGTATTTATCCAAATCTAAGGCGACTCACAAAGTAAAAACGTCTGCCAAGGGAAAATGTATTTATCCAAATCTAAGGCGACTCACCAAGTAAAAACATCTGCCAAGGGAAAATGTATTTATCCAAATCTAAGGCGACTCACCAAGTAAAAACGTCTGTCAAGGGAAACTGTATTTATCCTAATCTAAGGCGACTCACCAAGTAAAAACGTCTGCCAAGGGAAAATGTATTTATCCAAATCTAAGGCGACTCACCAAGTAAAAACGTCTGCCAAGGGAAAATGTATTTATCCAATTCTAAGGCGACTCACCAAGTAAAAACGTCTGCCAAGGGACAATGTATTTATCCAAATCTAAGGCGACCCACCAAGTAAAAACGTCTGTCAAGGGAAACTATTTATCCTAATCTAAGGCGACTCACCAAGTAAAAACGTCTGCCAAGGGAAAATGTATTTATCCAAATCTAATGCGACCCACCAAGTAAAAACGTCTGTCAAGGGAAACTGTATTTATCCTAATCTAAGGTGACTCACCAAGTAAAACATCTGCTAAGAAAAAATATTATACTCTTAGTTTCATACACTTAATAAACAAAGCATGTCAGATACTGTCTGCCTGTACCAGTCAGTGTCACTGTCTGCATCTTCAAAGTCAGTGTCTTCATCTTCCTCACACTCACTCGTAACATTCCCATCCTCTTCACTGCCATTCCACAACATATCGTCATCAGTCCAATCCATTGCATAGGATATACAGTACTTCTTAAAACCCTTCATAATCACTTTTGTGAGATGCGCTGCCATGCTGTTATGATCCACGTTCACTAAATAATGCATTTATATTTCTTGGTTTGTAAACTTACTTGAACCCATGAAGAAGATTCACAGTTTATTCCACAGATGGTATTAGTGGTGTTAAGAATTTTAAATACATGTGTCCTGCATTTTTGTGTTGTGTCTGTGGTCTGATCAGTCTGAATTTATGGCTCTTTTTATGTTTTGTAGTTTGTGGATTGGTCCAGGTTTCATTTTTGAGTCTTGTAGTTAATTTTTAAGTTTTTGATAGTTGTTTTCCTATACTAACCGTGGACTTGATCTGTTCTCAAGTGCATTTCCTAACAAGTTTTCTGTTTCTGTGGTGCCCAGTGACTGAGAATAGCTGATGTAAGGGGTTCACCAGGTTAGTTGCTTCTTTGCCTGAACACGGAAACAGAGCTGGCTTCTGAAACATTGTGCTTCTTTAAACAATTAGTTGATGGAAGAAGTCCAAAAAAAGAAGATTGTGTCAGTTAGTCTGGTCTGTTCCGTCTTTTGTCTACACTTGACAATTTGATGACACAGGCCTTGGTTTGGCTCCAAATGGTCCAGTTTAGCGCTTGAATACCGAATTTAAGACCTCATATTTAAGCACGAAATTTAAGGAAAAACCTCGTCTTGCATTCGAGTAAATACGGTATTTGGTAAGGAGTACAAATCGTGAAGCTCCTTGTTATGCAGTTTTCTCCACCCTCCTGTTACTTCCTCCATCTTAGTCCCACATATTTTCCTCAGCACTCTGTCCTCGAACACTCAGCCTGTGCTTTGAGGAACTTGTTTAAGATTTTGATGTGAAAAACCATATTGAAAGGATGAAAAATTCATGTTGTGAACTTTTAATGCTTTGTAGGTGGGAAATTGTTTTAAGTGTGAAACGTGTTAAAGGACAATGTATATGTTAATTATGAGGTATGCGGTGGCCTAGTTGGTTGAGGCACTGTGCTACAAGCTGGAAGGTCATGGGGTTGATTCCTAGTGGGGTTATTGGGATTTTCCATTGACTTAATCTTTCCAGTTGCACTATGTCCCTGCGATTGACTCAGCTTCTAATAGAAATGAGTACCAGGAATGTCTCCTGTGGTTAATGGCGGCTGATGCTTGGGGCTGACAACCTTGCCACCTTCATGTGCCGATTGTCTAGAAATTCTGGGAGCCTCGACTTCCTGGAACCCTAAGGGCCTGTCCAGGCCTGTATAGGGATAGCTTCATATGTTAATTATATGGAAAAAATGTGGTACTAAATTATTATAATGTCTTAGGTGGGAAAACTTCTTAAGCGGGTTTCACTTTAGGTACATTGACTGACTCCTTCCTCTGTTGAGGCAGTTCTTCTGTATTTCAAATAGAATTATTAAGTTTATGGATCTCAAGAAGGTATGGTTTTACCTCCTGTTCTTATAATTCTGTCAGAACATGATCAGTACATGATGATTTGTATCTTTTCAACTTTTCGATAACCATCTCAACCTCAAAGACTGTAGGCTCAGGAACTAGTGGCCCAGCTATATGTATTTCAGTCTAGCTTCATTAACCCTTTGGTGCTGGAATTAAATGCCTGTTGAGAGCTGCAGAAGACCAAAGTTTAAATGAGAGCTGCATGAGAAAGGCCATTAAATGCCGTCGCCTTAAACTTCCACTAGGCGTTTTGAGCATCTCCCTGTGTGATGAGTAGACCTGACATCGGGCACTAAGGGGTTAACCCCACATGCATTCAGTAACTGACAGGAGTGATTCTTCCACTGTTCCTGCTTCTGCTTGTGCCACTTACTGGTTTTAATGCCACATATCCCAGTGATATGGACTAACTATATGTAACAAGTCACACCACCAATATCACCTTATGTTGTGGAATTGTGTTTGTTCAGGAGGCGATGTGTCAGAGTCTGGAAGAGGACCTGGAGTTGCAGGACTTGGAGAAAGCAATCAAGCTCAGTTTGGAGGAGCAGCAGCTGACACAGAACAAGGACTACAGCCCTCAGCTGGTGAGGTCCAATCTTGTGTGAACTGCTTGTAGACAGATGTGTGTGCATGTGTATGCATGTGTTCTGCTGTGAGACGTTATGGAGCCAAGTGCTTGGTCGTTGCACACGTGGAACTGTAACCTGCATGCTAGATACCTCAAAGCCTGAGTAATGTCACAGAGGAGGCAGGTGTTGGAAGGAAGATGTGGCTAAGGTTCAAAGCATTAACTTACACACCCTATGGTCCAAGTAATTATTCAGGTTGTACTGTTCACATCATCACTCATAACATAGTTAGATTTTACTGACTTGATGTTCTCAAAGCAGTTAGTTTGAGGAAAGAAACGTTCCATGTTCTAGTGCAGTAGCACATGTTTGGACAGTCCCTGTCTCACAGGGTCATACGTATTTTGCATACACCTTAGCCATTTTATGGTTTCCAACTGTTTGCAATGTTGTAGGTCACATCACAATGCAGATTGTTGTTGCAATAGGTGAAAGCCAAAACATGGTCGCTGTGCATTTAGGGAGTTTGGTGTTTAAGGCTTCCTATACATGGTGTGCTGGAATGATGGGGACAGTTACAATTTGCTGTGTTTGAAATAACTTTGTGTCATGCAGGAACACTTCCAAGTGTACATGTGGTCATTGTGCACTTCACGATTCACTTTGCGAATATCTAGTCTGTATTTTAGTCCTTACCATTGCTGTATCAACTGCAACAGTCACATCTGAGATCTGTCCCCCAGACCGTGCTAGGAACTCTAGTGTTTCTGTATGTACCTCAGTTTACTTCAAGTTAGATGTAGAGTTGACAGACAGTCTCATGACCATCAGTGATCCTAAGAAAATTTTTCAATTATGATGGGTCCCCTGAAGAAGTGATGTGTGTGTGAAATTTTATCTTCTAGTGTCTGTTAATTGCAGAGATAGTGTGCTGCCAATCAAATAACATCACTGCCTGTGATGTTTTTTGATTGGCAGAATATCATGCCTACCATATATTACTACTGTAATTGGTTATGTTTGAGTGTGCAGGCCTACATTTTTATGTACGGACTGCTGTATTAGAAAGTTCATGAGATCTGTTATGAGAACTATGTTTTGATTTTTATTTTGTCCAGACCAGCAGGCAGTTGATTGTATATTGTTTCCAGCTTCTGGGTTTGCCTGTACTGCAGTGGGATTTCTAAGATTCTCTTGCACACAAACTATGTTGAGTCTTAATATTATACATATTCCGTGCAGTTGTTTTACATTGTAAGGTTATTTATACCAACTACTGCACATCAGTACTGTATATTCACTCTATATGCTCCTACATGCTTTGGGTGACAATCTCAGCCATCATCAGGGAGTCATCTTCTATAGACCTACGCAGCGTGCAGCGTGTCACTGAATGGTAAAATGTACCTACATTACAGCCGCAGTTGTAAAATACAATAAAATCCACTGTGTTACATCAAATACTTAGATATAAAACATACCAAAATACCAAAAAGCAGAATTTATAACAGCAAATGCCTCACTTGTAACAGAGCATGTGTTGGCCAGACTGGAAGAAATTTTAAATTAAGATTTTGAGAGCATATGAGATATACCGTATATTCTCGAATCTAAACCGCACCCGAATCTAATCCGCACCCAGTTTTTGGCGACTTCTTAAACGAAAAAAAGTTAGTTTGCGATTCTAATCCGCACCTTTCCTTCAACCACCCCTTGCCCACGGGGCGACTGATTGAATAATATTGGATGTTACCAATGCGTTAAAATCCGACGCTACGCCTGTGGCCGATGAGTCATACCGATAGAGGCGGGGTCTTTCTCAACAGACGTGCGCAATCTCGTCTGAAGCCAGCTGATCTTTAGTTGTTGAAACGTGGGAGGTGCTTGTTCCAATTTGTCGTGTACCGTAGTTATGGAAGAGGGACACCTGAAATCTAAACGACTCTCATATACGGCAAAGTTCAAACGTGAAGTTATTGGTGCGCAGAGGAGAATGGAAACCGCAAAGCCGCTGCAATTTTTGGAGTTGATGAAAGCAACGTTCGACTATGGTGGAAACACAAGGCAGCGATCAGCGGGTGTGAGGCGTCACGAAGGAAATTCACTGGACCCAAGAAAGGACGATTTCCTGAAATTGATGATGCAGTCTTCACGTTTTTTCAAGAGAGACGCAAGACTGGACTGTTTGTGAGTTATGATCTACTCGCGAGGAGGCGATAAAGAAGGCCAGATCTTTGAACATTCCTCGAATTATGAGTGATGACGGCGAGTCTGATGAATAATAAATTATAATAATAAATAATAAAATAATAGATTATTGTATTGTATTGTTCTTACGTTGTTTATTAATTACGTTAATTACGTTATTGTTATATTGTACAGCAGCTCAATCATTTTTCCAAAATCCAGCTCTAGACCGCGAATCTAATCCGCATCTGATTTTTTAGCCCTCTAAAACTGTAAAAAAAGTGCGGATTAGATTCGAGAATATACGGTATTACGACCAATAATCGCAATCAGCATATGCACTGCATATTCTTAACCACTGTCATCAGTATGGGCCTATTGAAGAAACAATGGATCTACTAAGCCCCACAAGAAAAAGTACATGTATGAATTGTCTAGAGTCATATTATATACAGATATACCAACAAAAAGGCTTATTAATTAAGGAACAGAGCATTGGTGAGGTGAACCCCTTGTATAGCACAGCACACGGTATTCTAACCTAGTGCGCATGCG
The DNA here is from genome assembly GCA_021186555.1 of Reticulitermes speratus. Taxonomy (NCBI): domain Eukaryota; kingdom Metazoa; phylum Arthropoda; class Insecta; order Blattodea; family Rhinotermitidae; genus Reticulitermes; species Reticulitermes speratus. The sequence goes on along the minus strand of JAJKFL010000009.1, from coordinate 44,378,571 downwards.
TGAAAGAACAAACCCGGTACTGATCCATAGCTACCTGCTCACAGCACACTGTACAGAGATATCACATAGTGAATAACTTCAGGTACCACAGCCAGGGGCTGTATAGACATATTTGGCCTATTCATACACTAATAAGTAATAATTTTTCAATATTTTCAAATTCAAAAATGTTTCAAATTTAAATTACTCAGAATTCATTTTAAATCATTTTCAATCACTTGTATCGATTGTATAACATTACAGGTCTCCACCCCACAAAACTGCAAGTGGTTACTACACTGATGTCTGGAAACAGACATTTATATACATGTTTTATATCTAAATATTTTATGTAACAACACACTGGATTTTATTGTGTTTTACAACTACGGCTGTAATGTAGGTACATTTTACCATTCAGTGACACGCTGCACGCTGCATAGGTCTATAGAAGATGACTCCCTGATGATGGCTGAGAATGTCACCCAAACCATGTAGGAGCATATAGAGTGAATACAGTAAAACCCCTATTTAATGACTTGCTGGGGGATTAGAATATATTTCACTAAATCGAGGTTTTCATTAAATGGAGGTTTATTTGTTTATATGGAGCTATTGTCGTGACATGAAAAAATCATCACTAAATCCGGGATTTCACTAAATGCGGGAACATTAAATCGGGGTTTTGCTGTATATAGTATTGATATGCAGTAGCTGGTATAAATAAACTTATATTTGTTGAGTCTGTTTGAAGGGAAAACAGCCTCAAATTTGAAATCAGTGTAAAACTTATTCACCAGAGTCATGCTAGACATGATCCTTTAACCAAAATTACCTCATTGGGAATCAAGCCGCAGCTGCCTGACCATACCTACTAGACTATCATGAATGAGCGATATACTTATGTGTTTATAAGATGTGGGAAGTAGTAGTGAAAAATGTGTGTAGTAAGTTGTGGATTACAAATAAGGAGTTGAGTGCCAACATAGGAAGTCAGAATAGGGTCCACTGCTGTACTGGAAAATCAGAGTTCAAGTGAAGGGCTTTATTCCACTGGGTCCTCTTGTAAGATGATGGGACTGGTAAAAGTAGGCAAGGTAAAGTTTACCCTATAACCTGCCATGGAGGCACAGAGGGGGAATAGAGGTATAGCCCTACTTTTTCTTTAACCTTGGCACTAGGTGGGGGTGGGTGGCTAATGTCACTCCCCAGCCGCTTTACCCCAGGAAAGAGACCCTGTACACATTGTGTAGGAAGCTGGGTGGGCCCCAGGGGCGGTCTGGATGGGTGCTGCAAATCTTGCCCCTACTGGGATTCGATCCCCGGCCCATTCAGTTGTTATACTGACTACATTATCCCGTCCCATTATAATGGGACTGGGGCTGTAGAAATGTGAAAAAAGCTTAAAATGATAGATGTGTACTGTATGTTGTGTGTAGTGCATCTAGGTACAGTGTACATGACCTTCTATAACCTCTGCCTGCTTTGGCAGTGGTGAAGGAGTCCATTACTAAGATGAAGGTGCTGTGAGGCAGACAGTTAAAAGATGAGGATGAACAGTGGCAGGGGGGGCCCACATCCTGAAATGGACTAATCACAGTTGGAGCTTGATGAAAGGTAGTCTTGTAAGGAATGAGGGAGTGGAATTCGTGCAAACTAACTGCTCTGTCCTATGAGTCCATATTTTGCAAGAATTTAGATTCTCACAGCAGGGTTGCTGAAGATTCATGTCTTCAGGGATGTGATATTGTTTTGTTGGGTGAGTAGTTCACATTGTTTCAAAGGACTGTACTGCCTGCTTCAGAGTCAAGCAGTCCAAATTGATGCCCAACAACAGAGTATCACAACCCAACACACTTGTATCTTCAAGTCTGTATGTTGATATATGACTTGTGTGTCTTTCTGAGCAGGGTGATGCTGATGTGCCACTTTGTGAACTGGAGGGAGATGATGATAGTCCTGATCACAGCTACAGGCTCATATGTGTCCTCATGCATCAGGGCCTATCCCTTGACTGTGGTGGGTACTGAGTTGAATAGGAAAGTTGTATTGTTGGTAACATTGTACAAAGCTATTTCTCTTGTTCTGGTAGGGATACCATTAGTCCTGATATTCCCGTGGCAGGCCCAGTTTTATGGATTTTAAAGAACTTTAGCCCAGTGTCCCACAAAATTCGGTTTGGGATGCCATATGTTTGGTTTTTGCACGTCATAAATGTATGACCCTTCTGACAATGCATACAAACATTTTGCTACCCCACAATGGGAGAAACCATCGTCAGCAGTAGGACAGATATCAATCAAACACTAACAGGAAGGAGTAGGAGAGGGAGAGGAAGATGAGTAGCTTAGTGATTATGGAGTCTGGACTGACACTGCGAAGGAAGAGGAACGGATATGCAAAATTAAATACAGTAGAACCCGGATAGGAAGTCCCCGCATAAGAAGTTTTCCCCTGTAAGAAGTCTGATTTTTAAAGTCCCGAAATCCTATTGCTTTTAATAAGCTTCTCTCTAAATAAGTCTTCCCGCTTAAGAAGTCCCTAATCCTCTGGTCCCTTGAAAGACTTCTTAACAGGGTTCTACTGTAAGTAGGTGTACAGTCTGCCTGAGTTTAACTCTGTTGTGCTGGAATTAAGGTGCTCTGAAAGTGATGAGAATTGAAATAACTGCTGTACATGCATACATACTTATTACATTACTTCGTGTGCTCTTGGGCGATGACTTCAGGTGACTTGGCACTTTAAACTTAACTGCATGTGGACTGTGGTTGATGGTCAGTGTGAAAGGGCTAAATATTGTTCCTTTTATTATTACTATTTAATTTTTTATATCTGTGTAATAATTGTATTTGAGTTACCTACTACTAGTAGTAGTAGTAGCAGCAGCAGAATTAGTAGCAGCAACACTAATAATAATAATAATAATAATAATAATAATAATAATGTATTGACAAAACCAATAAAACTTTGTTGTGGTTGACGGCAGTACATATGTCAATATGTGATACGATATACCACAACAGGATGAATTGCACACAAAAAAAGTAATAATATTGGTGGTGATGGTGATGGTGCAAAAGTACAAAATGTTTATATTGTTCATACCGTGCATTTTCATTCGATCACACATTTCTTAAACAAACACAATGCACACTTCTTATTTATTATACAATACAATACCATTATTTGTTGGTTTGTGATACTGTGTAATTCACGATATTTGGACTGATTTTACTGTAAAAATTTGTATTGTATAATAAATAAGAAGTGTGCATTTTGTTGGTTTATGAAATGTGTGATACAAAATGTTTATTGTGGGAAATAGCATCACATGTACCACAAATTGTAACCACTGAATAGCTGGAACATTATATACCGTAGAAACATGGTTTGCTTTGGGTAAATAGTTGTTAATACTGTGTGTAAAGGTGATAACTGCTGCTGCTGCTGCTGCTACTGCTACTACTACTACTACTACTACTACTACTACTACTACTACTACTACTAATAATAATAATAATAATAATAACAAATTACTCTGACTTTTCTTTGTGTGATAGGTTAAAATTTTGTCTTCTACCCCCCACTCCCATCAAAATGTGTCCTGGTTTTTGGTTTTTAAAAAATTGGATCCCCACTGTTTGGGGATTTATCATTTTGATATTTTCCCTCTTTCCCTACCTCATCACTTTCCATCAATGACTATGTACCCATTTTTATTTGAAACTTGTGTCTTTTCTATTAGATGTTGAAGTGACAACAAGTGTGTTTGCAGGTCATTATGTGGCAGATGTATATAATGTAGGGCAGCAGCAGTGGTACCACTATGATGATGAAGTCGTATCATACCTTACAGAGGATGAGGTGCTTGGCAGTGCCCGGCAGCGCAATGGCTATATCTTCTGTTACATGCACAGGTACCATTCAGCAGTGCCAGATTTAGGTATTTTGAGCCCTGGTGAAAATGTTTGTAGATCCCCTCTGCCAGCATTTGCTATGTACAGGAACTCAAAGAGTGTTTATGCATGATTTGGATGCAAAATTGACTTAAAAGTTGAACTTTAGATATGCTACCCAATTTGATTTAATATATATTTTTGTCAAACACAACCAGTGTCTAGACAATTATAGTTTATGCATCTGTGACATTAAACCTTCTCAAACAGAAACATGTTCCACACACCATACATACAATCGCTGTGGAATATGTGTGTTTCCCCTACAATTTAAACATCTAATCCTTTAGAGTGCATTGTTTAAAACCAGAACAACAGTGTCTCAAAACGGAGCTTTTCAGTTCCCCGTTTATATCAATCTTTGTCCTGTGTTATGAGCCGTTGTGTCACAACTGTTCTGCCTCTTGATTATCTTTAAATTTATGGCTGCCAAGATCTTGTGACGACACTGGAATCTGATGATAATCACTCGGCAATGGATTACCAGATACCATAGTCAGTATAGGTTATTTAGTTACGAAATTGTTCACCACATGAACTTAATTCCTGACTGCCCCTCGTAATTAGATTAGCTAGGTTGAGGAGGTTGTGATTGGTTGCACTTCTAGATTTCTTTCAAGAACTGTGTAGAAATCTTGGCATTTAACTTGCAGCAATAGCTGTTGAGGTTTGAATGTGAAAATGTCGAGTTCTAAGGTTCTTGTGTGTTGTTACAGGCATCTCTTCAATCAGCTGATGTACCAGAACAGAAATGTGGATAAGAACTGCTAGCCAATCAGGAATGTTGACACACTGGATTTTGGTGGCATGCTTTCACAGCTGTGTGATTCACATTGTGAGTGCTATAGTTTGCTTCCCCACATCTGTGGTTGACAGGAATGTAGGCAGACCGTGTATCTTGTAAGCTGCATACTGCTGAGTAGTGTAAATAGTTGTAGACACACGTCCAGAGTATACTATTCACTTGAAGACATGCAGAGACATTTGAGATGGTTCTGTGATATTACATTGCTGCTACACTGACAGGTTTCAGTGGAAATCCAACTGGTATGTTTACTGAGAAAAATGAACTCTTTATTCAGAGTGTTGACATTTGGCAGGTGGCATGATATGGTGGGTAGTGGGGGAAAAGGGAACAGTTGTCTATGACACTGGTGTACTGTGGTAATCTGTAGTGGACATTTTTATTTGAAAGAAAATTTATGCAAAAAAGACAATATGTGTGATGGAATTGCATTTATATGCCTGTGTCAAAACAGTGAGATGGATAAAATAAAACTTTGCTGTAGCACCTGCAGCCTCCAGAGATTCATATTCTGGCATGATTGTATATTGTCATCCAGTAGGGTCTTCATTCAGCTTCCATGAATAAGTACAGTGGAACCCCCATTTAAGATTCGTCTGGGGGACAAGCTTCTTATACTATTATGAAGAAATGTTGTAAATGAGAATTATTACTGTGACTACAAAAACAATGCATTAACTCGAAATGTAAACCATAATGATGTTTTTCTGCAATCCATTTTTTATATTTGTACTTTTATATTTTTTTATTGGACATAAAAACACTTGAAAACAAACTAAAATCAGGGTTTAGCTACACAAGGCATTCTGTTAGTCCTTCTGCGAGAACATGTTTTTATGTAAATGGCTCCTGCCATGGGCTTTTTGATCAGTCGCACACATGCCAACTTTTGAGCATAGATTGTACACTGCTGCAATAGTTCATAGTTCTGACATCACTTCACTTCAATTGCACATAATCATTGCATTATTTATGGAACCGAAACTCAAAAGCTGTAAACACTGACCCTAAATTGAGGCTAAAACATGGCGTGTGGACCAAATTTTCACATTGTAAATATGGGAAAAACTTATTGAAAAACATCAAGGAAAATTATGCATTCATATGGAGTTCTTGCCAGGGACCAGGAAAAATGAACCTGCAATGCAGGAAAATTCTAAATTGAGAAGCCCAACGTAGGGATTGTACTGTATTTGACACAGTCTTGTGTATACGTGGATTGTACTGTATTTGACACAGCCTTGTGTATACGTGGATTGTACTGTATTTGACACAGCCTTGTGTATACGTGGATTGTACTGTATTTGACACAGCCTTGTGTATACGTGGATTGTACTGTATTTGACACAGCCTTGTGTATACGTGGATTGTACTGTATTTGACACAGCCTTGTGTATACGTGGATTGTACTGTATTTGACACAGCCTTGTGTATACGTGGATTGTACTGTATTTGACACAGCCTTGTGTATTATGTGGATTGTACTGTATTTGACACAGCCTTGTGTATACGTGGATTGTACTGTATTTGACACAGCCTTGTGTATAGTGGATTGTACTGTATTGACACAGCCTTGTGTATACGTGGATTGTACTGTATTTGACACAGCCTTGTGTATACGTGGATTGTACTGCAATTTGATACTAGACGCTTGACACATGTATACGTGGGTTGTCTGTATTTGACACAACTGTGGTAGTGTTTGAAGTAAAGTGAACCTTCAGTTATTCGATGTACTGGGGGAAGGGGGTTGGTGGGTTGCAAAAGCCAATACGTCTTTTGTTTTGGGTTCACTTCCTAGCATGTAGCCTAGCCTGTAGATGCAAATTAAGCTAAATGAACAAACCTAGGCCCAAGATTCAGCACAAAATCAACACATACAGTAGAACCCGGATAAGAAGTCCCCACATAAGTTTTTCCCTGTAAGAAGTCTGATTTTTAAAGTTCCGAAATCCTATTGCTTTTAATAAGCTTCCCTCTTAATAAATCTTCCTGCTTAAGGAGTCCCTAATCCTCTGGTCCCTTGAAAGACTTCTTAACAGGGTTCTACTGTATGTAGTGTAATTTTGTTATACAATAATAATAATATAAGTCCTAGAAATGTATTTCAAGACCTATATATATGTCAGGAGCATCTGTCACTTAATATTTTACCAGTTTTGCAAAGCCTAAGTAGGCCTAGGCCAATCTTAATATTATGCATATTCTATGTGTTAAGTGTATTATTCATATAATTCCAAATGAATCCACTTACAACTAACAGTACTGAGTGTTCTCTTACATAGTGCGCACCACATTACTGATTGCAGGGACAAGATCATATTAGGATTGAAGACAACTACAGTAGAACCTCGATAATCCGAAATAAAAGGGGCGGACCCGATTTCAGATAAGCAGAAGTTTGGATAATTCGGAAATTCGGCTTGATGTGATAAGGTGCAATAAAAATAACATTTATTCAGAAACATGACATATGTTAATAAAATTTATGGCACAAGAAAGTGGATGATATTTACAGATACAATACAACACTACAAATTTCTACGGAACAAATATGATATCTTAGTTTGAACTTTTTTTTCACAACTTTTTTGGCTGCAGTGTCCCTGTACCGCTTCATCAATAACATATCGGCTGGTGACGACTCCTCGCTTTCTTCAACAAAACGTAAAGCAATTTGCAACAACAAACCCAAATGGCCACCTTCCTTTCCTGGACATTGATATATATATATAGGAGACCGGATGGCTCCTGGGGCCATAAAGTCTACCTGAAACCCACCCACACAAACCTGTACCTGAACCCTGGGTCACATCACCACCCTTCCAATAAACAGGCCATTCTTGCAACCTTGGTGCACAGGGCTCTGTGTGACAATGAGAGCCTCCACGGTGAGTGAAGACCACTTTCAAGAATAACGGGTACAGCCGTAAGCAGATACAACGTGCCCTTAACCCTGAGGTGAAAACCTTCAAGCTTAAAGATAAGCCCACCTCAGTCGCCCTCTTGCCATATGTCCAGACTACATACGGTCACCTCAGCAGAATGCTGGCCAAGCTCAACATATAGAGTGTGGGCTTGCCGCCGAGGAAGATCTCCAGCTTCCTCCGTCCTGTGAAGGACGATGTGGGGCTGATGACTCCAGGCGTGTACAGTATCCCCTGCGAGTGTGGCCGGGTGTACATCGGACAGACTGGTCGGTCCATCGCCACCAGGATTAAAGAGCATAGCCGCCACATGCGGCTGGGGCATCCAGAAAAATCGGCGGTGGCGGAACATAGGCTCACTCAGGATCACCTCATTAAATTCCAAGACACCCAAATCCTCTCTACCAAATCCGGCTACATGGACCGACTCATCAGGGAGGCGATTGAGTTGGACCTCCATCCAAACAATATGAACAGGGAGGATGGCCTAATTCTAAGCGGGTCATGGAAACCTCTCTTTCGCCTCCTTAGAGAGAGTAGACGGAACCCCCTCCCCATTAGTGGTGACTAGCCCATGGTCCTTTTGAGGACCACACTCTCCCTCTTCCTGTTCCACGTTATTCCATTTCCCAGTGCTGCTTTTCCTTTAGCCGCATCTGTTACTATCATTTTCTCTGGCTTTAGCTGCTCCCCCCCCCCCCCCCCCAATTCTCCTCCTCTATCTGCGATCTGGTTACTTGTCCTTTCTATTCCTATTTTTCATCCGCCTGAATTTTCCCCTCTTTTCTTCGTTTTTTGCATCGATTGATTTATTTTTAACATTTTACATTTGTTTTAATCTTCCTTGTCTTTCAATTTATTTTACACCAACTAATGCACACGTAAAACCACGTTTTTGTAGTTTTTATTGTAAAATGTACCCCTACACGTGTTTCGATCCTCGGATCATCATCGGGGTTTTTTAAAAAAGCCACTATCACTTCAACTGCATATTTTGAAGGGTCCAATAGCACTCATGTCTTAATATTTGTTTTAAAATATCTGAATTTTAAAATTCATAAAACATTAAAACTTATGATTTATAAGTTAAAGTCGTAGTTAAAATGTTTTGGTTAACGGCGTAGTTGCTGGTGTCAAGAATCGTGGTGTGTTCCTGTAGGCCGTAAAATAAATAAAAAAATTATAAGTAATTGTAAATTACATCATTCATATAAAATTAATACTAAAATTTATTATTAATCAGGCAACGTAAAACAAAATTAATATAAGTTTTCTGTTATATTGCTGTTTTCTGTTATTTAACATTTTTCTGTTAATTAGCAGTTTTCTGTTATTTAGCAGTTTTTTGTTATGCACTTTTCTGTTATTTTGCAGTTTTCTGTTATTTAGCAGTTTTCTGTTAAAAAAAGAAATAAAAATAAAATAAGCCTATAACATCCCATGAGGGCAAAGGCCTCCTGCTATGCGCAGGGTGAGCTCAGAGTGCTCGCTAGGTGAGCTAGTCCTAGCAAGCTGTTGGGTACTAACACGTGATCCTACCAGATCTGGATTACAAGTGGCCATGAGTTAAAACTAGTTGGGGACTGAGACTGACCACAGAAAGTAGCTTGCATAATTTTCCTTACAATTAGTGTTTGACTTTATCCTAGAGTCTTTTCTAGCATGATCTTTCTGTTATGATGCTGTTTTCTGTTATGATGCAGTTTTCTGTTATTTAGCAGTTTTCTGTTATGATGCAGTTTTCTGTTATTTAGCAGTTTTCTGTTGTTATGTAATTTTCTGTTATTATGCAGTTTTCTGTTATTTAGCAGTTTTCTGTTATTCAGTTTCCTGTTATTTAGCAGTTTTCTGTTATTTAGTAGTTTTCGTTTATTTAGCAGTTTTATGTTATTAGCAGTTGTCTGTTATTATGCAGTATTCTGTTATTAAGCAGTTTTCTGTTATTTAACAGTTTTCTGTTATTTAGCAGTTATCTGTTATTATGCAGTTTTCGTTTTTTAGCAGTTTTCGGTTATTTAGCAGTTTTCTGTTATTTAGCAGTTTTCTGTAATTTAGCACTAACTTTGTTATAATGCAGTAAATCTGTTATTATGCAGTTTTCTTTTATTATGCCGTAAATCTGTTATTTCCAATTTTCTGTTATTTTGCAGTTTTCTTTTATTATGCAGTTTTCTGTTATTTTGCAGTTCTCTGTTATTTATCAGTTTTCTGTTACTTAGCAGTTCTCTGTTATTTAGCAGTTTTCTGTTATTTAGCAGTTTTCTGTTATTATGCAGTTTTCTGTTATTATGCAGTGTTCTGTTATTATGCAGTTTTCTGTTATGCAGTTTTCTGTTATTATACACTTTTCTTTTATTATGCACTTTTCTGTTATTAAGCAATATTCTGTTATTATGCAGTTTTATGTTATTATGCTAAGGCAGATGACCGCGACGTTCCTATGAGGGTGAACCAGTTTGCCGGGCGGAGAACTGCCCGGTCTTCTCCTCTGTCTCCCACACTCGTCCACCTGAAGTATGAAATGAACAGTAGGGAACAATGGCGGGAGCGGGCAGCGAGCGGAGGCCGATGTGGCAGCAGACGACGGAGCGCTGAGCGGAGGCGAGTCTCAGCATGCACCTGGCACCAGGCATGTTTTGGGGAAGGCCGAAATCTTACCAGTTGAAGCAGCAGCAATTATAACCCCGAATGCCGGGCCCGTACGGCCGGTATGTCCTTCTACCACGATCCGCCAACACTGAATATATTCCGAGGGAGCCTTAGGGTGGTGACATTAGAACATAACTTTATATTTAACTTTTTCACTTTAAAGTTAAATTTAACTTTAAATGTAATTTTAACTTAAATTTTTTAACTTTAACTTCACTTTAACTATCTAACTTTAACTTTAACTTTCTAACTTTAACTTTAACTTTTTAACTTTAACTATATCTTCTTAACTTTAACTTTAACCTTTTAACTTAACTTCAACTTTTTAACTTTAACTTTAACTTTGTAACTTTAAATTTAACTTTCTAACTTTAACGTCTTAACTTTAACTTTATCTTTTTAACTTCAACTTTAACTTTTTAACTTTAGCATCAATTTCTCTAATTCAACATTCACTTTTTAACTTTTGTTCAAATTTTTAGCTTTACCTTTATCCTTTTAATTTATCTATTTAATTTCAACTTTATAAATTTAACTTTTTAACTTTAACTACTTTACTTTAAAATTTGGTTTAGCTTTAACTTTAACTTTACCTTTTTAGCTTTAACTTTTCAACTTTAGCGTTAACATTTCAACTTTCACTTTATAACTTTAAGTTTAACTGTTTAACATTAACTTATCTTTGTATCTTTAACGTTACTTTAACGTTTCATCATCAACTTTAACTTTAACTTTGACGTTAGCTTTATTTTTTCATCCATAACATTAACTTTAACTTTAACTTTAACATTTTAACATTAACCTTAACTTTAACATTAAATTTAACTTTAACTTCAACTATAACTGTAACTTTTTATCTTTAAATATGACATTTTATCGGCAACTTTAACTTTAACATTAACTGTAACTTTAACTTTAACTTATTTATCTTTAACATTTAACTATAACATTAACCTTACCATTTTAACTTTAACTTTAACTTTAACTTACCTAACCTAACCACCGGCGAACCTATTCGTACCCTCTCCTCCATCTCTGCACATTCTCGAACGTGTCCGCCGACCCACAGTCGACCGGCACCACAGGTGCTAGGCGACACGGGACGCGCCGACAGTCGGAAATTGTGCGGGTTGCTGGCTCCCGCCCGGGCTCGTGCAGAGCCGTCTGCATGCGTCAAGTAAGACGTGCTAATTGCCGCATAGTACCCCGCCCAATGGCAGATGGCCGCGACGTTCCTATGAGGGTGAACCAGTCTGTCTCCCACAATCGTCCTCCGGAAGTATCAAATGAACCGTCGTGAAGAAAACTGGGAGCGGGCAGCGGGCAGCGAGCAGAGGCCGATGTGGCAGCAGACGACGGAGCTCTGAGCGGAGACGAGTCTCAGCATGCACCTAACACCAGGCATGTTTTGGGGAAGGCCGAAATCTTACCAGTTGCAGCAGCAGCAGCGATTATAACCCCGAATGCCGGGCCCGTACGGACGGTATGTCCTTCTACCACGATCCGCCAACACTGAATATATTCCCAGGGAGCCTTAGGGTGGTGCCATTGCAACATAAGTTTATCTTTAACTTTTTAACTTTAAAGATAAATTTTACTTTAAATGTAACTTTAACTTTTTAACTTTGACTTTTTAACTTTGACCTTTAAACTTTAACTTTTTAACTTTAACTTTCTAACTTTAACTTTAACTTTTGAAATTTAACTTAACATTTTTAACTCTAACTCTAAATTTTAATTTTAAAGTTTTAACTTTAAATTATTAATTTCAACTTTTTAACTTTAACTTTTTAACATTAAAATTAACTATATAAATTTAATTTTAACTTGAACTGTAACTTCACATTTTTACCTTTAACTTTATAACTTTAGCCTTAACTTTTTAAATTCAACTTTCACTTTTTAATATTACCTTAACTTTACAACTTTAACTTTAACTTTATCTTCAACTTTAAATACATCTTTAACATTTTATCCTTAACATTAACTATTATCTTCAACTTTAACATTAACATTAACTTTAAATACAACTTTAACTTTTTATCCTTAACTTTAACTTTAACTTTTTATCTTTAGTATTTAAATTTAACATTAACTTCTTCGCTTGAATTTTTAAATTTAACTTTAATTTTAACTATTTAACTTTAACTTTAACTTTTTAACTCTAACTTCGTAACGTTAACTTTAAACTTTTAAATTTTTCTTTTTAACTGTAACTTTAACATTTTAATTTTAACTTTCTAATTTCAACATTTTAACTGTAACGTTTTAGCTTCAACAATTTACTTTAACTTTAAACTTTTACTTTAACTTTAAGTATACTTTAACTTTACATTTTTAGTTTTAACTTTTTAACTTTAGTTTTAATTTTTTAACATTAACTTAGATTTTTAACTTAACTTTAACTTAAATTTTAACATTAACTCTTTATTTTCAACTTTATCTCTAAACTTTACTTTAATTTTGTTTATAAATTTTAACTTTTTATCTTTAATTTTAACTTTAACTTACCTAAAATAACCACCGGCGCACCATTTCGTACCCTCTCCTCCATCTCTACACATTCTCGGACGTGTCTGCCGGCCCACATTCGACCGGCACCGCAGGTGCTAGGGCACGCGGGGACGCGCCGACAGTTGGAAATTGTGCGGGTGGCTGGCTCCCGACCGGGCTCGTGGAGAGCCGTCTGCATGCGACAAGCAAGACGTGCTAATTGCCGCATAGGACCACGCCCAAAGACAGATGGCCGCGACGTTCCTATGAGGATGGACCAGTTTGCCAGGCGGAGAACTGCCCGGTCTTCTCCCCTGTCTCCCAATCTCGTCCTAGAAGTTTTCTGTTATTATGCAGTTTTCTGTTATTTAGCAGTTTTCTGTTATTTAGCAGTTTTCTGTTATTATTCAGTTTCCTGTTATTTAGCAGTTTTCTGTTATTTAGTAGTTTTCGTTTATTTAGCAGTTTTATGTTATTAGCAGTTGTCTGCTATTATGCAGTTTTCTGTTATTAAGCAGTTTTCTGTTATTTAACATTTTTCTGTTATTTCGCAGTTTTCTGTTATTATGCAGTTTTCCTTTTTTAAAAGTTTTCGGTTATTTAGCAGTTTTCTGTTATTTAGCAGTTTTCTGTTAATTAGCACTAACTTTGCTATAATGCAGTAAATCTGTTATTATGCAGTTTTCTGTTATGCCGTAAATCTGTTATTTCCAGTTTTCTGTTATTTTGCAGTTTTCTTTTATTATGCAGTTTTCTGTTATTTAGCAGTTTTCTGTTATTTATCAGTTTTCTGTTACCTAGCAGTTATCTGTTATTTAGCAGTTTTCTGTTATTTAGCAGTTTTCTGTTATATTGCAGTATTCTGTAATTCAGCAGTTTTCTGTTAGTATGCAGTTTTCTGTTATTATGCAGTGTTCTGTTATTATGCAGTTTTCTGTTATTATGCAGTCTTCTGTTATTATGCAGTTTTTTTATTATGCACTTTTCTGTTATTAAGCAATATTCTGTTATTATGCAGTTTTATGTTATTATGCAGTTTTCTGTTATTATGCAGTGTTCTGTTATTATGCAGTGTTCTGTTATTATGCAGTTTTCTGTTATTATGCAGTTTTCTGTTATTATGCAGTGTTCTGTTATTATGCAGTTTTCTGTTATTATGCAGTTTTCTGTTATTATGCAGCTTTCTGTTATTATGCAGTTTTCGGTTATTATGCACTTTTTTTTTACTATGCACTTTTCTGTTATTAAGCAATATTCTGTTATTATGCAGTTTTATGTTATTATGCTAAGGCAGATGACCGCGACGTTCCTATGAGGGTGAACCAGTTTGCCGGGCGGAGAACTGCCCGGTCTTCTCCTCTGTCTCCCACACTCGTCCACCTGAAGTATCAAATGAACAGTGGGGAACAATGGCGGGAGCGGGCAGCGAGCAGAGGCCGATGTGGCAGCAGACGACGGAGCGCTGAGCGGAGGCGAGTCTCAGCATGCACCTAGCACCAGGCATGTTTTGGGGAAGGCCGATATCTTACCAGTTACAGCAGCAGCGATTATAACCCCGAATGCCGGTCCCGTACGGCCGGTAAGTCCTTCTACCACGATCCGCCAACACTGAATATATTCCGAGGGAGCCTTAGGGTGGTGACATTACAGCAACTTTATATTTAACTTTTTCACTTTAATGTTAAGTTTAGCTTTAAATGTAACTTTAACTTTAACTTTTTAACTTTCATTTTTAACTTTAACTTTTTGACTTAAACTTTTTAACTTTAACTTCACTTTAACTATCTAACTTTAACTTTAACTTTTTAATTTTAACTATATCTTCTTAACTTTAACTTTAACCTTTTAACTTAACTTCAACTTTTTAACTTTAACTTTGTAACTTTAAATTTAACTTTCTAACTTTAACGTCTTAACTTTAACTTTATCTTTTTAACTTCAACTTTAACTTTTTAACTTTAGCTTCAAATTTTCTAATTTAACTTTCACTTTTTAACTTTTGCTTCAAATTTTTAACTTTATCCTTATCCATTTAATTTATCCATTAATTTCAACTTTATAAATTTAACTTTTTAACTTTAACTACTTTACTTTAAAATTTGGTTTACCTTGAACTTTGACTTTACCTTTTTAGCTTTAACTTTTCAACTTTAGCGTTAACATTTTAACTTTCACTTTATAACTTTAACTTTATCTGTTTAACATTATCTTATCTTTTTATCTTTAACTTTACTTTAACTTTATCTGTTTAACATTAACTTATCTTTTTATCTTTAACTTTACTTTAACTTTTTATCATCAACTTTAACTTTAACTTTGACGTTAGCTTTATTTTTTCATCCATAACGTTAACTTTAACTTTAACTTTTCCATTTTAACTTTAACATTAAATTTAACTGTAACTTTAATTATAACTGTAACATTTTATCTTTAAATTTGACATTTTATCGGCATCTTTAACTTTAACTTTAACTTTAACCTATTTATCTTTAACATTTAACTTTAACATTAACCTTACCATTTTAACTTTAACTTTAACTTTCCTAAAATAACCACCGGCGCACCAGTTCGTACCCTCTCCTCCGTCTCTGCACATTCTCGGACGTGTCTGCCGGCCAACATTCGACCGGCACCACAGGCGCTCGGAACCGCGGGGACACGCCGACAGTTGGAAATTGTGCGGGTGGCTGGCTCCCGCCCGGGCTCGTGGAGAGCCGTCTGCATGCGACAAGCAAGACGTGCTAATTGCCGCATAGGACCACTCCCAAAAACAGATGGCCGCGACGTTCCTATGAGGATGAAACAGTTTGCCAGGCGGAGAACTGCCCGGTCTTCTCCCCTGTCTCCCAATCTCGTCCTAGAAGTTTTCTGTTATTATGCAGCTCTCTGTTATTTAGCAGTTTTCTATTATTATTCAGTTTACTGTTATTTAGCAGTTTTCGTTTATTTAGCAGTTTTATGTTATTAGCAGTTGTCTGTTATTATGCAGTTTTCTGTTATTAAGCAGTTTTCTGTTATTTAACAGTTTTATGTTATTTAGCAGTTTTCTGTTATTATGCAGTTTTCGTTTTTTTAGCAGTTTTCGGTTATTTAGAAGTATTCTGTCATTTATCAGTTTTTTGCTATTTAGCACTAACTTTGTTATAATGCAGTATATCTGTTATTATGCAGTTTTCTGTTATTATGCCGTAAATCTGTTATTTCCAGTTTCCTGTTATTTTGCAGTTTTCTGTTATTATGCAGTTTTTCTGTTATTTTGCAGTTTTCTGTTATTTATCAGTTTTCTGTTACTTAACAGTTCTCTGTTATTTAGCAGTTTTCTGTTATTTTGCAGTATTCTGTTATTTAGCAGTTTCCTGTTATTATGCATTTTTCTGTTATTGAGCAGTAACTCTGCTATTATGCAGTTTTCTGTTACTTTGCAGTTTTCTGTTATTATGCAGTTTTCTGATATTTAGCAGTTTTGTGTCATTTAGCACTAACGTTGTTATTATGCAGTAGCTCTGTTGTTACACAGGTTTCTCTTACTACGCAGTTTTCTATTATTATATTATACCGACTTCTGTTATTTTGCAGTTTTCTGTTATTATGCAGTTTTCTGTTATGCACTTTTCTGTTATTTTGCAGATTTCTGTTATGCAGTTTTCTGTTATTGAGCAGTAACTCTGCTATTATGCAGTTTTCTGTTATTTTGCAGTTTTCTGTTATTATGCAGTTTTCTGATATTTAGCAGTTTTGTGTCATTTAGCACTAACTTTGTTATTATGCAGTAGCTCTGTTGTTACACAGGTTTCTCTTACTACGCAGTTTTCTATTATTATATTATACCGACTTCTGTTATTTTGCAGTTTTCTGTTATTATGCAGTTTTCTGTTATGCACTTTTCTGTTATTTTGAAGTTTTCTGTTATTCACTTTTCTGATATTTTGCAGTTTTCTGTTATTATGCAGTTTTCGCTTATTAAGCAGTGACTCTGTTATTATGCAGTTTTCTGTTACGAAGTTTTCTGTTATTTAGCAGATTCCTGTTAATTAGCTGTTTTCTGTTATTTCGCAGTTTTCTGTTATGCTCTTTTCTGTTATTTTGCAGTTTTCTGTTATTATGCAGTATTCAGTTATTTTGAATTAAATCTGTTATTATGTAGTTTTTCTTTTATTTTGCAGTTTTCTGTTATTATGCAGTTCTCTGTTATTTAACAGTTTTCTGTTATATAGCAGTTTTCTATTATTCAGCAGTTTTCTGTTGTTTAGCAGTTTACTGTTATTTAGCAGTAACTTTGTTATTATGCAGGAGCACTGTTATTACGCAGTTTTCATTTATTTCGGAGTTTTCTCTTATTACGCAGTATTTTGTAATTACGCAGTTTTGTGTTATTATTCCTTTTTCTGTTATTAGGAAGATTTCTCTTATTACGCAGCTTCCTCTTATTACGCGGATTTCTCTTATTACGCAGTTTTCTCTTATTAAGCAGTTTTCTCTTATTACGCAATTTTCTCTTATTACGCAGTTTCTGTAATTATGCAGTTTTCTGTTATTAGGCAGTTTTAACTTATTGCGCATCTACCTCTTATTACGCAGATTTCTCATATTACGCAGTTTTCTCTTATTACAAAGCTTTCTCTTATTACGCAGTTTTCTCTTAAGCAGATATCTCCAATCACGCAGTTTTCTCCTATTAAGCCGTTTTCTATTACGCAGTTAAACTTTTTAACTTTAACTTTAAACTTTCAACTTTAACTTTCTATTTTCAACATTTTAACTTTAACTTTATCTTTCACTTTGACGTTAACTTTAACTTTTTTATCTTTAAGATTAACTTTAACTCTATCATTTTAACTCAACTTTAACTTTAACTTTAACATTAAATTTAACTTTAACTTTAACTTTAACTACAACTTTAAGATTTTATCTTTAAGTTTAACATTTTATCTTCAACTTTAACTTTAACTTTAACTGTAACTTTAACTTCAACTTATTTTTCTTTAACATTAACTTTAACATTACCCTTACCATTTTAACTTTAACTTAAACTTTAACTTACTTAACCTAATCACAGGCGCACCAGTTCGTACCCTCTCCTCCATCTCCGCACACTCGGACGTGTCCGCAGGCCCACATTCCACCGGCACCGCAGGTGCTCGGCGACGCGGGGACACGCCGACAGTTGGAAGTTGTGCGGGTGGCTGGCTCCCGCCCGGGCTCGTGGAGAGCCGTCTGCATGCAAGTAAGACATTCTAATTGCCGCATAGGACGCCGCCCTAAGGCAGATGACCGCGACGTTCCTATGAGGGTGAACCAGTTTGCCGGGCGGAGAACTGCCCGGTCTTCTCCTCTGTCTCCCACACTCGTCCACCTGAAGTATCAAATGAACAGTGGGGAACAATGGCGGGAGCGGGCAGCTAGCAGAGGCCGATATGGCAGCAGACGACGGAGCGCTGAGCGGAGGCGAGTCTCAGCATGCACCTAGCACCAGGCTTGTTTTGGTGAAGGCCTAAATCTTACCAGTTGCAGCAGCAGCGATTATAACCCCGAAGGCCGGGCCCGTACGGCCGGTATGTCCTTCTACCACGAGCCTCCAACACTGAATATATTCCGAGGGAGCCTTAGGGTGGTGACATTACAACATAACTTTATATTTAACTTTTTCACTTTAAACTTAAATTTAACTTTAAATGTAACTTTAACTTTAATTTTTTAACTTTAACTTTTTAACTTAAACTATTTAACTATAACTTCACTTTAACTATCTAAATGTAACTTTAACTTTCTAACTTTAACTTTAACTTTTTAACTTTAACTATATCTTCTTAACTTTAACTTTAACCTTTCAACTTAACTTCAACTTTTTAACTTTAACTTTAACTTTGTAACTTTAAATTTAACACTCTAACTTTAACGTCTTAACTTTAACTTTATCTTTTTAACTTTAACTTTAACTTTTTAACTTTAGCTTCAAATTTTCTAATTTAACTTTCACTTTTTAACTTTTGTTCAAATTTTTAACTTGATCTTTATCCTTTTAATTTATCTATTTAATTTCAACTATATAAATTTAACTTTTTAACTTTAACTACTTTACTTTAAATTTAGGTTTAGCTTTAACTTTAACTTTACCTTTTTAGCTTTAACTTTTCAACTTTAGCGTTAACATTTTAACATTCACTTTATAACTTTAACATTAACTGTTTAACATTAACTTATCTTTGTATCTTTAACGTTACTTTAACTTTTCATCATCAACCTTAACTTTAACTTTGACGATAGGTTTAATTTTTCATCCATAACATTAACTTTAACTTTAACTTTACCATCTTTACTTTAACGTTAACTTTAACATTAAATTTAACTTTAACTTCAACTATGACTGTAAATTTTTATCTTTAAATTTGACACTTTATCGGCAACTTTGACTTTAACATTAACTGTAACTGTAACTTTAACTTATTTATCTTTAACATTTAACGTTAACATTAACCTTAACATTTTAACTTTAACTTTGACTTACCTAACCTAACCACCGGCGAACCTATTCGCACCCTCTCCTCCATCTCTGCACATTCTCGAACGTGTCCGCCGACACAGTCGACCGGCACCACAGGTGCTAGGCTACACGGGACGCGCCGACAGTCGGAAATTGTGCGGGTGGCTGGCTCCCGCCCGGGCTCGTGCAGAGCCGTCTGCATGCGTCAAGTAAGACGTGCTAATTGCCGCATAGTACCCCGCCCAATGGCAGATGGCCGCGACGTTCCTATGAGGATGAACCAGTTTGCCAGGTGGAGAACTGCCCGGTCTTCTCCCCTGTCTCCCAATCTCGTCCTAGAAGTTTTCTGTTATTATGCAGTTCTCAGTTATTTAGCAGTTTTCTGTTATTATGAAGTTTTCTGTTATTTAGCAGATTTCTGTTATTTAGCAGTTTTATATTATGATGCAGTTTTCTGATATTTAGCATTTCCGTTATTATGCACTTTTCTGTTTTTATGCACTTTTCTGTTTTTATGCTGTTCTCTGTTATTTTAAAGTTTCCTGTTAATTTGCTGTGTTCTGTTATTTAACGGTTTTCTGTTATATAGCAGATTTCTGTTATTTAGCAATAACTATGTTATTATGTAGTAACTCTGTTATTATGAAACTTTCTGTTATTTAGCAGTTTTCTCTTATTTAGCAGTTTTCTGTTATTTAGCAGTTTTCTGTTATTTAGCAGTTTTCTGTTATTTAGCAGTTTTCTGTTATTTAGCACTAAATCTAATTATACAGTAATTCTGTTATGATGCAGTTTTTGTTATTTTGCAGTTTTCTGTTATTTAGCAGCTTTCTGTTACTTAGCATTTTTCTGTTATTTAGCAGTTTTCTGTTATTATGCAGTAACCCTGTCATTATGATTTAACTCTGTTATTATTCAGTTTTCTTTTATGTTGCAGTTTTCTGTTATTATTCAGTTTTCTTTTATCTAGCAGTTTTCTGGTATTTTGCAGTTTTCTGATATTTAGCAGTTTTCTGTTATTATGCACTTTTCTCTTAATATGCCGTTTTCTGTTATTATACACGTTTCTGACATTATGCAGTGTTCTGTTATTATACACTTTTCTGTAATTTACACTTTTCTGTTATGCAGGTTTCTGTTATTTAGAACTTTACTGTTATTTAACAGTTTTATGTTATTAAGCAGTTTTCTGTTATATAGCAGTAAATCTGTTATGCGGTAACTCTGTTATTATGCAGTTTTCTGTTATTTTGCAGTTTTCTGTTATTTAGCATTTTTCTGTATTTTAACATTATTCTGTTATTTAACATTTTATGTTACTTTGAATGTTTTCTGTTATTTAGCACTAACTTTCTTATTTATAAATACTTCATAAAAGCAGAAAACTACTAAATAACAGAAAACTGCTAAATAACAGAAAACTGATAAATAATAGAAAACTACAAAATAACAGAAAACTGCACAATAACAGAGTTACTGCATAATAACAGAGTTAATGTATATTAACAGAAAACTGCGTAATAACAGAAAAGTGCATAATAAGAGAAAACTGCATAATAACAGAAAATTACATAACAACAGAAAACTGCTAAATAACAGAAACCTGCTAAATAACAGAAAACTGCTAAATAAAATCTGCTAAATAACAGAAGACTGCATAATAAGAGAAAACTTCTAGATAACAGAAAGCGGATTAAAACAGAAAATTGCATAATAACAGAAAAGTGCATATTAACAGAAAACTGTTAAATAACAAAATTGATAAATAATACAAAACTTCTAAATAAATGAAAATTGCATAATAACAGAATACTGCTAAATAACAGAAAAGTGCATAATAACAGAAAACTGCTATATAAACGATAATTGCTAAATAAGAGAAAACTGCTACATAACAGAAAACGGCATAATAACCGAAAACGGCATAATAACAGAAAACTGGTAAATAATAGAAAACTGCTAAATAACAGAAAACTGCACAATAACAGAGTTACTGCATAATAACAGAGTTAATGTATATTAACAGAAAACTGCATAATAACAGAAAAGTTCAAAATAACAGAAATCCTCAAACATACAGAAAACTGCATAATAAAATAAAACTGCTGAATAACATAAAACTGCTAAATAACAGAAAACTGCATAATAACAGAAACCTGCTAAATAACAGAATACTCTATAATAACAGAAAACTGCATAATAACAGAAAACTGCATAATAACAGAAAAGTGCACAATGACAGAACACTGCTAAATAAAAGAAAATTGCATAATAACTGAAATCTGCTAAATGACAGTAAACTGCTAAATAACAGGAAACTGCATCATAACAGAGTTACTGCATAATAACAGAGTTACTGCATAATAACACAGTTACTGCATAAGAACAGTGTTACTGCATAATAACAGAAGACTCTAAAATAACAGAAAAATTCATAATAACCGAGTTGCTTTATAATAACAGAGTTAGTGCAAAATATCAGATAACTGCTAAATAACAGAAAAATGCTAAATAACAGAAAACTGCTAAATAACAGAATACAGCAAAATAAGAG
The DNA here is from genome assembly GCA_021186555.1 of Reticulitermes speratus. Classification (NCBI taxonomy): domain Eukaryota; kingdom Metazoa; phylum Arthropoda; class Insecta; order Blattodea; family Rhinotermitidae; genus Reticulitermes; species Reticulitermes speratus. The sequence goes on along the minus strand of JAJKFL010000009.1, from coordinate 44,356,727 downwards.
AAAATGCATAATAACAGAAACCTGGAAAATAACAGAAAAATGCTAAAACTGCATAATAACAAGAGTTTCTGCATAATACGAAAGTTAGTGCTAAATAACAGAAAACTGCTAAATAACAGATAGCTACTAAATAGCAATAATGTTAAATAACAGAAAACTGCTAAATAACAGAAAACTGCTAAATAAGAGAAAATTGCTAAATATCAGAAACCTGCATAATAACAGGAAACTGCAAAATAAGAGAGAACTGCATAATAACAGAGTTACGGCATAATAACAGAAAATTGCATTATAACATAAGTACTGCATAAAATCAGATTTACTGCTAAATAACAGAAAACTGCTAAATAACAGAAACCTGCTAAATAACAGAAACCTGCATAACAGAAAACTGCTAAATAACAGAAAAGTGCTTAATAACAGAAAACTGCATCACAGAAAACTGCATAATAACAGAAAAGTTCATAATAACAGAAAACTGCTAAATAACAGAAAAATGCTAAATAACAGAAAAATGCTATATAACAGAAAACTGCTAGATAAACGAGAACTGCATAATGACAGAAATCAGCAAAATAACAGAAAACTGCATAATAACAGGGTTACTGCATAATATCAGAAACCTCATAATATCAGAAACCTCATAATAACAGGAAAATGCATAATAAGAGAATTACGGCACAAGAACAGAAAACTGAATAATAACAGTGTTACTGCATAATTACAGATTTACTGCTAAATAACAGAAAACTGCTAATAACAGAAAACTGCTAAATACCAGAAAACTGCCAAATAACAGAATACTGCTAAATAACAGAAACCTGCATAACAGAAAACTGTTAAATAACAGAAAAGTGCATAATGACAGAAAGCTGCTTAATAAGAGGAAACTGCATAATAACAGAAAACTGCTAAATAACAGAGAATGCTTAATAACAGAAAACTTCATAATAACAGAGTTACTGCATAATAACAGAAAACAGCTAATTAACCGAAAACTGCTAAATAACAGAAAACTGCTAGATAAAAGAAAAATGCATAATAACAGAAAACTGCAAAATAACAGAAAACTGTATGATAACGTAGTTACTGCATAATAACAGGTTTGCTGCATAATAACAGAAAACTGCTGAATAACAGAAAACTGCTAAATAACAGAAAACTGCATAATAAGAAAGTTACTGCATAATAACAGAGTTAGTGCTGAATAAAAAAAGGTTCTAAATAACAGATAACTGCTAAATAAGAGAAAACTGCTAAATAACAGAAAACTGCATAATAACAGAGTTACAGCATAGTAACAGAGTTAGTTATAAATAACAGAAAACTGCTAAATAACAGAAAAATGCAAAATAACAGAAAACTGCTAAATTACAGTAAACTGCAGAATAACAGAAAACTTCAAAATAACAGTAAACTGCGTAATAAGACAAAACTTCATAATGAGAGAAAACTGCGTAATAACAAACAACTGCGTAATAACAGAAAACTGCCTAATGACAGAAAACTGCATAATACCAGTGTTACTGTATAATAACATAAGACTGCATAATAACAGAAAACTGCAAAATAACAGAAAGCTGCAAACAAACAGAAAACTGCATATTAAGATAAAGCTGCTGAATAACAGAAAACTGCTAAATAACAGAATAGTGCGTAATAACAGAAAACTGCAAAATAACAGAATAATGCATAATAACAGAAAACTGCATAATAACAGAAAAGTGCACAATAACAGAAAACTGCTAAATAACAGAAAACTGCCAAATTATAGAAAATTGCATAATAACATAAAACTGCGTAGTAACAGAAATCTGCTAAATAACAGAAAACTGCTAAATAACAGAAAACTGCGTAATATCAGATTTACTGCACAATAACAGTTACTGCATAATAAGTGAGCTACTGCTTAATGACAGAAAATTTCTAAATAATAGAAAAGTGCATAAAAACAGAAAACTGCAAAATAACACGAAACTGCTAAATAACAGAAAACTGCATAATAACCGAGTTACTTTATAATAACAGAGTTAGTGCAAAATATCAGATAACTGCTAAATATCAGAAAAGTGTATAATAACAGAAAACTGCTAAATAACAGAATACAGTTAAATAAATGAAAACTGCTATATAACAGAAAAGTGCATGCTAACAGAAAACTGGAAAATAACAGAAAACTTCATAATAACAAATTTACTGCATAAGAACAGAAAACAACTAAATAAGAGAAAAATGCTAAAACTGCATAATAACAGAGTTACTGCATAATAAGAAAGTTGGTGCTAAATAACAGAAAACATCTAAGTAACAGAAAATGTTAAATAACAGAATAATGTTAAAATACAGAAAAATGCTGAATTACAGAAAACTGCAAAATAACAGAAAACTGCATAATAACAGAGTAACTGCATAACAGATTTACTGCTAAATAACAGAAAACTACTTAATAACAAAACTGCTAAATAACAGTAAAGTGCTAAATAACAGAAACCTGCATAACAGAAAAAGGCTAAATAACAGAAAAGTGCTTAATAACAGAAAACTGCATAATGTCAGAAATGTGTATAATAACAAAAAACTGCATATTAAGAGAAAGAGCATAATAACAGAAAACTGCTAAATATCAGAAAACTGCTAAATAACGGAAAAATGCTAGATTAAAGAAAAAGTAAATAATAACAAAAAACTGCAACATTACAGAAAACTGAATAATAACAGAGTTAATTCATAATGACAGGGTTACTGCATAATAACAGAAATCTGCTAAATAACAGAAAACTGCTAAAGAACAGAAAAATGCAAAGAAACAGAAAACTGCATCATAACAGAATTACTGCATAATTAGAGATTTAGTGCTAAATAACAGAAAACTGCTAAATAACAGAAAACTGCAAAATAACAGAAAACTGCTATATAACAGTGAACTGCTAAATAAGAGAAAACTGCTAAATAACAGAAAGCTTCATAATAACAGAGTTACTGAATAATATTAGAGTTATTGCTAATTAACAAAAATCTGCTAAATAACAGAAAACTGCTAAATAACAGAACACTGCAAATTAACAGGAAACTTTAAAATAGCAGAAAACAGCATAAAAACAGAAAAGTGCATAATAACAGAAAAAAGCATAATTACGGAAATGCTAAATATCAGAAAACTGCATCATAACAGAAAACTGCTAAATAACAGAAATCTGTTAAATAACAGAAAACTGCATAATAACAGAAAACTGCTAATTAACTGAAAACTGCATAATAACAGAAAACTGTAGGACGAGATTGGGAGACAGGGGAGAAGACCGGGCAGTTCTTCGCCTGGCAAACTGGTTCACCCTCATAGGAACGTCGCTGTCATCTGCCTTAGGGCGGGGTCCTATGCGGCAATTAGAATATCTGCACGAGCCCGGGCGGGAGCCAGCAACCCGCACAATTTCCGACTGTCGGCGCGTCCCGTGTCGCCTAGCACCTGTGGTGCCGGTCGACTGTGGGTCGGCGGACACGTTCGAGAATGTGCAGAGATGGAGGAGAGGGTACGAATAGTTTCGCCGGTGGTTAGGTTAGGTAAGTTAAAGTTAAAGTTAAAGTTAAAATGGTAAGGTTGATGTTAAAGTTAAATGTTAAAGATAAATAAGTTAAAGTTAAAGTTACAGTTAATGTTAAAGTTAAAGTTGCCGATAAAATGTCATATTTAAAGATAAAAAGTTACAGTTATAGTTGAAGTTAAAGTTAAATTTAATGTTAAAGTTAAAGTTAATGTTAAAATGTTAAAGTTAAAGTTAATGTTATGGATGAAGAAATAAAGCTAACGTCAAAGTTAAAGTTAAAGTTGATGATGAAACGTTAAAGTAACGTTAAAGATACAAAGATAAATTAATGTTAAACAGTTAAACTTAAAGTTATAAAGTGAAAGTTGAAATGTTAACGCTAAAGTTGAAAAGTTAAAGCTAAAAAGGTAAAGTTAAAATTAAAGTAAACCAAATTTCAAAGTTAAGTATTTAAAGGTAAAAAGTTAGATTTATAAAGTTGAAATTAAATAGATAAATTAAAAGGATAAAGATAAAGTTAAAAATTTGAAGCAAAAGTTAAAAAGTGAAAGTTAAATTAGAAATTTGAAGCTAAAGTTAAAATGTTAAAGTTAAAGTTAATACGTTAAAGTTAGAAAGTAAAATTTAAAGTTACAAAGTTAAAGTTAAAGTTAAAAAGTTGAAGTTAAGGTAAAAGGTTAAAGTTAAAGTTAAGAAGATATAGTTAAAGTTAAAAAGTTAAAGTTAAAGTTAGAAACATAAAGTTAAAGTTAGATAGTTAAAGTTAAAAAGTTTAAGTTAAAAAGTTAAAGTTAAAAAGTTAAAGTTAAAGTTACATTTAAAGTTAAACTTTATTTTAAGTGAAAAAGTTAAATATAAAGTTGTTTTAATGTCACCACCCTAAGGCTCCCTCGGAATATATTCAGTGTTGGCGGATCGTGGTGGAAGGATATACCGGCCGTACGGGTCCGGCATTCGGGGTTATAATAGCTGCTGCTGCAACTGGTAAGATTTCGGCCTTACCCAAAACATGCCTGGTGCTAGGTGCATGCTGAGACTCGCCTCCGCTCAGCGCTCCGTCTTCTGCTGCCACATCGGCCTCTGCTCGCTGCCTGCTCCCGCCATTGTTCCCCACTGTTCATTTGATACTTCAGGTGGACGAGTGTGGGAGACAGAGGAGAAGACCGGTCAGTTCTCCGCCCGGCAAACTGGTTCACCCTCATAGGAACGTCGCGGTCATCTGCCTTAGGGCGGGGTCCTATGCGGCAATTAGAATATCTTACTTGCATGCAGACGGCTCTCCACGAGCCCGGGCGGGATCCAGCCACCCGCACAACTTCCAACTGTCGGCGTGTCCCCGCGTCGCCGAGCACCTGTGGTGTTGGTGGAATGTGGGCCTGCGGACACGTCCGAGAGTGTGCGGAGATGGAGGAGAGGGTACAAACTTGTGCGCCGGTGGTTAGGTTAGTTAGGTTAAAGTTTAAGTTAAAGTTAAAATGGTAAGGGTAATGTTAAAGATAATGTTAAAGAAAAATAAGTTGAAGTTAAAGTTAAAGTTGAAAATAAAAATTTTAATATAATAATAAAATCTTAAAGTTGAAGTTAAAGTTAAAGTTGAATTTAATGTTAAAGTTAATGTTAAAGTTAAATTTAAAATGATAAAGATAAAGTTAAAGTTAATGATAAAGATAAGAAAGTTAAAGTTAACGTCAAAGTGAAAGATAAAGTTAAAGTTAAAATGTTGAAAATAAAAAGTTAAAGTTGAAAGTTGAAAGTTAAAGTTAAAAAGTTTAACTGCGTAATAGAAAACGGCGTAATAGGAAATAACTGCGTGATTGGAGATATCTGCTTAAGAGAAAACTGCGTAATAAGAGAAAGCTTCGTAATAAGAGAAAACTGCGTAATATGAGAAATCTGCCTAATGAGAGGTAGCTGCGTAATAAGTGAAAACTGCCTAATAACAGAAAACTGCATAATTACAGAAAACTGCGTAATAAGAGAAAACTGCGTAATAAGAGAAAACTGCGTAATAAGAGAAAACTGCGTAATAAGATAAATCTGCGTAATAAGATTAAGCTGCGTTATAAGAGAAAACTGCCCAATAACAGAAAAAGGCATAATAACATAAAACTGCGTAATTACAGAATACTGCGTAATAAGAGAAAACTGCGTAATAAATGAAAACTGCGTAATGACAGTGCTCCTGCATAATAACTAAGTTACTGCTAAATAACAGTAAACTGCTAAACAACAGAAAACTGCTGAATAACAGAAAACTGCTATATAACAGAAACTGTTAAATAACAGAGAACTGCATAATCATAGAAAACTGCAAAATAAAAGAAAAACTACATAATAACAGATTTAATTCATAATAACTGAAAACTGCACAATAATAGAAAACTGCAAGATAACAGAAAAGAGCATATCAGAAAACTGCTAAATAACAGAAAACAACTAATTAACAGGAAACTGCTAAATAACAGACAACTTCGTAACAGAAAACTGCATAATAACAGAGTCACTGCTTAATAAGCGAAAAGTGCATAATAACAGAAAACTGCAAAATATCAGAAAAGTGCATAACAGAAAACTTCAAAATAACAGAAAACTGCATAATAACAAATTTACTGCATAAAAACAGATAACTGCAAAATAACAGAAAGTGCATAACAGAAAACTGCATAATAACAGAAAACTGCAAAATAACAAAAGACAGTATAATATAATAATAGAAAAGTGCGTAATAAGAGAAACCTTAGTAACAACAGAGCTACTGCATAATAACAGAGTTAGTGCTAAATAAGAGAAAACTGCTAAATAGCAGAAAACTGGAAAATAACAGAAAACTGCATAATAGCAGAGTTACTGATCAATAACAGAAAACTGCATAATAACAGAAAACTGCAAAATAACAGAAAAGTGCATAACAAAAAACTGCTAAATAACAGAATACTGCAAAATAACAGAAAACTGCTAAATAACAGAGAACTGCTAAGTAACAGAAAACTGATAAATAACAGAAAACAGCAATATAACAGAAAACTTGAAAATAACAGGAAACTGGAAATAAGAGATTTACGTCATAATAACAGAAAACTGCATAATGACAGATTTTTTGCATTATAACAATGTTAGTCCTAAATAACAAAAAACTGCTAAATAACAGAAAACTGGAAATAACAGATTTGCGGCATAATAACAGAAAACTGCATAATAACAGATTTACAGCATTGTAGCAAAGTTAGTGCTAATTTACAGAAAACTGCTAAAGAACAAAAAACTGCTAAATAACCGAAAACTTCTAAAAGTCGAAAACTGCATAATAACAGAAAACTGCTATATAACAGAAAAATGTTAAATAACAGAAAACTGCTTAATAACAGAAAACTGCATAATAACAGACAACTGCTAATAACATAAAACTGCTAAATAAACGAAAACTACTAAATAACAGAAAACTGCTAAATAACAGGAAACTGAATAATAACAGAGTACTGCTAAATAACAGAAAAATGCATAATAACAGAAAACTTCTAGAACGAGATTGGGAGACAGGGGAGAAGACCGGGCAGTTCTCCGCCTGGCAAACTGGTCCATCCTCATAGGAACGTCGCGGCCCTCTGTCTTTGGGGAGTGGTCCTATGCGGCTATTAGCACGTCTTGCTTGTCGCATGCAGACGGCTCTCCACGAGCCCGGGCGGGAGCCAGCCACCCGCACAATCTCTAACTGTTGGCGCGTCCCCGCGTGCCCTAGCACCTGTTGTGCCGGTCGAATGTGGGCCGGCAGACACTTCCGAGAATGTGTAGAGATGGAGGGGAGGGTACGAAATGTTACGCCGGTGGTTATTTTAGGTAAGTTAAAGTTAAAATTAAATATAAATAGTTAAAATTTATAGACAAGATTAAAGTAAAGTTAAAGTTAAAGTTGAAAGTAAAGAGTTAATGTTAAAATTTAAGTTAAAGTTAAGTTAAAAATCAAAGTTAATGTTAAAAAAGTAAAACTGAAGTTAAATAGTTAAAACTAAAAAAGTAAAGTTAAAGTATACTGAAAGTTAAAGCAAAAGTTTAAAGTTAAAGTAAATTGTTGAAGCTAAAACGTTACAGTTAAAATGTTGAAATTAGAAGGTTAAAATTAAAAGTTTAAAGTTACAGTTCAAAAGAAAAATTTAAAAGTTTAAAGTTAACGTTACGTAGTTAGAGTTAAAAAGTTAAAGTTAAATAGTTAAAATTAAAGTTAAATTAATAAATTCAAGCGAAAAATTAAATGTTAAATTTAAAAACTAAAGATAAAAAGTTAAATTTAAAGTTAAGGATAAAAAGTTAAAGTTGTATTTAAAGTAAAAGTTAATGTTGAAGTTGAAGATAAAAGTTAAAGTTGATCATAAAATGTTAAAGTTGTATTTAAAGTTGAAGATAAAGTTAAAGTGAAAGTTGTAAATTTAAGGTAATATTAAAAAGTGAAAGTTGAATTTAAAAAGTTAAGGCTAAGGTTATAAAGTTAGAGGTAAAATTGTGAAGTTAAGATAAAGTTAAAATTAAATTTATAAATTTAATGTTAATGTTAAAAAGTTAAAGCTAAAAAGTTGAAATTAATAATTTAAATTTAAAAGTTTAAGGTTAAAAAGTTAGAGTTAGAGTTAAAAATTTTAAGTTAAATTTCAAAAGTTAAAGTTAAAGTTAGAAAGTTAAAGTTAAAAAGTTAAAGTTTAAAGGTCAAAGTTAGAAAGTCAAAGTTAAAAAGTTAAAGTTAAAACGTTAAAGTTACATTTTAAGTTAAATTTAACTTTAAAGTTAAAAAGTTAAAGATAAAGTTATGTTGTAATGGCATCACCCTAAGGCTCCCTCGGAATATATTCAGTGTTGGCGGATCGTGGTAGAAGGACATACCGGCCGTACGGGCCCGGCATTCGGGGTTATAATCGCTGCTGCTGCAACTGGTAAGATTTCGGCCTTCCCCAAAACATGCCTGGTGTTAGGTGCATGCTGAGACTGGTCTCCGCTCAGCTCTCCATCCTCTGAGGCCACATCGGCCTCTGCTCGCTGCCCTCTCCCATCTTTCTTCACGACGGTTCATTTGATACTTCCGGAGGACGATTGTGGGAGACAGATTAGAAGACCGGGCATTTCTCTGCCCGGCAAACTGGTTCACCCTCATAGGAACGTCGCGGCCATCTGCCATTGGGCGGGGTACTATGCGGCAATTAGCACGTCTTACTTGACGCATGCAGACGGCTCTGCACGAGCCCGGGCGGGAGCCAGCCACCCGCACAATTTCCGACTGTCGGAGCGTCCCGTGTCGCCTAGCTCCTCTGGTGCCGGTCGACTGTGGGTCGGCGGACACGTTCGAGAATGTGCAGAGATGGAGGAGAGGGTACGAATAGGTACGCCGGTGGTTAGGTTAGGTAAGTTAAAGTTAAATTTAAAGTTAAAGCTAAAATGGTAAGGTTAATGTTAAAGTTAAATGTTAAAGATAAATAAGTTAAAGTTACAGTTAATGTTAAAGTTAAAGTTGCCGTTAAAATGTCAAATTTAAAGAAAAAATTTACAGTTATAGTTGAAGTTAAAGTTAAATTTAATGTTAAGGTTAAAGTGAAATTAAAGTGGTAAAGTTAAAGTTAATGTTATGGATGAAAAAATAAGCTAACTTCAAAGTTAAAGTTAAAGTTGATGATGAAAAGTTAAAGTAAAGTTAAAGATACAAAGATAATTTGATGTTAAACATTTAAAGTTAAAGTTATAAATTGAAAGTTAAAATGTTAACGCTAAAGTTGAAAAGTTAAAGCTAAAAAGGTAAAGTTAAAATTAAAGCTAAACCAAATTTCAAAGTTAAGTATTTAAAGTTAAAAAGTTAGATTTATAAAGTTGAATTAAATAGATAAATAAAAGGATAAAGATAAAGTTAAAAATTTGAAGTAAAAGTTAAAAAGTGAAAATTAAATTAGAAATTTGAAGCTAAAGTTAAAATGTTAAAGTTAAAGTTAAGACGTTAAAGTTAGAAAGTAAAATTTAAAGTTACAAAGTTAAAGTTAAAATTAAAAAGTTGAAGTTAAGGTAAAAGGTTAAAGTTAAAGTTAAGAAGATATAGTTAAAGTTAAAAAGTTAAAGTTAATGTTAGAAACATAAAGTTAAAGTTAGATAGTTAAAGTTAAAAAGTTTAAGTTAAAAAGTTAAAGTTAAAAAGTTAAAGTTACATTTAAAGTTAAACTTTATTTTAAGTGAAAAAGTTAAATATAAAGTTGTTTTAATGTCACCACCCTAAATCTCCCTCGGAATATATTCAGTGTTGGCGGATCGTGGTAGAAGGATATACCGGCCGTACGGGTCCGGCATTCGGGGTTATAATAGCTGCTGCTGCAACTGGTAAGATTTCGGCCTTCCCCAAAACATGCCTGGTGCTAGGTGCATGCTGAGACTCGCCTCCGCTCAGCGCTCCGTCTTCTGCTGCCACATCGGCCTCTGCTCGCTGCCTGCTCCCGCCATTGTTCCCCACTGTTCATTTGATACTTCAGGTGGACGAGTGTGGGAGACAGAGGAGAAGACCGGTCAGTTCTCCGCCCGGCAAACTGGTTCACCCTCATAGGAACGTCGCGGTCATCTGCCTTAGGGCGGGGTCCTATGCGGCAATTAGAATATCTTACTTGCATGCAGACGGCTCTCCACGAGCCCGGGCGGGAGCCAGCCACCCGCACAACTTCCAACTGTCGGCGTGTCCCCGCGTCGCCGAGCACCTGTGGTGTTGGTGGAATGTGGGCCTGCGGACACGTCCGAGAGTGTGCGGAGATGGAGGAGAGGGTACGAACTTGTGCGCCGGTGGTTAGGTTAGTTAGGTTAAAGTTTAAGTTAAAGTTAAAATGGTAAGGGTAATGTTAAAGATAATGTTAAAGAAAAATAAGTTGAAGTTAAAGTTAAAGTTGAGAATAAAAATTTTAATATAATAATAAAATCTTAAAGTTGAAGTTAAAGTTAAAGTTGAATTTAATGTTAAAGTTAATGATAAGTTAAATTTAAAATGATAAAGATAAAGTTAAAGTTAATGTTAAAGATAAGAAAGTTAAAGTTAACGTCAAAGTGAAAGATAAAGTTAAAGTTAAAATGTTGAAAATAAAAAGTTAAAGTTGAAAGTTTAAAGTTAAAGTTAAAAAGTTTAACTGCGTAATAGAAAACGGCGCGTAATAGGAAATAACTGCGTGATTGGAGATATCTGCTTAAGAGAAAACTGCGTAATAAGAGAAAGCTGCGTAATAAGAGAAAACTGCGTAATATGAGAAATCTGCCTAATGAGAGGTAGCTGCGTAATAAGTGAAAACTGCCTAATGACAGAAAACTGCATAATTACAGAAAACTGCGTAATAAGAGAAAACTGCGTAATAAGAGAAAACTGCGTAATAAGAGAAAACTGCGTAATAAGATAAATCTGCGTAATAAGATTAAGCTGCGTTATAAGAGAAAACTGCCCAATAACAGAAAAAGGCATAATAACATAAAACTGCGTAATTACAGAATACTGCGTAATAAGAGAAAACTGCGTAATAAATGAAAACTGCGTAATGACAGTGCTCCTGCATAATAACTAAGTTACTGCTAAATAACAGTAAACTGCTAAACAACAGAAAACTGCTGAATAACAGAAAACTGCTATATAACAGAATACTGTTAAATAACAGAGAACTGCATAATCATAGAAAACTGCAAAATAAAAGAAAAACTACATAATAACAGATTTAATTCATAATAACTGAAAACTGCACAATAATAGAAAACTGCAAGATAACAGAAAAGAGCATATCAGAAAACTGCTAAATAACAGAAAACAACTAATTAACAGGAAACTGCTAAATAACAGACAACTTCGTAACAGAAAACTGCATAATAACAGAGTCACTGCTTAATAAGCGAAAAGTGCATAATAACAGAAAACTGCAAAATATCAGAAAAGTGCATAACAGAAAACTTCAAAATAACAGAAAACTGCATAATAACAAATTTACTGCATAAAAACAGATAACTGCAAAATAACAGAAAGTGCATAACAGAAAACTGCATAATAACAGAAAACTGCAAAATAACAAAAGACAGTATAATATAATAATAGAAAAGTGCGTAATAAGAGAAACCTTAGTAACAACAGAGCTACTGCATAATAACAGAGTTAGTGCTAAATAAGAGAAAACTGCTAAATAGCAGAAAACTGGAAAATAACAGAAAACTGCATAATAGCAGAGTTACTGATCAATAACAGAAAACTGCATAATAACAGAAAACTGCAAAATAACAGAAAAGTGCATAACAAAAAACTGCTAAATAACAGAATACTGCAAAATAACAGAAAACTGCTAAATAACAGAGAACTGCTAAGTAACAGAAAACTGATAAATAACAGAAAACAGCAATATAACAGAAAACTTGAAAATAACAGGAAACTGGAAATAAGAGATTTACGTCATAATAACAGAAAACTGCATAATGACAGATTTTTTGCATTATAACAATGTTAGTTCTAAATAACAAAAAACTGCTAAATAACAGAAAACTGGAAATAACAGATTTGCGGCATAATAACAGAAAACTGCATAATAACAGATTTACAGCATTGTAGCAAAGTTAGTGCTAATTTACAGAAAACTGCTAAAGAACAAAAAACTGCTAAATAACCGAAAACTTCTAAAAGTCGAAAACTGCATAATAACAGAAAACTGCTATATAACAGAAAAATGTTAAATAACAGAAAACTGCTTAATAACAGAAAACTGCATAATAACAGACAACTGCTAATAACATAAAACTGCTAAATAAACGAAAACTACTAAATAACAGAAAACTGCTAAATAACAGGAAACTGAATAATAACAGAGAACTGCTAAATAACAGAAAAATGCATAATAACAGAAAACTTCTAGAACGAGATTGGGAGACAGGGGAGAAGACCGGGCAGTTCTCCGCCTGGCAAACTGGTCCATCCTCATAGGAACGTCGCGGCCCTCTGTCTTTGGGGAGTGGTCCTATGCGGCTATTAGCAAGTCTTGCTTGTCGCATGCAGACGGCTCTCCACGAGCCCGGGCGGGAGCCAGCCACCCGCACAATCTCTAACTGTTGGCGCGTCCCCGCGTGCCCTAGCACCTGTTGTGCCGGTCGAATGTGGGCCGGCAGACACTTCCGAGAATGTGTAGAGATGGAGGGGAGGGTACGAAATGTTACGCCGGTGGTTATTTTAGGTAAGTTAAAGTTAAAATTAAATATAAATAGTTAAAATTTATAGACAAGATTAAAGTAAAGTTAAAGTTAAAGTTGAAAGTAAAGAGTTAATGTTAAAATTTAAGTTAAAGTTAAGTTAAAAATCAAAGTTAATGTTAAAAAAGTAAAACTGAAGTTAAATAGTTAAAACTAAAAAAGTAAAGTTAAAGTATACTGAAAGTTAAAGCAAAAGTTTAAAGTTAGAGTAAATTGTTGAAGCTAAAACGTTGCAGTTAAAATGTTGAAATTAGAAGGTTAAAATTAAAAGTTTAAAGTTACAGTTCAAAAGAAAAATTTAAAAGTTTAAAGTTAATGTTACGAAGTTAGAGTTAAAAAGTTAAAGTTAAATAGTTAAAATTAAAGTTAAATTAATAAATTCAAGCAAAAAATTAAATGTTAAATTTAAAAACTAAAGATAAAAAGTTAAATTTAAAGTTAAGGATAAAAAGTTAAAGTTGTATTTAAAGTAAAAGTTAATGTTGCAGTTGAAGATAAAAGTTAAAGTGAAAGTTGTAAATTTAAGGTAATATTAAAAAGTGAAAGTTGAATTTGAAAAGTTAAGGCTAAGGTTATAAAGTTAGAGGTAAAATTGTGAAGTTAAGATAAAGTTAAAATTAAATTTATAAATTTAATGTTAATGTTAAAAAGTTAAAGCTAAAAAGTTGAAATTAATAATTTAAATTTAAAGTTTAAGGTTAAAAAGTTAGAGTTAGAGTTAAAAATTTTAAGTTAAATTTCAAAAGTTAAAGTTAAAGTTAGAAAGTTAAAGTTAAAAAGTTAAAGTTTAAAGGTCAAAGTTAGAAAGTCAAAGTTAAAAAGTTAAAGTTAAAACGTTAAAGTTACATTTTAAGTTAAATTTAACTTTAAAGTTAAAAAGTTAAAGATAAAGTTATGTTGTAATGGCATCACCCTAAGGCTCCCTCGGAATATATTCAGTGTTGGCGGATCGTGGTAGAAGGACATACCGGCCGTACGGGCCCGGCATTCGGGGTTATAATCGCTGCTGCTGCAACTGGTAAGATTTCGGCCTTCCCCAAAACATGCCTGGTGTTAGGTGCATGCTGAGACTGGTCTCCGCTCAGCTCTCCATCCTCTGAGGCCACATCGGCCTCTGCTCGCTGCCCGCTCCCAGTTTTCTTCACGACGGTTCATTTGATAATTCCGGAGGACGATTGTGGGAGACAGATTAGAAGACCGGGCATTTCTCTGCCCGGCAAACTGGTTCACCCTCATAGGAACGTCGCGGCCATCTGCCATTGGGCGGGGTACTATGCGGCAATTAGCACGTCTTACTTGACGCATGCAGACGGCTCTGCACGAGCCCGGGCAGGAGCCAGCCACCCGCACAATTTCCGACTATCGGAGCGTCCCGTGTCGCCTAGCTCCTCTGGTGCCGGTCGACTGTGGGTCGGCGGACACGTTCGAGAATGTGCAGAGATGGAGGAGAGGGTACGAATAGTTACGCCGGTGGTTAGGTTAGGTAAGTTAAAGTTAAATTTAAAGTTAAAGCTAAAATGGTAAGGTTAATGTTAAAGTTAAATGTTAAAGATAAATAAGTTAAAGTTACAGTTAATGTTAAAGTTAAAGTTGCCGTTAAAATGTCAAATTTAAAGAAAAAATTTACAGTTATAGTTGAAGTTAAAGTTAAATTTAATGTTAAGGTTAAAGTGAAATTAAAGTGGTAAAGTTAAAGTTAATGTTATGGATGAAAAAATAAAGCTAACTTCAAAGTTAAAGTTAAAGTTGATGATGAAAAGTTAAAGTAAAGTTAAAGATACAAAGATAATTTGATGTTAAACATTTAAAGTTAAAGTTATAAATTGAAAGTTAAAATGTTAACGCTAAAGTTGAAAAGTTAAAGCTAAAAAGGTAAAGTTAAAATTAAAGCTAAACCAAATTTCAAAGTTAAGTATTTAAAGTTAAAAAGTTAGATTTATAAATTTGGAATTAAATAGATAAATAAAAGGATAAAGATAAAGTTAAAAATTTGAAGCAAAAGTTAAAAAGTGAAAATTAAATTAGAAATTTGAAGCTAAAGTTAAAATGTTAAAGTTAAAGTTAAGACGTTAAAGTTAGAAAGTAAAATTTAAAGTTACAAAGTTAAAGTTAAAGTTAAAAAGTTGAAGTTAAGGTAAAAGGTTAAAGTTAAAGTTAAGAAGATATAGTTAAAGTTAAAAAGTTAAAGTTAATGTTAGAAACATAAAGTTAAAGTTAGATAGTTAAAGTTAAAAAGTTTAAGTTAAAAAGTTAAAGTTAAAAAGTTAAAGTTAAAAAGTTAAAGTTACATTTAAAGTTAAACTTTATTTTAAGTGAAAAAGTTAAATATAAAGTTGTTTTAATGTCACCACCCTAAGTCTCCCTCGGAATATATTCAGTGTTGGCGGATCGTGGTAGAAGGATATACCGGCCGTACGGGTCCGGCATTCAGGGTTATAATAGCTGCTGCTGCAACTGGTAAGATTTCGGCCTTCCCCAAAAATGCCTGGTGCTAGGTGCATGCTGAGACTCGCCTCCGCTCAGCGCTCCGTCGTCTGCTGCCACATCGGCCTCTGCTCGCTGCCTGCTCCCGCCATTGTTCCCTACTGTTCATTTGATACTTCAGGTGGACGAGTGTGGGAGACAGAGGAGAAGACCGGTCAGTTCTCCGCCCGGCAAACTGGTTCACCCTCATAGGAACGTCGCGGTCATCTGCCTTAGGGCGGCTTCCTATACGGCAATTAGAATGTCTTACTTGCATGCAGACGGCCCTCCACGAGCCCGGGCGGGAGCCAGCCACCCGCACAACTTCCAACTGTCGGCGTGTCCCCGCGTCGCCGAGCACCTGTGGTGCCGGTGGAATGTGGGCCCGCGGACACGTCCGAGAGTGTGCGGAGATGGAGGAGAGGGTACGAACTGGTACGCCGGTGGTTAGGTTACTTAGGTTAAAGTTTAAGTTAAAGTTAAAATGGTAAGGGTAATGTTAAAAATAATGTTAAAGAAAATTATGTTGAAGTTAAAGTTACAGTTAAAGTTAAAGTTAAAGTTGAAAATAAAAATTTTAATATAATGATAAAATCTTAAAGTTGAAGTTAAAGTTAAAGTTGAATTTATTGTTAAAGTTAAGGTTAAAGTTAAATTTAAAATAGTAGATTTAAAGTAAAAGTTAATGTTAAAGTTAAGAAAGTTAAAGTTAACGTCAAAGTGAAAGATAAAGTTAAAGTTAAAATGTTAAAAATAAAAAGTTAAAGTTGAAAGTTGAAAGTTAAAGTTAAAAAGTTTAACTGCGTAATAGAAAACGGTGTAGTAGGAGAAAACTGCGTGATTGGAGATATCTGCTTAAGAGAAAACTGCGTAATAAGAGAAAGCTGCGTAATAACAGAAAACTGCGTAATATGAAAAATCTGCGTAATAAGAGGTAGCTTAGTAATAATTGAAAACTGCCTAATAACAAAAAACTGCATAATTACAGAAAACTGCGTAATAAGAGAAAACTGCGTAATAAGAGAAATCTGCGTAATAAGAGGGAGCTGCGTAATGAGAGAAATCTGCCTAATAACAGAAAGAGGATTAATAACATAAAACTGCGTAATTACAGAATACTGCGTAATAAGAGAAAACTGCGTAATAAATGAAAACTGCGTAATAACAGTGCTCCTGCATAATAACTAAATTACTGCTAAATAACAGTAAACTGCTAAATAACAGAGAACTGCTAAGTAACAGAAAACTGTTAAATAACAGAGAACTGCATAATAACAGAAAACTGCAAAATAAAAGAAAAAATTCATAATAACAGCTTTAATTCATAATAACTGAAAATTGCACAATAACAGAAAACTGCAACATAACAGAAAAGAGCATATCAGAAAACGGCTAAATACCAGAAAACAGCTAATTAACAGGAAACTGCTAAATAACAGAAAACTTCGTACCAGAAAACTGCATAATAACAGAGTCACTGTTTAATAAGCGAAAACTGCATAGTAACAGAAAACTGCAAAATAACAGAAAACTGCATAATAACGAAGTTACTGCATAAAACAGATAATTGCAAAGTAACAGAAAAGTGCATGACAGAAAACTGCATAATAACAGGAAACTGCAAAATAACAGAAGACTATATTATTATAATAATAGAAAACTGCGTAATGAAATAAACCTTTGTAACAACAGAGCCACTGCATAATAACAGAGTTAGAGCTAAATAACAGAAAACTGCTAAATATCAGAAAACTGCTTAATAACAGAAAACTGCAAAATAACAGAAAACTGCATAATAGCAGAGTTACTGCTCAATAACAGAAAACAGCATAATAACAGAGAACTGCTAAATAACAGAATACTGCAAAATAACAGAAAAATGCTAAATAACAGAATACTGCTGAATAACAGAGAACTGCTAAGTAACAGAAAACTGATAAATAATAGAAAACAGCAAAATAACTGAAAACTGCATAATAACAGAAAACTGCAAAATAACAGGAAACTGGAAATAACAGATTTACGGCATAATAACAGAAAACTGCATAATAACAGATTTACTGCATTATAACAAATTTAGTGCTAAATAACAGAAAACTGCTAAATAACAGAAAACTGCTAAATAACCGAAAACTGCTAGAAACGAAAACTGCATAATAACAGAAAACTGCTAAATAACAGAAAACTGTTAAATAACAGAAAACTGCTTAATAACTGAAAAATGCATAATAATAGACAACTGCTAATAACATAAAACTGATAAATAAACGAAAACTGGTAAATAACAGAAAATCTCTAAATAACAGGAAATTGAATAATAATAGAAAACTACTAGTTAACAGAAAGTTGCATAATAACAGAAAACTTCTAGTACGAGAGTGGGAGACAGGGGAGAAGACCGGGCAGTTCTCCGCCTGGCAAAAAGATTCATCCTCATAGGAACGTCGCGGCCATCTGTCTTTGTGCGTGGTCCTATGCGGCAATTAGCACGTCTTGCTTGTCGCATGCGGACGGCTCTCCACGAGCCCGGGCGGGAGCCAGCCACCGCACAATTTCCGACTGTCGGCGCGTCCCCGCGTGCCCGAGCACTTGTGGTGCAGGTCGAAAGTGGCCGGCAGACACGTCCGAGATTGTGCAGAGATGGTGAAGAGGGTGTGAACTGGTGCGCCGGTGGTTATTTTAGGTAAGTTAAAGTTAAAGTTAAAATGTTAAGGTTAATGTTAAAGTTATTGTTAAAAATAAATAAGTTAAAGTTATAGTTACTATTAAAGTTACAGTTGCCGATAAAATGTCAAATTTAAAGATAAAAAGTTACAGTTATAGTTAAAGTTAGAGTTAAATTTAATGTTAAAGTTAAAGTTGAAGTTTGAATGGTAAAGTTAAAGTCAAAGTTAATGTAATGGATGGAAGAATAAAGCTAACGTCAAAGTTATAGTTAAAGTTGGTGATAAAAAGTTAAAGTAAATTTAAAGATAAAAGGATAAGTTAATGTTAAACAGATAAAGTTGAAGTTATAAAGTGAATGTTAAAATGTTAACGCTAAAGTTGAAAAGTTAAAGCTAAAATGGTAAAGTTAAAATTAAAGGTAAACCAAATTTTAAAGTAAAGTTGTTAAAGTTAAAAAGTTAAATTTATAAAGTTGAAATTAAATAGATAAATTAAAAGAATAAAGATAAAGTTAAAAATTTGAAGCAAAAGTTATGAAGTGAAAGTTAAATTAGAAAATTTGAAGCTAAAGTTAAAAAGTTAAAGTTAAAGCTAAAGAGATATAGTTAGAGTTAAGACGTTAAAGTTAGAAAGTTAAATTTAAAGTTACAAAGTTAAAGTTAAAGTTAAAATTTTGTAGTTAAGTTAAAAGGTTATAGTTAAAGTTAAGAAGATATAGTTAAAGTTAAAAAGTTAATGTTAAAGTTAGAAAGTTAAAATTAAAGTTAGATAGTTAAAGTGAAGTTAAAGTTAAAAAGTTTAAGTTAAAAAGTCAAAGTTAAAAAATTAAAGTTAAAGTTACATTTAAAGTTAAACTTAAGTTAAAATGAAAAAGTCAAATATAAAGGTATGTTGTAATTCCACCACCCTAAGGATCCCTCGGAATATATTCAGTGTTGGCGGATCGTGGTAGAGGGACATACCGGCCGTATGGGCCCGGCATTCGGGGTTATAATCGCTGCTGCTGTAACTGGTAAGATTTCGGCCTTCCCCAAAACAAGCCTGGTCCTAGGTGCATTCTGAGACTCTCCTCCGCTCAGCGCTTCGTCGTCTGCTGCCACATCGGCCTCTGCTCGCTGCCCGCTCCCGCCATTGTTCCCCACTGTTCATTTGATACTTCAGGTGGACGAGTGTGGGAGACGGAGGAGAAGACCGGGCAGTTCTCCGCCCGGCAAACTGGTTCACCCTCATAGGAACGTAGCGGTCATCTGCCTTAGGGCGGCGTCCTATGCGGCAATTAGAATGTCTTACTTGCATGCAGACGGCTCTCCACGAGCCCGGGCGGGAGCCAGCCACCCGCACATCTTCCAACTGTCGGCGCGTCCCCCCGTCACCGAGCCCCTGTGGTGTTGGTGGAATGTGGGCCTGCGGACACGTCCGAGAGTGTGCGGAGATGGTGGAGAAGGTACGAACTGGTGCGCCGGTTGTTAGGTTAGGTAAGTTAAAGTTTAAGTTAAAGTTAAAATGGTATAGGTAATGTTTAAGTTAATGTTAAAGAAAAATACGTTGAAGTTAAAGTTACAGTTAATATTAAAGTTAAAGTTGAAAATAGAATGTTAAATTTAATGATAAAATCTTAAAGTTGTAGTTAAAGTTAAAGTTAAATTTATTGTTAAAAATTAAATATGAAATGGTAAAGTTAAAGTTAAAGTTAACGTTAAAGATAATAAAGTTAAAATTAAAGTCAAAGTTAAAGATAAATTTGAAGTTAGAATGTAGGAAATAAGAATTTAAGTTTGAAAGTTTAAAGTTAAAGTTAAAAAGTTAGTTACTGTTAAAAAGTTAAAGTTGAATTTAAGAAATTAAAGTTAAAGTTAAAAAGTTAAAGTCAAAGAAAAAAGATATAGTTAATGTAAAAAAGTTAAAGTTTAAGTTAAAAGGTTAAAGTTAAGGTTACAAAGTTAAAGTTAAAAAGATAAAGTTAAAAGTTAATGTTAAAGTTACATAGTTAAAGTTATAGCTAGAAAGCTAAAGTTTAAAAGTTAAAGGTAAAATGTCAAAGATGAAAATTCAAAGTTAAAAAGGTAAAGTTAAAACAATAATGCTAAGAAGTTAAATTTAAAAATTTAAAGTTACATTTAAAATCAAATTTACACACTAGTGCCCCGGTGGTTAAGTTAGGTTAGTTAAAGTTAATGTTACAGTTAGAATATAGAATTTAAATTTAAAGTTAAAGTAAGAAATAAAAAGTTAAATTTTAAGTTAACGTTAAAGTTAAAGTTAAATTCAAATTTGAATATAAAATGTTACAGTTATAGTTACAGTTAAAGTTAAAATTAACGTTAAAGTTAAAGTTGAAGATAAAAAGTTAAAGTAAATTTAAAAATAGATAAAGTTAAAAGTTAAAGCTAAATTTAAAAATTTATATTTAAAGTTAAAAAGATAAGGTTAAAATTAAAAAGTTAAAAGGATAAAGTTAAAGTTAGAAGGTTGAAGTTAAATTAAAAAGATTAAGTTAAAGTTACAAAGTTGAAGTTAAAGTCAAATTGTTAAAGTCAAAAAGTTAAATGTGATGAGTCAAAGTTATAAAGATAAATTAAAAATTTAAAGTTAAAGTTAAATTTAACTTTAAAGTTGAAAAGTGAACGATAAAGAAATGTTTTAATGGCACCATCCAAAGACTCCCTCGGAATATATTCAAAGTGTTGGCCCCTCGTGGTAGTAGGACATACCGGCCGTACGGGCTCGTCATTCGGGGTTATAATCGCTGCTGCTGCAACCGAGACTGTTACGGCCTTCCCTGAAACATGAATAAACCCCCATTGGCTGGTGCGGGTGAATGCCGAGACACGCCTCCGCTCAGCGCTCCATCGTCTGCTGCCAGTTCCGCCTCTGGTCGCTGACCGCTCCCGCCTCGGTTCACGACCGTCATTTCATACTTAAGGAGGACGATAGTGGAAGACAGTGGAGAAGACCGGGTAGTCCTCCACCCGGCAAAATTATACACACTCATAGCAAAGCCGCGGCCTTCTGCCATGTGGCGGAGTCCTATGCGGCAATTAGCACGACTCAAAGCAAAGCAAAGCGAAGCAAAGCAATTCAACGGGCGCAAGGCAACGCAACGCAACGCAACGCAATGCAAGTTGCATAAGGCAATGCGAATGGTGCTAAGCAAGTGAAAGAGCGCAAGGAAAGCAATGGGTGCAAGGCAAATTGATCAATGCAAGGCAAGGCAAAGACGCAAGACAAGGGGCGCAAAGTTAAAGGGAGCAAGGCAAAGCAAAGAGCACTGGGTAAGGGAAGGCAAGGCAAAGGGCCAAGGCACTGCAATGAGAGCGACGCAAGACAAAGGCGCAAGACAAGTCAAACGGCGCAAAGCAAGCAAAGGGTGCAAAGCAAAGTCCTCAATTCAAGGCAATGCGTATGGAGCAAAACAAGGGAAAGTGCGCAAGACAAGGCAAGCAAAATGCGCAAGAAAAACCAAAGGCTTATTGAGCAATGCAAGGCAAAACGCGCAGGGCAAATGAATGGAAAAAGACGCCAGGCAAGGGAAAGCAAAATGTGAAAGACAAGACAAAGTCAAGGCAAATGGCGCAGGGAAAAGCAAAGGCTTATTGAGCAAGGCAATGCAAAGCAAAGCAAAGCAAAGCAAAGCAAAGCAAATCAAAGCGAAGCGAAGCAAAGAGAAGCGAAGCGACGCGAGGCGAGGCGAGGCGAGACATAGCTTACAATAGCATAGCATAGCATAGCATAGCATAGCATAGGATAGCCAAGCCGAGCCAAGCCGAGCCGAGCCGAGCCGAGCCGAGCCAAGCCGAGCCGAGCCGAGCCTAGCCGAGCCGAGCCGAGCCGAGCTGAGAAGAGCCGAGCCGAGCTGAGCTGACAATTTAGGTCAGATTAGGTCAGGTTATGTCAGCATATCCAAGCCGATCCGAGCGAAGCCGATCGAACCGAGCCAAGAAAAGCCAAGCCAAGCCAAGCCAAGCCAAGCCAAGCCAAGCCAAGCCAAGCCAAGCCGAGTCGAGTCGAGTCGAGTCGAGTCGAGACGAGCCGTGCCAAGCGAAGGCAAGCATAAGGCGCAAGGAAAAGCAAAGGCTTGTATATAAAGAAAAGGCAACATGCGCAAGGCAATGGAAAAGGAAAAGACGCAAGGGAAGGGAAAGCAAAATGTGAAAGACAAGAAAAAGCAAAGGCAAATGGCGCAGGGAAAAGCAAAGGCTTATTGAGCAAAGCAAGGCAAAATTCTGAAGGCAATGCAAAGGCAAGGAGCGCAATGCAAAACAAAGCAGAGCATAGCGCAGCAAAGCGAAGCAAAGCGAAGCGAGCAAAGCCAAGCAAAGCAAAGCAAATCGAAGCGAAGCGAAGCGAGGCGACGTTGGGCGACGCGACGCGAGGCGATGTGAGGCGAGGCGAGGCAAGGCAAAGCAAGGAATGACATAGCTTAGCTTAGCATAGCATAGCATAGCATAGCATAGGATAGCCAAGCCGACCCGAGCCAAACCAAGCTGAACCGAGCTGAGCTGAGCCGAGCTGAGCCGAGCTGAGTCGAGCTGAGCCGAGCTGAGCCGAGCCGTGCCGAGCCGAGCCAGGCCGAGCCGAGCCGAGCCGAGAAGAGACGAGCCGAGCCGATCCGAGCCGATCCGAGCCGAGCCGAGCTGAGCCGAGCTGATTCGAGCTGAGCCGAGCTGAGCCGAGCCAAGCCAAGCCGACAGTTTAGGTCAGATTAGGTCAGGTTATGTCAGCATATCCAAGCCGATCCGAGCGAAGCCTATCCGAACCGAGCCAAGCCGAGCCGAGCCGTGCCAAGCCAAGGCAAGCAAGAGGCGCAAGGAAAAGCAAAGGCTTGTATATAAAGAAAAGGCAACATGCGCAAGGCAATGGAAAGGGAAAAGACGCTAGGCAAGAGAAAGCAAAATGTGAAAGGCAAGACAAATCAAAGGCAAATGGCGCAGAAAAAAGCAAAGGCGCAATGAGTAAAGCAAGGCAAAATTCTCAAGGCAATTCAAAGGCAAGGAGCGCAATGCAAAACAAAGCAGAGCAAAGCAAAGCAAAGCAAAGCGAAGCAAATCGAAGCGAAGCGAAGTGAAGTAAAGCAAAGCGAAGGGAAGCGAAGCAAAGCAAAGCAAAGCAAAGCAAAGCAAAGCAAAGCAAAGCAAAGCAAAGCAAAGCAAAGCGAAGCAAAGCAAAGCAAAAAAAGCAAAGCAAAGTAATGCGAAGCAAAGCAGAGAAAATCGAAGCTAAGCGAATTGACGCTATGCGACGTGAGGCGACGCGACGCGACTCGAGGGGAGGCAAGGCTAGGCAAGGAACTACATAGCATAGCATTGCATAGGATAGCCAAGCGAAGCCGAGCCGAGCCAAGCCAAGCTGAGCCGAGCTGAGCTGAGCCGAACTGAGCTGAGACGAGCCGAAATGAGCTTAGCCGAGCTGAGTTAAGCTGAGCCGAACTGAGCGGTCTGAGCCTAGCAGAGCTTTGCTGAGCCGAGCTGAGCCGAGCCAAGCGGAGCCAAGCAAAGCCGACAGTTTAGGTCAGATTAGGTCAGGTTATGTCAGCATAACCAAGCCTATCCGAGCGAAGCCGAACCGAACCGAGCCAAGCCAAGCCAAGCGAAGCCAAGCCAAGCCAAACCAAACCAACCCAAGCCGTTCCGTGCCGAGCCGAGACGAGCCTAGCCGTGCCAAGCCAAGGCAAGCAAAAGGCGCAAAGAAAAGCAAAGGCTTGTATATAATGAAAAGGCAACATGCGCAAAGCAATGGAAAGGGAAAAGACGCAAGCAAGGGAAAGCAAAATGTGAAAGACAAGACAAAGCAAAGGCAAATGGCGCAGGGAAATGCAAAGGCTTATTGAGCAAAGCAAGGCAAAATTCTAAAGGCAATGCAAAAGCAAGGAGCGCAATGCAAGCAATACAAAGCAGAGCAAAGCGAAGCAAAGTGAAGCGAAGCAAAGCGAAGCAATAGCGAAGGAAAGCAAAAGCAAAACGAAAGAAGCGAAGCGACTGAGCCGACGAAGCGACGCGCAACAGCGAGGCGAGGCGATGCGAATCGAGGCGATGGGCGACTAGGCGCTGAG
Source organism: Reticulitermes speratus (assembly GCA_021186555.1). Lineage (NCBI taxonomy): Eukaryota > Metazoa > Arthropoda > Insecta > Blattodea > Rhinotermitidae > Reticulitermes > Reticulitermes speratus. The sequence goes on along the minus strand of JAJKFL010000009.1, from coordinate 44,332,793 downwards.
GCGAGGCAAAGCAATGCGAGAGGCAAGGCGAGAGACAAGGCAAGGAATAGATAGCTTAGCATAGCATAGCATAGCATATACAGCATAGGATAGCCAAGCCGAGCCGAGCCAAGCCGAGCCAAGCCAATGCCAAGCTGAGCCGAGCTGAGCGTGAGCCGAACTGAGTGAGCCGAGCTGAGCTGAGCTGAGTGAGCTGAGCTGAGCGACTGAGCGCCGAGCTGAGCCGAGCCGAGTTTGAGTGGTAGTCGAGCTGAAAGCCGTCGAGCTGAGCGAGCCGAGCGAGCCAATCCGAGCCGAGCCGAGACGATCAGAGCCGTGCCAAGCCAAGGCAAGCAAAAGGCGCAAAGAAAAGCAAAGGCTTGTATATAATGAAAAGGCAACATGCGCAAAGCAATGGAAAGGGAAAAGACGCAAGGCATGGGAAAGCAATATGTGAAAGACAAGACAAAGCAAAGGCAAATGGCGCAGGGAAATGCTAAGGCTTATTGAGCAAAGCAAGGCAAAATTCTAAAGGCAATGCAACGGCAAGAAACGCAAAGCAAAACAAAGCAGAGCAAAGCGAAACAAAGCGAAGCGAAGCAAAGTGAAGCGAAGCAGAGCGAAGCAAAGCGAAACAAAGCAAAACAAAGCAAAGCAAATCAAAGCAAAACAAAGCAATGCGAAGCGAAGCGAAGCAAAGCAAAGCAAAGCAAAGCAAAGCAAAGCAAAGCAAAGCAAAGCAAAGCAAAGCAAAGCAAAGCAAATCGAAGCGAAGCGAGGCGACGTGAGGCGACGCGACGCGACGCGAGGCGAGGCGAGGCGAGGCGAGGCGAGGCGAGGCAAAGAAATAGATAGCTTAGCGTAGCATAGCATAGCATAGCATAGAAAAGGATAGCCAAGCCGAGCCGAGTCAAGCCAAGCTGAGCCAAGCTGAGCCGAGTTGAGCTGAGCCGAACTGAGCTGAGCCGAGCTGAGCCGAGCTGAGCTGAGCTGAGCCGAGCTGAACTGAGCTGTACTGAGCTGAGCTGAGCCGAGCTGAGGCAAGCGAAAGGCGCATAGAAAGTCAAAGGCTTCTATATAATGAAAGGGCAACATGCGCAAAGCAATGGAAAGGGAAAAGACGCAAGGCAAGAGAAAGCAAAATGTGAAAGACAAGAAAAAGCAAAGGCAAATGGCGCAGGGAAATGCAAAGGTTTATTGAGCAAAGCAAGGCAAAATTCTAAAGGCAATGCAAAAGCAAGAATCGCAATGAAAAACAAAGCAGAGCAAAGCGAAGCAATGTCGAAGCAAAGCAAAGCAAAGCAAAGCAAAGCAAATCAAAGCAAAACAAAGCACAGCAAAGCAAAGCAATGCGAAACGACGCGAAGCAAAGCGAAGCCAAGCCAAGCAAAGCAAATCGAAGCGAAGCGAGGCGAGGCGATGCGAGGCGGGTCGAGGCGAGGCAAGGCAAGGCAAGGAATTAGATAGCTTAGCATAGCATAGCATAGCATAGGATAGCGAAGCCGAGCCGAGCCAAAGCCAAGCTGAGCCTAGCTGAGCTAAGCCGAACTGATCTAAGCCGAGCTGACCTGAGCTGAGCCGAGCTGAGCTGAACTGAGCTGAGCTGAGACGAGCTGAGTTGAGCTGAGAGGAGCTGAGCGGTCTGAGCTGAGCTGAGCCGAGCCGAGCCGAGCCGACAGTTTAGGTCAGATTACCAAGCCGATCCAAGCGAAGCCGATCCGATCCGAACCGAGCCAAGCCAAACCAAGCGAACCCAATCTGAGCCAAACCAAGCCGGACCGAGCCGAGCAGATACGAACCGACCCGTGGCAAGCCAAGGCAAGCAAAGGCGCAAAGAAAAGCAAAGGCTTTTATATAATAAAAAGGCAACATTCGCAAAGCAATGAAAAGGGAAAAGAAGCAAGGCAAGTGAAAGCAAAATGTGAAAGACAAGACATAGCAAAGGAAAATGGCGCAAGGAAAAGCAAAGGCTTATTGAGCAAAGCAAAGCAAAATTCTAAAGGCAATGCAAAGGCAAGGAGCGAATTGCAATACAAAGCAGAGCAAAGCCCAAAGCAAGGCAAAGCAAAGCAAAGCAAAGCAATGCGAAGCGAAGCAAAGCAAAGCGAAGCAAAGCAAAGCAATTCGAATCGAAGCGCGCAAGGCGACGTGAGGCGACGCGATGCGAGGCGAGGCAAGGCGAAGCAAGGCAAGGCAAGGAATTAGATAGCTTAGCATAGCATAGCATAGGATAGCCAAGCCGAGCCGAGCCAAGCCAAACTGAGCCGAGCCGAGCCAAGCCAAACCAAGCCTAAGCCAAGCCGAGCCAAGCCGATCCGAGCCGAGACGAGCAGAGCCGTGCCAAGCTAGGGGAAGCGAAAGGCGAACAGAAAATCAAAGGCTTGATATAATGAAAAGGCAACATGCGCAAAGCATTGGAGAGGGAAAAGTCGCAAGGCAAGGGAAAACAAAATGTGAAAGACAAAGACAAAGCAAAGGCAAAGGCAGACAGGCAAAATTCAAAATGTGCAAAGCAATGCAAAGAAAGCAGCAAAGCAAAATCAAAGCAATGCAACAAGAGCGAGAACAAGCATAAGCAAAGCGAACAAGCGAAGCGAAGCGAAGCAAAGCGAAGCTAAGCAAAGCGAAGCTAAGCAAGCGAAACAAAGCGAAAAGCAAAGCAAAGCAAAATCAAATCAAGCAAAGCAAAGCAATGCGAAGCGAAGCAAAGCGAACCGAAGCGAAGCAAAGCAAAGCAAAGCGATGCAAAGCAAGAAGCAAAGAGGAAGCGAAGGTTAGGTTAGGTTAGGTTAGGTTAGGTTAGGTTAGGGTTGGGTTAGGGTTAGGTTAGGTAGTTTAGGTTAGGTTAGGTTTAGGTTAGGTGGTTAGGGTTTAGGTTAGGGTTAGGTTAGGGTTAGGTTAGAGGTTTTGGGTTAGGGTTAGGTTAGGTTTAGGTTAGTTAGGTTAGGTTTAGGTTGTTAGGTAGGTTAGGTTAGGTTTAGGTTATGGTTAGGTTAGGTTAGGTTAGGTTTAGGTTAGGTTAGGTTAGGTTAGTTAGGTTAGGTTAGGTTAGGTTAGGTTATGGTTAGGTTAGGTTAGGTTTAGGTTAGGTTAGGTTAGGTTAGGTTTAGGTTAGTAGGTTAGGTTAGGATTAGGTTGTTAGGTTAGGTTAGGTTAGGTTGTTAGGTTAGGTTAGGTTAGGTTAGTGGTTAGGTTAGGTTAGGTTTAGGTTAGGTTAGGTTAGGTTTAGGTTAGGTTAGGTGTAGGTTAGGTTAGGTTTAGTGTTAGGTTAGGTTAGGTAGTGTTAGGTTAGGTTAGGTTAGGTTAGGTTAGTTGTAGGTTAGGTTAGGTTAGTTAGGTTAGTTTGGTTAGTTAGGTTAGGTTAGTGTTAGGTTAGGTTAGTGGTTAGGTTAGTTGGTTTTAGGTTAGGTTAGGTTAGGTTAGTTAGGTTGGTAGTTAGGTTAGGTTAGGTTAGGTTAGGTTAGGTTAGGTTAGGTTAGGTTGGTTTAGGTTAGGTTAGGTAGGTGTTGGTTAGGTTTAGTTAGGTTGTTGGTTGGTTAGTGTTAGGTTAGGTTAGGTTAGGTAGGTTAGGTAGGTTAGTTAGGTTAGGTTAGGTTGGTTAGTAGGTTAGGTTAGGTTTGTTAGGTTAGGTTAGGTTAGGTTAGGTTAGGTTAGTTGTTAGGTTAGGTAGGTTAGGTTGTTAGGTAGTTAGGTTAGGTTAGGTTAGGTTGGTTGGTAGTTGGTTAGGTTAGTTAGTTAGGTTGGTAGGTTAGGTGTTAGTGTTAGGTAGGTTAGGTTAGGTTAGTTAGTGGTTAGGTTAGGTTAGGTTAGGTTAGGTTGGTTAGGTTGTAGGTTGGTTAGTTAGGTTAGGTTAGGTAGTGTTGGTTAGGTTGGTTAGGTTGGTTAGGTTGGTTAGGTAGGTAGGTTAGTGTTAGTAGGTTAGGTTGGTTAGTTAGTTAGGTTAGGTGTTAGGTTAGGTTAGTTAGGTTAGGTTAGGTTGTTAGAGTTAGGTTGTTGGTTAGTAGTTAGGTTAGTAGTAGGTGTTAGGTAGGTTTGGTTGTAGGTTGGTTGTAGTAGTAGTTAGTTGGTTGGTTAGGTTAGGTTAGGTGGTTAGGTTAGTTAGGTTGGTTAGTAGTGTTAGGTTAGGTTAGGTTAGGTTAGGTTAGTAGGTTAGTTTAGGTTGGTTGTAGGATGGTTGTTGGTTGTTAGGTTGTTAGGTTGGTGGTTAGGTTAGTAGTTTTGGTTGTAGGTTAGGTAGTTAGTTGGTTGTTAGGTGGTTAGGTTTGGTTAGGTTAGGTTAGGTTGTTGGTTAGGTTAGGTTTAGGTAGTAGGTTTAGGTTGGTTAGGTTAGGTTAGGTTAGGTTTGTTAGGTTAGGTGGTTAGGTTAGGTTAGTAGTTAGGGGTTTTAGTTAGGTTGTTTTGTTGGTTAGTGTTGGTGGTTAGTTGGTTGGGTTGTTAGGTTAGGTTGTTAGGTAGGTGGTTGGTTGGTTGGGTAGGTTAGGTTAGGTTAGGTTGGTAGGTTAGGTTAGGTTAGGTTAGGTTAGGTTTTAGGTTTTTAGGTTTTTAGGTTAGGTTAGGTTGGTTAGGTTAGGTTAGGTTAGGTTAGGTTAGGTTAGGTAGTAGGTTGGTTAGGTTAGGTTAGGTTAGGTTAGTTAGGTTAGGTTAGGTTAGGTTAGGTTAGGTTAGGTTAGGTTGGTAGGTTGGTAGGTTAGGTTAGGTTAGGTTAGGTTGGTTAGGTTTGGTTAGGTTAGGTTAGGTTAGGTTAGGTTAGGTTTAGGTTAGGTTAGGTTAGGTTAGGTTAGGTTAGGTTAGGTTAGGTTAGGTTAGGTTAGGTTAGGTTAGGTTAGGTTAGGTTAGGTTAGGTTAGGTTAGGTTAGGTTTAGGTTAGGTTGGTTAGGTTAGGTTAGGTTTAGGTTAGGTTAGTGGTTAGGTTAGGTTAGGTTAGGTTAGTTAGGTTAGGTTAGGTTGGTTAGGTTAGGTTAGGTTAGGTTAGGTTAGGTTAGTTAGGTTAGGTTAGGTTAGGTTAGGTTTGGTTAGGTTTGGTTGTTGGTTAGGTTAGGTTAGGTTAGGTTGTTGTTAGGTTAGGTTAGGTTAGGTTAGGTTAGGTTAGGTTAGTGGTTAGGTTGTGTTAGGTTTGGTTAGGTTAGGTTAGGTTTGGTTAGGTTAGGTTAGGTTAGGTTAGGTTAGGTTAGGTTAGGTTTTAGTTAGTTAAGTTAGTTAGTTAGTTAAGGTTAGTGTTAGTTAGTTAAGTTGTTCGTTAGTTAGTTAGTTAGTTAGTAGTTAGTTAGTTAGTTAGTTAGTTAAGTTAGTAAGTTAGTTAGTTTGTTAGGTTAGTTAGTTAAGTTAAGTTAGTTAGTTTAAGTTAAAGGTTAGTTAGTTTAGTTAGTTAAGTTAAGTTAGTTAGTTAGTTAGTTAGTTAGTTAGTTAGTTAGTTAGTTAAGTTAAGTTAGTTAGTTAAGTTAGTTAGTTAGTTAGTTAAGTTAGTTAGTTAGGTTAGTAGGTTAGTTAAGTTAAGTTAGTTAGTTAGTTAAGTTAAGTTAAGTTAGTTAGTTTAAGTTAGTTAGTTAGTTAGTTAGTTAGTTTAGTTAGTTTAGTTAAGTTAGTTAGTTAGTTGTTAGTAGTAGTTGTTAGTAGGTTGTTAGTTAGTTGTAGTTAGTTAGTTAGTTGTTAGTAGTTAGTTAGTTAGTTAAGTTAGTTAGTTAGTATAGTTAAGTAAGTTGTTAGTAGTTAAGTTAAGTAGTTGTTAGTTAGTTAAGTTAGTTAGTTAGTTAGTTAGTTAAGTTGTTAGTTAAGTTAGTAGTTAGTTAGTTAAGTTAGTTGTTAAGTTAAGTTAGTTAGTTAGTTAAGTAGTTAGTTAGTTAGTTAAGTTAGTTAGTTATTTTAGTTAGTTTAAGTTAGTTAGTTGTTAAGTTAAGTTAAGAGTAGTTAGTTAGTTAAGTTGTTAGTTGTTAGTAGTTAAGTTAGTTAGTTAGTTATTAGTTAGTTAGTTAGTTAGTTAGTTAGTTGTATGTTATTAGAGTAAGTTAGTTAGTTAGTAGTTAGTAAGTTAAGTTAAGTTGTTAGTAATTGTTATTAGTTAGTTAGTTAGTTAAGTTGTTTTAGTAAGTTAGTTAGTTAGTTAGTTAGTTAGTAGTTAGTTAGTTGTTAGTTAGTTAAGTAGTTAGTTAGTTAGTTAAGTAGTTAGTTAAGTTAGTTAGTTAGTTAATTATTAGTTAGTTGTTAGTTGTTAGTTAGTTAGTAGTTAAGTTAGTTTAGTAAGTAGTTAAGTTAGTTAAGTTAGTGTTAGTAGTTAGTAGTAGTAGTTAGTTAGTTAGTTAGTTAGTTAGTTAGTTAGGTTAGTTAGTAAGTTAGTTTGTTAGTTGGTTAAGTGTTAGTTAGTTAGTTAGTTAGTTAGTTAGTAGTTAGGTTAGTAGTTAGTTAGTTGTAGTTAGGTTAGTTAGTTAGTTAGTAGGTTGTTAGTAGTTGTTAGTTAGTTAGTTAGTTAGTTTAGTTAGTTGTTAGTTTAGTTGTTAGTTGTTAGGTTAGTTAGTTATTAGGTTAAGTTAGTTAGTTTAGTAGTTAGTTGTTAGTTAGTTAAGTGTTAGTTAGTTTAGTTGTTAGTTTTAAGTTAGTTAAGTTAGTTAAGTTACAGTAAGTTAGTTAAGTTTTCAGTTAAGTTAAGTTAAGTTACAGTTAAGTTAAGTTAAGTTACAGTTCAAGTTAAGTTCGTTAGTTAAGTTAAGTTAAGTTTAGTTAAGTTAGTTAAGTTAAGTTAAGTTAAGTTAAGTTAAGTTAAGTTTAAGTTACGTTAAGTTAAGTTAGTTCAGTTAGTTAAGTTCGTTAAGTTCAAGTTAGTTAGTTCAGTTAGTTCAGTTAAGTTCAGTTAAGTTACAGTTAAGTTAGTTAGTTAGTAGTTAGTTAAGTTAGTTAGTTAAGTTAAGTTCGTTCGTAGTTAAGTTACGTTAAGTTAGTTAAGTTAGTTCAGTTTAATTAAGTTACAGTTCAGTTAAGTTAAAGTTAAGTTAAGTTAAGTTAAGTTAAGTAAGTAGTTAGTTTAAGTTAAGTTAGTTGTTCAGTTAGTTCAGTTGTTAGTCGTTAGTAAGTTTCAGTGTAGTTCGTTAGTAGTTAAGTTAGTAGTAAGTTATATTTGTTAGTTAGTTAAGTTAGTTAGTTAAGTTAGTTAGTTAAGTTGTTCGTAATAGTTAAGTTGTGTTATCTCGTTAGTTAGTTAGATTGTTAGTAAGTTAGTTAGTTAAGTTGTAGTTAGTTAGTTAGTTAGTTAGTTAGTCGTATAGTTAGTTAAGTTATTAAGTAGTTAGTTAGTTAGTTCGTTTAGTTAAGTTAAGTATAGTTCGTTATTGTTTAGTTAGTTCGTTGTTAAGTTAATTATTAGTTAGAAGTTGTTAGTTAGTTAGTTCAGTTGTTATAAGTAAGTTAGTTAGTGTTAGTTATTGTTAGTTAGTTAAGTTAAGTTAGTTAAGTTAGTTAAGTAGTTAAGTTTAGTTGTTAAGTTAGTTAGTGTAGTTGTTAATTTAGTTAGTTAGTGTTAGTTGTTATAGTAGTAAGTTAAGTTAGTTAGTTTAAGTTGTTGTTGTATTTAGTAGTAAGTTTGTTTGTAGTAGTAGAGTGTTTTAGTTGTGTGTTAAGTTAGTTAGTAGTAGTAGTTAAGATAAGTAGTTAGTTGTTAGTAGTAAGTAGTAGATAGTTATAGTTTTAGTGTTAGTTAGTAGTAGTTGTTATTAGTTATTCGGTTAAGTTAAGTTGTTAAGAGTTAGTTGTAGTCTAGTAGTTCGTTCAAGTTAAGTTAGTTAAGTTTAGTTGTTCGTTAGTTAGTTAGTTAAGTTAGTTAGTTAGTTAAGTTAGTTAAGTTAGTTTTAGTTAAGTTATTAAGTTAGTTAATTTAGTTAGTTAAGTTAAGTTAGTTAGTTAAGTAGTTAAGTTAGTTCGTTAGTTAGTTAGTTAGTTAAGTTAAGTTAGTTATGTTAAGTTAAGTTAGTTCAGTTAGTTAAGTTACAGTTAAGTTACAGTTCAGTTACATGTTAAGTTAAGTTAGTTCAGTTAGTTAGTAGTTACGTTAAGTTCATTTAAAGTTATTAGTTAAGTTAAGTTCCGTTAGTTAAGTTAAGTTAAGTTAAGTTAAGTTAAGTTAAGTTAAGTTAAGTTAAGTTAAGTTAGTTACAGTTCAGTTAACGTTTCAGTTAAGTTAAGTTCGTTAAGTTAAGTTAAGTTAAGTTCAGTTAAGTTAAGTTTAAGTTAACGTTAAGTTAGTTACAGTTACAGTTAAGTTATAGTTCGAGTTAAGGTTCACGTTAAGTTAAGTTAAGTTAAGTTAAGTTTACGTTAAGTTAAGTTACAGTTAAGTTAGTTAAGTTAACGTTAGTTAAGTTAAGTTAAGTTAGTTCAGTTCATTTTAAGTTAGTTAAGTTAGTTAGTTAAGTTAAGTTACGTTACGTTAAGTTAACGTTCAGTTAAGTTAAGTTACAGTTAAGTTAAGTTCAGTTAAGTTACGTTAAGTTAGTTAAGTTCAGTTCAGTTAGTTACGTTAAGTTATTCGTTAAGTTAGTTAAGTTACAGTTAAGTTAAGTTAAGTTAAGTTAAGTTAAGTTAAGTTAAGTTAGTTAAGTTAAGTTAAGTTAAGTTAACGTTCAGTTAGTTAAGTCACGTTCAGTTAAGTTAAGTTAAGTTACGTTAGTTAAGTTAAGTTAAGTTACGTTAGTTAAGTTCATCAGTTAAGTTAGTTACGTTAAGTTACGTTACGTTCCGTAAGTTCACGTTAAGTTAAGTTAAGTTAAGTTCACGTTCAGTTACAGTTAAGTTACGTTTAAGTTAAGTAGTTACCGTTCATCGTTAAGTTAGTTACGTTAAGTAGTTAAGTTCAAGTTAACGTTCTCAGTTACAGTCGTTACGTTCACGTTCAGTTTCAGTTCGTACGTTCAGTTCCGTATTCAGTTACAGTTCGTTACTCGTTAAGTTGTTCAAGTTACGTTCAAGTTAAGTTAGTTAACGTTAGTTCAGTTCAGTTACGTTACGTTCACAGTTCAGTTCAGTTAGTTAAGTTAAGTTCGTCGTTAAGTTAGTTACGTTAACGTTCACGTTACAGTTCAGTTCCAGTTAAGTTAAGTTCGTTCCGTTCAGTTACAGTTCAGTTCCGTTCAGTTACGTTCACGTACGTTACAGTTCCGTTACGTTCGTTCCGTTACGTTCGTTAGTTACGTAGTAGTTATCACGTTCCGTTACAGTTACGTTCGTTCAGTTCTACGTTACGTTACGTTACGTTCACGTTCCTAATCTTTACGTTCAGTAGTTCTCAGTTACGTTCCGTTCAGTATCCGTTCCGTCAGTTCGTTCGTTCCGTTACGTTCGTTAGTCTTAAGTTACCGTTACGTTCACGTGTCCGATTCAGTTCCGTTACGTTACGCCTTCACACGTTCCGTTTCCGTTCAGTTACTTCGTTCCGTACAGTTCGTTCCGATTCACTAACTACGTTACCGTTTACGTTACGTTACGTATAACGTATCCGTTACCGTTCCGTTACAAG
>JAJKFL010000009.1:44023318-44320818 GCA_021186555.1 Reticulitermes speratus | reverse complement strand
TGCTTCGCTTCGCATTGCTTTGCTTTGCTTTGCTTTGCTTTGCTTTGCCTTGCTTTGCTTTGCTTGCTTTGTATTGCAATTCGCTCCTTGCCTTTGCATTGCCTTTAGAATTTTGCTTTGCTTTGCTCAATAAACCTTTGCTTTTCCCTGCGCCATTTGCCTTTGCTATGTCTTGTCTTTCACATTTTGCTTTCCCTAGCCTTGCGTCTTTTCCCTTTCCATTGCTTTGCGCATGTTGCCTTTTCATTATATACAAGCCTTTGCTTTTCTTTGCGCCTTTTGCTTGCCTTGGCTTGGCACGGATCGGCTCGTCTCGGCTCGGCTCCGCTTGGGTTGGCTTGGTTTGGCTTGGCTCGGTTCGGATCGGCTTCGCTCGGATCTGCTTGGTTATGCTGACATAACCTCTCATAATCTGACCTAAACTGTCGGCTCGGATCGGTTCGGCTCAGCTCGGCTCAGCTCAGCTCATACCGCTCAGCTCGTCTCAGATCAACTCAGCTAGGCTCAGCTCAGCTCAGTTCAGTTCAGCTCGGCTCAGCTCAGCTCAGCTCGGCTCAGCTCGGCTCAGCTAAGTCGGCTCAGATCAGCTCGGCTCAGCTGTTTGGCTCGGATCGGTCGGCTTGGCTATCCTATGCTATGCTATGCTATGCTATGCTAAGCTATCTAATTCCTTTCCTTGACTTGCCTTGCCTTGCCTTGCCTTGCCTTGCTGGCCTTGCCTTGCTCGCCTCGCCTCGCCTCGCCTCGCCTCGCCTCGCCTCGCCTCGCCTCGCCTCGCCTCGTCGTCCTGACTCACCTCGCCTCACCTCGCCTCGCGTCGCGTCGCTTCGCGTCGCTTCGCTTCGATTTGCTTTGCTTCGCTTTGCTTTGCTTGGCTTCGCTTTTCTTCGCTTCGCTTCGCATTGCTTTGCTTTGCTTTGCATTGCTTTGCTTTGCTATGCTTTGCTATGCTTTACTATGCGTTGCTATGCTTTGCTTTGTTTTGCTTTGATTTGCTATGCTTTGATTTGCTTTGCTTTGCTTTGCTTCGCTTTGCTTCGCTTCGCTTTGCTTCGCTTTGCTCTGCTTTGTTTTTCATTGCGCTTCTTGCCTTTGCATTGCCTTTAGAATTTTGCCTTGCTTAGCTCAATAAGCTTTTGCATTTCCCTGCGCCTTTGCTTTGTCTTGTCTTTCACATTTTGCTTTCCCTTGCCTTGCGTCTTTTCCCATTCCATTGCTTTCCGCATGTTGCCTTTTCATTATATACAAGCCTTTGCTTTTCATTGCGCCTTTTGCTTGACTTGGCTTGGCACGGCTCGGCTCGTCTCGGCTTGGCTCGGCTAGGGTTGGCTTGGTTTGGCTTGGCTCGGTTAGGATCGGCTTCGCTCGGATCGGCTTGGTTACTCTGAAATAATCTGACCTAATCTGACCTAAGTGTCGGCTCTGATCAGCTCAGACCGCTCATCTCGGTTCAGCTAGGCTCAGCTCGGCTCAGCTCGGCTCAGCTCAGCTCGGCTCAGCTCAGTTCGGCTCAGCTCAGCTCGGCTTATCTTGGCTTGGCTCCGCTCGGCTTGGCTATCCTATGCTATGCTATGCTAAGCTATCTCATTCCTTGCCTTGCCTTGCCTCGCCTCGCCTCGCTTCGCCTTGCGTCGCGTCGCCTCACGTCGCCTCGCGTCGCTTCGCTTTGCTTTGCTTTGCTTCGCTTCGCTTCGCATTGCTTTGCTTCGCTTTGCTTCGCTTTGCTTCGCTTTGATTCGCTTTGCTTCGCTTTGATTCGCTTTGCTCTCTTTCTTTTGCATTGCTCTCCTTGCTTTGCATTGCCTTTAGAATTTTTCTTTGCTTTGCTCATAAAACCTTTGCTTTTCCCTGCGCCTTTTGCCTTTGCTTTGTCTTGTCTTTCACATTTTGCTTTCCCTTGTCTTGCGTCTTTCGCTTTCCATTGCTTTGCGCATGTTGACTTTTTATTATATACAAGCCTTTGCTTCTCTTTGCGCCCTTTGCTTGCCTTGGCTTGGCACGGCTCGGCTCGTCTCGGCTCGGCACGGTATGGCTCGGCTTGGGTTGGCTTGGTTTCGCTTGGGTCGGTTCGGATCGGATCGGATTCGCTCGGATCGGCTTGGTTATGCTGACATAACCTGACCTAATCTGACCTAAACTGTCGGCTCGGCTCGGCTCAGCTCGGCCAGCTCAGCTCAGTTCGGACCGCTCAGCTCGGCTCAGCTCAGCTCGGCTCAGCTCAGTTCGGCGCAGCTCAGCTCGGCTCGGCTTGGCTTGGCTATCCTATGCTATGCTATGCTATGCTATGATTATGCTATGCTATCTCATTTCCTTGCCTCGCCTCGCCTTGCCTCGCCTCACGTCGCCTTGCGTCGCTTCGCTTTGCTTTGCTTTGCTTTGCTTTGCTTTGCTTTGCTTTGCTTTGCTTCGCTTCGCTTCGCTTTGCTTCACTTTGCTTCGCTTTGCTTCGCTTCGTTTTGCTTCGCTTTGCTCTGCTTTATTTTGCATTGCGTTTCTTGCCTTCAGAATTTTGCTTTGCTTTCCCCAATAAGCCTTTGCTTTTCCCTGCGCCATTTGCCTTTGCTTTGTCGTGTCTTTCACATTTTGCTTTCCCTTGCCTTGCGTCTTTTCCATTTCCATTGCTTTGCGCATGTTGCCTCTTCATTATATACAAGCCTTTGCATTTCTTTGCGCCTGTTGCTTGCCTTGGATTGGCACGGCTCGGCTCGTCTCGGCTTGGGTTGGCTTGGTTTGGCTTGGCTCGGTTCGGATCGGCTTCGCTCGGATCGGCTTGGTTATGCTGACATAACCTGACCTAATCTGACCTAAACTGTCGGCTCGGCTCAGCTCGGCTCGGCTCAGATCAGCTCAGACCGCTCAGCTCGGCTCAGCTCAACTCAGCTCGGCTCAGCTCGGCTCAGCTCAGTTCGGCTCAGCTCAGCTAGTCTCAGCTTGGCTTGGCTCTGCTCGGCTTGGCTATCCTATGCTATGCTATGCTTTGCTATGCTATGCTATGCTATGCTATGCTATGCTATGCTATGCTATTCTAAGCTATCTCATTCCTTGCCTTGCCCAGCCTCGCCTCGCCTCGCCTCGCCTTGCCTCGCCTCGCCTCGCCTCACGTCGCCTCACGTCGCCTCGCGTCGCTTCGTTTCGATTTGCTTTGCTTTGCCTTGCTTTGCTTTGCTTTGCTTTGCTTTGCTTGGCTTGGTTGCTTTGCTTTGCTTTGCTTCGCTTCGCATTGCTTTGCGTTGCTTTGCTTCGGTTCGTTTCGCTTCGCTTTGCTTCGCTTCGCTTTGCTTTGCTTTGCTTCGCTTTGCTTCGCTTTGCTCTGCTTTGTTTCGCATTGCGCTCCTTGCCTTTGCATTGACTTTAGAATTTTGCTTTGCTTTGCTCAATAAACCTTTGCTTTTCCCTGCGCCATTTGCCTTTGCTTGTCTTGTCTTTCACATTTTGCTTTCCCTAGCCTTGCGTCTTTTCCCTTTCCATTGCTTTGCGCATGTTGCCTTTTCATTATATACAAGCCTTTGCTTTTCTTTGCGCCTTTTGCTTGCCTTGGCTTGGCATCGGCTTGGCTCGTCTCGGCTCGGCTCCGCTTGGGTTGGCTTGGTTTGGCTTGGCTCGGTTTCGGATCGTCTTCGCTCGGATCTGCTTGGTTATGCTGACATAACCTCTCATAATCTGACCTAAACTGTCGGCTCGGATCGGTTCGGCTCAGCTCGGCTCAGCTCAGCTCAGACCGCTCAGCTCGTCTCAGATCAACTCAGCTCGGCTCAGCTCGGCTCAGCTCAGCTCAGTTCAGTTCAGCTCGGCTCAGCTCGGCTCAGCTCGGCTCAGCTAAGTTTGGCTCAGATCAGCTCGGCTCAGCTTGGCTTGGATCGGCTCGGGTCGGCTTGGCTATCCTGTGCTATGTTATGCTATGCTATGCTATTCTATGCTATGCTAAGCTATCTAATTCCTTGCCTTGCCTTGCCTCGCCTCGCCTCGCCTCGCCTCGCCTCGCCTCGCCTCGCCTCGCCTCGCCTCGCCTCGCCTCGTCGCGTTGCGTCGCTTCGCTTCGATTTGCTTTGCTTCGCTTTGCTTTGCTTGGCTTCGCTTCGCATTGCTTTGCTTTGCATTGCTTTGCTTTGCTATGCTTTGCTATGCTTTGCTTTGTTTTGCTTTGATTTGCTATGCTTTGATTTGCTTTGCTTTGCTTTGCTTCGCTTCGCTCTGCTTTGTTTTTCATTGCGCTTCTTGCCTTTGCATTGCCTTTAGAATTTTCCCTTGCTTTGCTCAATAAGCCTTTGCATTTCCCTGCGCCATTTGCCTTTGCTTTGTCTTGTCTTTCACATTTTGCTTTCCCTTGCCTTGCGTCTTTTCCCATTCCATTGCTTTGCGCATGTTGCCTTTTCATTATATACAAGCCTTTGCTTTTCTTTGCGCCTTTTGCTTGCCTTGGCTTGGCACGGCTCGGCTCGTCTCGTCTCGTCTCGTCTCGGCTCGGTTTAGGTTGGCTTGGTTTGGCTTGGATCGGTTCGGATCGGCTTGGTTATGCAGACATAACCTGACCTGATCTGACCTAAACTGTCGGCTCGGCTCGGCTCGGCTCGGCTCGGCTCGGCTCAGCTCGGCTCAGCTCAGCTCAGCTCAGACCGCTCAGGTCGGATCAGCTCATCTCAGCTCGGCTCAGCTCAGCTCGGCTCGGCTCAGCTCAGCTCAGTTCGGCTCAGCTCAGCTCGGCTCGGCTTGGCTATCCTATGCTATGCTATGCTATGCTATGATATGCTAAGCTATCTCAATCCTTGCCTTGCCTTGCCTTGTCAAGCCTCGCCTCGCCTCGCCTCGCCTCTCCTCACGTCGCTTCACGTCGCCTCGCGTCGCCTCGCGTCGCCTCACGTCGCCTCACGTCGCCTCGATTTGCTTTGCTTTTCTTTGCTTTTCTTTGCTTCGCTTTGATATGCTTTCTTTGCTTGATTCGCTTCGCTTTGCTTTGCTTTGCTTTGCTTCGCTTTGCTTCGCTTTGCTTTGCTCTGCTTTGTTTTGCTTTACTTTGCTCTGCTTTGCATTGCGCTCCTAGCCTTTGCATTGCCTTGAGAAGTTTGCCTTGCCTTGCTCAATAAGCCTTCTATTCTGACCTTAACTGTCGGCTTTGCTTGGCTCCGCGTGGCTCAGCTCGGCTCAGCTCGGCTCAGCTCAGCTCGGCTCAGCTCGGTTCAGCTCAGTTCGGCTCGGCTCTGCTCAGTTCGGCTCAGCTCAGCTCGGATCGGCTATCCTATGCTATCCTATGCTATGCTATGCTATGCTAAGCTAAGCTAAGCTATGTCTTTCCTTGCCTTGCCTTGCCTCGCCTCGCCTCGCGTCGGGTCGGGTCGCTTCGCGTCGCCTCGCGTCGCTTCGATTTGCTTTGCTTTGCTTTGCTTCGCTTCGTTTTGCTTTGCTTTGCTTTGCTTTGCTTCGCTTCGCTTTGTTTTGCTTCGCTTTGCTTTGCTTTGCTCTGCTTTGCATTGCGCTCCTAGCCTTTGCATTGCCTTGAGAAGTTTGCCTTGCCTTGCTCAATAAGCCTTTGCTTTTCCCTGCGTCATTTGCCTTTGCTTTGTCTTGTCTTTCACGTTTTGCTTTCCCTTGCCTTACGTCTTTTCCCTTTCCTTTGCTTTGCGCATGTTGCCTTTTCTTTCTATACAAGCCTTTACTTCTCCTTGCGCCTTTTGCTTGACTTGCCATGGCTTGGCACGGCTCGCATCGGATCGGCTTGCGCTCGGCTCGGCTCGGCACCTCTCGGCTTGAGTTGGCTTGGCTTGGCGTTGAGCTAATCTGACCTTAACTGTCGGCTTGGCTTGGCTCCCTTGGCTCGGCTCGGATCTGCTCATCTCGGCTCAGCTCGGCTCAGTTTAGCTCAGACCACTCAGCTCCGCTCAGCTCAGCTCGACTCAGCTCGGCTCAGCTCAGTTCGTCTCGGCTCAGCGCAGTTCGGCTCAGCTCAGCTCGGCTCTGCTCAGTTCAGCTTGGCTCGGCTCGGCTCGGCTCGGCTCGGCTCGGCTATCCTATGCTATGATATGATATGATATGATATGATATGATATGATATGATATGCTAAGCTATGTTATTCCTTGCCTTGCCTCGCCTCGCGTCGCGTCGCGTCGCCTCACGTCGCTTTGCTTCGCTTCGCTTTGCTTTGCTTTGATTTGCTTTGCTTTGCTTTCCTTCGCTATGCTATGCTATGCTCTACTTCGCTTTGCTTCGCATTGCTTCGCATTGCTTCGCTTTGCTTCGCTTTGCTTTGTTTTGCTTCGCTTTGGTTTGCTCTGCTTTGTTTTGCATTGCGCTCCTTGCCTTTGCATTGCATTGAGAATTTTGCCTTGCCTTGCTCAATAAGCCTTTGCTTTTCCATGCGCCATTTGCCTTTGCTTTGACTTGTCTTTCACATTTTGCTTTCCCTTGCCTAGCGTCTTTTCCCTTTCCTTTGCTTTGCGCGTGTTGCCTTTTCTTTCTATACAAGCCTTTGCTTTACCTTGAACCTTTTGCTTGACTTGGCTTGGCTCGGCTTGGCACGGCTCGTCTCGGCTCGTCACTCCTCGGCTTGGGTTGGCTTGGTTTGGCTTGGCTCGGTTCGGATCGGCTTCGCTCGGATCGGCTTGGTTATGCTGACATAACCTGACTTAATCTGACCTAAACTGTCCGCTTGTCTTGGCTCCGCTTGGCTCGGCTCGGCTTAGCTCAGCTCGGCTCAGACCGCTCAGCTCGTCTCAGCTCGGCTAAGCTCGGCTCGGCTCGGCTCAGCTCAGTTCGGCTCGGCTCGGCTCGGCTCAGCTCAGCTCGGCTTGGCTTGGCTCGGCTCAGCTCGGCTCGGCTATCCTATGCTATGCTATGCTAAGCTAAGCTATGTCATTCCTTGCCTTGCCTCGCCTCGCCTCGCCTCGCCTCGCCTCACATCGCCTCACATCGCCTCACATCGCCTCACATCGCCTCACGTCGCCTCACGTCGCCTCGATTTGCTTTGCTTTGCTTTGCTTTGATATGCTTTGCTTTGCTTTGCTCTGTTTTGTTTTTGCATTGCGCTCCTTGCCTTGCATTGCCTTGATCAATAAGCCTTTGCTTTTCCCTGCGCCATTTGCCTTTGCTTTGTCTTGTCTTTCACATTTTGTTTTCCCTTGCCTTGCGTCTTTTCCCTCTCCTTTGCTTTGCGCATGTTGCATTTTCTTTCTATTCAAGCCTTTGCTTTTCCTTGCGCCTTTTGCTTGACTTGGCATGGCTTGGCACGGCTCGTCTCGGCTCGGCTTGAGTTGGCTTGGTTTGGCTTTGCGCTAATCTGACGTAAACTGTCGGCTCGGCTCGGCTCAGACCGCTCAGCTCAGCTCAGCTCAGTTCGGCTCGGCTCGGCTCGGCTATCCTATGCTATGCTATGCTATTGCTATGCTATGCTAAGCTAAGCTAAGCTATTTCATTCCTTGCCTCGCCTCGGGTCGCTTCGCTTCGCTTCGCTTCGATTCGCATTGCTTTGCTTTGCTTTGCTTTGCTTTGCTTTGCTTTGCTTTGCTTTGTTTTGCTTTGCTTCGCTTTGCTTTGCTTTGCTTCGCTTCGCTTTGCTCTGCTCTGCTCTACTCTGCTCTGCTTTGTTTTGCATTGCGCTCCTTGCCTTTGCATGGCCTTGAGAATTTTGCCTTGCCTTGCCTTGCCTTGCTGAATAAGCCTTTGCTTTTCCCTGCGCCATTTGCCTTTGCTTTGTCTTGTCTTTCACATTTTGCTTTCCCTTGCCTTGCGTCTTTTCCCTTTCCTTTACCTTACGCATTTTGCCTTGCATTGCTCAATAAGCCTTTGGTTTTTCTTGCGCATTTTGCTTGCCTTGTCTTGCGCACTTTCCCTTGCTTTGCTCCATATGCATTGCCTTGAATTGAGGACTTTGCCTTCCACCCTTGCCTTGCATTATGCAATTTGCCTTGCACCCATTCCTTTCCTTGCGCTCTTTCACTTGCCTAGCACCATTCGCATTGCCTTACGCAACTTGCATTGCGTTGCCTTGCGCCATTTGCCTTACTTTGCTTTGCTTTGCTTCGCTTTGCTTTGTTTTGCTTCGTGCTAATTGCCGCATAGGACTCCGCCACATGGCAGAAGGCCGCGGCTTTGCTATGAGTGTGTATCATTTTGCCGGGAGGAGGACTACCCGGTCTTCTCCACTGTCTTCCACTATCGTCCTCCTTAAGTATGAAATGACGGTCGTGAACCGAGGCGGGAGCGGGCAGCGACCACAGGCGGAACTGGCAGCAGACGATGGAGCGCTCAGCGGAGGCGTGTCTCGGCATTCACCCGCACCAGCCAATGGGGGTTTATTCATGTTTCAGGGAAGGCCGTTACAGTCTCGGTTGCAGCAGCAGCGATTATAACCCCGAATGACGGGCCCGTACGGCCGGTATGTCCTACTACCACGAGGGGCCAACACTTTGAATATGTTCCGAGAAAGTCTTAGGATGGTGCCATTACAACATATCTTTATCGTTCACTTTTCAACTTTAAAGTTAAATGTAACTTTAACTTTAAATTTTTAATTTATCTTTATAACTTTGACTCGTCACATTTAACTTTTTGACTTTAACAATTTCACTCTAACTTCAACTTTGTAACTTTAATTTAATCTTTCTAATTTAACTTCAACCTTCTAAATTTAACTTTATCCTTTTAATTTTAACTTAAACTTTTTAATTTTAACCTTATCTTTTTAACTTTGAATATATATTTTTAAATTTAGCTTTAACTTTTAACTTTACCTTTGACCTGTTCACTTTAAATTTAAAATTTCTATTTTTAACTTTTACTGTTTACTCTAACTATAAATTTAGTTTAACTTTAACTTTACCTTTTTAGCTATTACGTTTTAACTTTATCGTCACCTTTTTAAATTTATCTTTAACTTTTCAACTTTAGCTTTAACATTTTAATATTAAATTAGGTTTTTAATTTTAACTTTAACTATACATCTTCAACTTTAACTTTAACGTTACTTTTAACTTTAACTGTAACTATAACTGTAACTTTTTATCATCAAATTTAAATTTAACTTTAACTTTAACGTTAACTTAAAATTTAACTTTTTATTTCTTACTTTAACTTTAAATTTAAATTCAATATTTTAACTTTAACATTAACTTTAACTAACCTAACTTAACCACCGGGGCACCAGTATGTAAATTTGATTTTAAATGAAACTTTAACTTTTTAAATTCAACTTCTTAGCTTTATCTTTTTGACTTTAACTTTTTAACTTTGAATTTTCATCTTCGACATTTTACCTTTAACTTTTAAACATTAACTTTTTAGCCATAACTTTAACTTTGTAACTTTAACATTAACTTTTAACTTCATCTTGTTAACTTTAACTTTGTAACCTTAACTTTTAACTTTTAACTTAAACTTTAACTTTTTTACATTAACTTTATCTTTTTGTCTTTGACTTTAACTTTTTAACTTCAACTGAACTTTAACTTTAACTTCTCAAATTTAACTTTAACTTTTTAAAAGAAACTAACTTTTTAACTTTAACTTTAAACTTTCAATTTTAACTTCTTATTTTCCACATTTTAACTTCAACTATACCTTTAACTTTGACGTTAACTTTAATTTTACTATCTTTAACGTTAACTTTAACTTTGACTTTAACATTTTAAATTTAAATTTAACAATAAATTTAACTTTAACTTTAAATACAACTTTAAGATTTTATCATTAAATTAAACATTTTATCTTCAACTTTAACTTTAGTTTTAACTGTAACTTTAACTTCAACTTATTTTTCTTTATCATTAACTTTAACATTACCCTTACCATTTTAACTTTAACTTAAACTTTAACTTACCTAACCTAACCACCGGCGCACCAGTTCGTACCCTCTCATCCATCTCCGCACACTCTCGGACGTGTCCGCAGGCCCACATTCCACCGGAACCACAGGTGCTCGGTGACGCGGGGACACGCCGACAGTTGGAAGTTGTGCGGGTGGCTGGCTCCCGCCCGGGCTCGTGGAGAGCCGTCTGCATGCAAGTAAGACATTCTGATTGCCGCATAGGACGCCGCCATAAGGAAGATGACCGCGACGTTCCTATGAGGGTGAACCAGTTTGCCGGGCGGAGAACTGCCCGGTCTTCTCCTCAGTCTCCCTCACTCGTCCACCCGAAGTATCAAATGAACAGGGGAGAACAGTGGCGGGAGCGGGCAGCGAGCAGAGGCCGATGTGGCAGCAGACGACGGAGCGCTGAGCGGAGGCGAGTCTCAGCATGCAACTAGCACCAGGCATCTTTTGGGGAAGGCCGAAATCTTACCAGTTGCAGCAGCAGCGATTATAACCCCGAATGCCGGGCCCGTACGGCCGGTATGTCCTTCTACCACGATCCGCCAACACTGAATATATTCCGAGGGATCCTTAGGGTGGTGACATTACAACATAGCTCTATATTTGACTTTTTCACCTCAAAGTTAAGTTTAACTTTAAATGTAACTTTAACTTTAATTTTTTAACTTTAACTTTTTAACTTAAACTCTTTAACTTTAACTTCACTTTAACTATCTAAGTTTAACTAATTTCTAACTTTAACTTCTTAACTTTAACTATATCTTCTTAACTTTAACTATAACCCTTTTACTTAACTTCAACTTTTTAACTTTAACTTTAACTTTGTAACTTTAAATTTAACTTTCTAACTTTAACGTCTTAAATTTAACTTTATCTTTTTAACTTTAACGTTAACATTTTAACTTCAACTTCACTTTAACTATCTACCTTTAACTTTAACTTTCTAACTTTAAATATATCTTCTTAACTTTAACTATAACCTTTTAACTTAACTTCACCTTTTTAACTTTAACTTTATCTTTTTAACTTTAACTTTAACTTTTTAACTTAAGCTTCAAATTTTCTAATTTAACTTTCACTTTTTAACTTTTGCTTCAAATTTTCAACTTTATCATTATCCTTTTAATTTATCTATTTAATTTCAACTTTATGATTTTAACTCTTTAACTTTAAATACTTTACTTTAAAATTTGGTATACCTTTAAATTTAACTTTACCTTTTTAGCTTCAACTTTTCAACTTTAGCGTTAATATTTTAACTTTCACTTTATAAATTTAACTTTATCTGTTTAACATTAACTTATCATTTATCCTTAAATTCACTTCAACTTTTTATCATCAACTTTAACTTTAACTTTGACGTTAGCTTTATATTTCATCCATAACATTAACCTTAACTTTAACTTTAGCATTTTAACTTCAACTTTAACTTTAACATTAAATTTAACTCTAACTTTAAATATAACTGTAACTCTTTATCTTTGAATTTGACATTTTATCGGAAACTTTAACTTTAACATTAACTGTAATTTCAACTTTAACTTATTTATCTTTAACATTAACTTTAACATTAACCATACCATTTTAACATTAACTTTAACTATAACTTACCTAAAATAACCACCCGCGCACCAGTTCGTACCCTCTCCTCCATCTCTGCACATTCTCGGACGTGACTGCCGGCCCACATTCGACCGGCACCACAGATGCTCGGGCACGCGGGGACACGCCGACAGTTGGAAATTGTGCGGGTGGCTGGCTCCCGCCCGGGCTCATGGAGAGCCGTCTGCATGCGACAAGCTAGACGTGCTAATTGCCGCATAGGACCACGCCCAAAGACAGATGGCCGCGACGTTCCTATGAGGATGAACCAGTTTGCCAGGCGGAGAACTGCCCGATCTTCTCCTCTGTCTCCCACTATCGTCCTAGAAGTTTTCTGTTATTATGCAGCTTTCTGTTATTTAGTAGTTTTCTATTATTATTCAGTTTCCTGTTATTTAGCAGTTTTCTGTTATTTAGCAGTTTTTGATTATTTATCAGTTTTATGTTATTAGCA
The DNA here is from genome assembly GCA_021186555.1 of Reticulitermes speratus. Taxonomy (NCBI): domain Eukaryota; kingdom Metazoa; phylum Arthropoda; class Insecta; order Blattodea; family Rhinotermitidae; genus Reticulitermes; species Reticulitermes speratus. The sequence goes on along the minus strand of JAJKFL010000009.1, from coordinate 44,308,962 downwards.
GTTGTCTCTTATTATGCAGTTTTCTGTTATTAAGTAGTTTTCTGTTAATTTAACAGTTTTCTGTTATTTAACAGTTTTCTGTTATTTAGCAATTATCTGTTATTATGCAGTTTTCGTTTTTTAGCAGTTTTCGGTTATTTAGCAGCTTTCTGTTATTTAGCAGTTTTTTGTTATTTAGCACTAACTTTGTTCTAATGCAGTAAATCTGTTATTATGCAGTTATCTGTAATTATGCCGTAAATCTGTTATTTCCAGTTTCCTGTTATTTTGCAGTTTTCTGTTATTATACAGTTTTCTGTTATTTTGCAGTTTTCTGTTATCTATCAGTTTTCTGTTACTTAGCAGTTCTCTTTTATTTAGCAGTTTTCTGTTATTTAGCAGTTTTCTGTTATTTTGCAGTATTCTGTTATTTAGCAGTTTTCTGTCATTATGCTGTTTTCTGTTATTGAGCAGTAACTCTGCTATTATCAGTTTTCTGTTATTTTGCAGTTTTCTCTTCATAAGCAGTTTATATTATTTAGCAGTTTTCTGTTATTTAGCAGTTTTTTGTTATGCACTTTTCTGTTATTTTGCAGTTTTCTGTTATTATGCAGTTTTCTGTTATTGAGCAGTGACTCTGCTATTATGCAGTTTTCTGTTATTTTGCAGTTTTCTGTTATTATGCATTTTTTTATATTTAGCAGATTTTTGTTATTTAGCACTAACTCTGTTATTATGCAGTAGCTCTGTTTTTACACAGGTTTCTCTTATTAAACATTTTTGTATTATTATATTATACTGTCTTCTGTTATTTTGCAGTTTTCTGTTATGCACTTTTCTGTTATTTTGCAGTTTTCTGTTTTTATGCATTAACTTTGTTATTATGCAGTTTTATGTTATTTTGAAGTTTTCTGTTATGCACTCTTCTGATATTTTGTAGTTTTCTGTTATTATGCAGTTTTCGTTTATTAAGCCGTGACTCTGTTATGATGCAGTTTTCTGTTACGAAGTTTTCTGTTTATTAGCAGTTTCTTGTTAATTAGCTATTTTCTGTTATTTAGCAGTTTTCTAATATGCTCTTTTGTTATTTTGCAGCTTTCTGTTATTATGCAGTTTTCAGTTATTATGAAGTAAATCTGTTACTATGCAGTTTTTCTGTTATTTTGCAGTTTTCTGTTATTTTGCAGTTTTCTGTTATTTAGCAGTTTTCTGTTATTTAGCAGTTTTCTCTTATTTATCAGTTTTCTGTTGTTCAGCAGTTTACTGTTATTTAGAAGTAACTTAGTTATTATGCAGGAACACTCTTATTACACAGTTTTCATTTATTACGCAGTTTTCTCTTATTACGCAGTATTCTGTAATTACGCAGTTTTCTGTTATTAGGCAGTTTTCACTTTTTACGCAGCTACCTCTTATTACGCAGATTTCTCGTATTACGCACTTTTCTCTTATTACGCAGCTTTCTCATATTACGCAGTTTTATCTTAAGCAGATACCTCCAATCACGCAGTTTTCTCCTATTACGCCGTTTTCTATTACGCAGTTACGCTTTTTAACTTTAACTTTAAACCTTCAGCTTTAACTTTTTATTTTCAACATTTTAACTTTAACTTTATCTTTCACATTGACGTTAACCTTAACTTTTTTATCTTTAACATTAACTTTAACTTTATCAGTTTAACTTTAACTTTACCTTTAACTTTAACATTAAATTCAACTTTAACATTTATTTCAACTTTAAGATTTTATCATTAAATTTAACATTTTATCTTCAACTTTAACTTTAACTTTAACTGTAACTTTAACTTCAACTTATTTTTCTTTATCATTAACTTTAACATTACCCTTACAATTTTAATTTTACTTAAACTTTAACTTACCTAACCTAACCACCGGCGCACCAGTTCGTACCCTCTCCTCCAACTCCGCACACTCTCGGACGTTTCCGCAGGCCCACATTCCACCGGCACCACAGGTGCTCAGCGACGCAGGGACACGCCGACAGTTGGAAGTTGTGCGGGTGGCTGGCTCCCGCCCGGGCTCGTGGAGAGCCGTCTGCATGCAAGTAAGACATTCTGATTGCCGCATAGGACGCCGCCCTAAGGCAGATGACCGCGACGTTCCTATGAGGGTGAACCAGTTTGCCGGGCGGAGAACTGCCCGGTCTTCTCCTCTGACTCCCACACTCGTCCACCTGAAGTATCAAACGAAAAGTGGCGGGAGCGAGCAGCGAGCAGAGGCCGATGTGGCAGCAGTCGACGGAGCGCTGAGCGGAGGCGAGTCTCTGCATGCACCTAGCACCAGGCATGTTTTGGGGAAGGCCGAAATCTTACCAGTTGCAGCAGCAGCGATTATTACCCCGAATGCCCGGCCCGTACGGCCGGTATGTCCTACTATCACGAGCCGCCAGCACTGAATATATTCCGAGGGAGCCTTAGGGTGGTGACATTACAACATAACTTTATATTTAACTTTTTCACTTTAAAGTTAAGTTTAACTTTATATGTAACTTTAACTTTAACTTTTTAACTTTGATTTTTTAACTTTATCTTTTTAACTTAAACTTTTTAACTTCAACCTCACTTTAAATATCTACCTTTAACTTTAACTTTCTAACTTTAACAATAAATCTTCTTTACTTTAATTTTAACCTTTTAACTTAAGTTCAACTTAACTTTAACTTTAACTTTCTAACTTTAAATTTAACTTTCTAACTTTAACGTCTTAACTTTAACTTTATCTTTTTAACTTTAACTTTAACTTTTTAACTTTAGCTTCAAATTTTATAATTTAACTTTCACTTTTTAACTTTTGCTTCAAATTTTTAACTTTATCTTTGTCCTTTTAATTTATCTATTTAATTTCAACTTTATAAATTTAACTTTTTAACTTTAACTACTTTATTTTAAAATTTGGTTTAGCTTAAACTTTAACTTTACCTTTTTAGCTTTAGGATTTTAACTTTAGCGTTAACATTTGAACTTTCACTTTATAACTTTAACTTTAACTGATTAACATTAACTTATCTTTTTATCTTTAACTTTACTTTAAATTTTTATCATTAACTTTAACTTTAACTTTGAAGTTAGCTTTATTTTTCATCCATAACATTAACTTTAACTTTAACATTTTAATTTTAACTTTAACTTTAACATTAAACTTAACTTTAACTTTAACTACAACTTTAAGATTTTATCTTTAAATTTAACATTTTATCGGCAAATTTAACTTTAACATTAACTGTAACTATTACTTTAACTTATTTATCTTTAACATTTAACTTTAACATTAACCTTACCATTTTAACTTTAACTTTAACTTTAACTTACCTAACCTAACCACCGGAGCACCAGTTCGTACCCTCTCCTCCATCTCTGCACATTCTCGAACGTGTCCGACGACCCACAATCGACCGGCACCACAGGTGCTAGGCGACACGGAACGCGCCGACAGTCGGAAATTGTGCGGGTGGCTGGCTCCCGTCCGGGCTCGTGCAGAGCCGTCTGCATGCGTCAAGTAAGACGTGCTAATTGCCGCATAGTACCCCGCCCAATGGCAGAAGGACGCGACGTTCCTATGAGGGTGAGCCCGTTTGCCGGGCAGAGAAATGCCCGGTCTTCTACTCTGTCTCCCACTATCGTCCTCCGGAAGTATCAAATGAACCGTCGTGAAGAAAACTGGTAGCGGGCAGCGAGCAGAGGCTGATGTGGCCTGAGGATGGAGACCTGAGCGGAGACGAGTCTCAGCATGCACCTAACACCAGGCATGTTTTGGGGAAGGCCGAAATCTTACCAGTTGCAGCAGCAGCGATTATAACCCCGAATGCCGGGCCCGTACGACCGGTATGTCCTTCTACCACGATCCGCCAACGCTGAATATATTCCAAGGGAGCCTTAGGGTGGTGACATTACAACATAACTTTATATTTAACTTTTTAACTTTAAATGTAACTTTAACTTTAACTTTAAATTTTAACTTTGACATTTTACCTTTGACCTTTAAACTTTAACTTTTTAACTGTAACTTTCCAACTTTAACTTTAACTTTTGAAATTTAACTTAAAATGTTTAACTCTAACTACAACTTTTTAACTTTAACTTTAATCTTTTAACTTTAAATTATTAATTGCAATTTTTAACTTTAACATTTTAACATTAAAATTAACTATATAAACTTAATTTTAACTTTAACCGTAACCTCACCTTTTTACCTTTAACTTTATAACTTAAACCTTAACTTTCTAAATTCAACTTTCACTTTTTAATATTAACTTAGCTTTACAACTTTAACTTTAACTTTATCTTCAACTTTAAATACAACCTTAACATTTTATCCTTAACTTTAACTTTTATGTTCAACTTCAACCTTAACTTTAACTTCAAATACAACTTTAACTTTTTATCCTTAACTTTAACTTTAACATTTTATCTTTAGTTTTTAAATTTAACATTAACTTTTTCGCTTGAATTTTTAAATTTAACTTTAATTTTAACTAATTAACTTTAACTTTTTATTCCAACTTCGTAACGTTAATTTTAAACTTTTAACTTTATCTTTTGAACTGTGACTTTAACCTTTTAATGTTAACTTTCTAATTTCAACATTTTAACTGTATCGTTTTAGCTTCAACATTTTACTTTAACTTTAAGCTTTTACTTTAACTTTAAATTTACTTTAACTTTACATTTTTAGTTTTAACTTTTTAACTTTAGTTTTAATTTTTTAACATTAACTTAGATTTTTAACTTAACTTTAACTTAAATTTTAACATTAACTCTTTAATTTCAACTTTAACTTTAAACTTTACTTTAATTTTGTCTATAAATTTTAACTTTTTATCCTTAATTTTAACTTCAACTTACCTAAAATAACCACCGGCGCACCAGTTCGTACCCTCTCCTCCATCTCTGCACATTCTCGGACGTGTCTGCCGGCCCACATTCGACCGGCACCACAGGTGCTCGGGCATGCGGGGACGACCGACAGTTGGAAATTGAGCGGGTGGCTGGCTCCCGCCAGGGCTCGTGGAGAGCCGTCTGCATGAGACAAGCAAGACGTGCTAGTTGCCGCATAGGACCACGCCCAAAGACAGATGGCCGCGCGGTTCATATGAGGATGAACAAGTATGCCAGGCGGAGAACTGCCCGGTCTTCTCCCCTGTCTCCCACTTTCGTCTTAGAAGTTTTCTGTTATTTAGCAGTTTTCTGTTATTATTCAGTTTCCTGTTATTTAGCAGTTTTCGTTTATTTAGCAGTTTTATATTATTAGCAGTTGTCTGTTATTATGCAGTTTTCTGTTATTAAGCAGTTTTCTGTTATTAAGCAGTTTTCTGTTATTTAGCAGTTTTCTGTTATTATGCAGTTTTCGTTTTTTAGCAGTTTTCGGTTATTTAGCAGTTTTCTGTTATTTAGCAGTTTTCTGTTATTTAGCACTAACTTTGTTATAATGCAGTAAATCTGTTATTATGCAGTTTTCTGTTATTATGCCGTAAATCTGTTATTTCCAGTTCCCTGTTATTTTGCAGTTTTCTGTTATTAAACATTTTTCTGTTATTTTACAGTTTTCTGTTATTTATAAGTTTTCTGTTACTTAGCAGTTCTCTGATATTTAGCAGTTTTCTGTTATTTAGCAGTTTTTTGTTATTTTGCAGTTTTATGTTATACACTTTTCTGTTATTTTGCAGTTTTCTGTTATTGAGCAGTAACACTGCTATTATGCTGTTTTCTGTTATTTTGCAGTTTTCTGTTATTATGCAGTTTTATGATCTTTAGCAGTTTTTATTATTTAGCACTAAATCTGTTATTATGCAGTAGCTCTGTTGTTACACATATCTCTCTTATTACGCAGTTTTCTATTATTATATTATACTGTCTTCTGTTATTATGCAGTAACTTTGTTATTATGCAGTTTTCTGTTATTTTGAAGTTTTCTGTTATGCACTTTTCTGATATTTTGCAGTTTTCTGTTATTATGCAGTTTTCGCATTTTAAGCAGTGACTCTGTTATTATGCAGATTTCTGTTATGAAATTTTATGTTATTTAACAGTTTCCTGTTAATTAGCTCTTTTCTGTTATTTAGCAGTTTTCTGTTATGCGCTTTTCTGTTATTCTGCTGTTTTCTGTTATTATGCAGTTTTCAGTTATTATGAAGTATATCTGTTATTATGTAGTTTTTCTATTATTTTGCAGTTTTCAGTTATTTAACTTTAACTTTAACATTAAATTTAACTTCAACTTTAACTACAACTTTAAGATTTTATCTTTAAATTTAACATTTTATCTTCAACTTTAACTTTAGTTTTAACTGTAACTTTAACTTCAACTTATATTTCTTTAACATTAACTTTAACATTACCCTTAACATTTTAATTTTAACTTAAACTTTAACTTACCTAACCTAACCACCGGCGCAACAGTTCGTACCCTCTCATCCATCTCCGCACACTCTCGGACGTGTCCGCAGGCCCACATTCCACCGGCATCACAGGTGCTTGGCGACGCGGGGACACGCCGACAGTCGGAAATAGTGCGGTTGGCTGGCTCCAGCCCGGGCTCGTGCAGATCCGTCTGCATGCGTCAAGTAAGACGTTCTAATTGCCGCATAGTACCCAGCCCAATGGAAGAAGGACGCGACGTTCCTAAGAGGGTGAACCAGTTTGCCGGGCAGAGAAATGCCCGGTCTTCTACTCTGTCTCCCAAAATTTTCACTTATTACGCACTTATATCTTTTTACGCACTTTTCTGATATTATGCAGTTTTCTGTTATGAAGTTCTCTTATTATGCTGTCTTCTGTTATTATGCAGTATTCTGTTATTATGCAGTTTTGTTATTATGCATTATTCTGTTATTTTGCAGTTTTCTGTTATTACACACTTTTCTGTTATTTTGCAGTTTTCTGTTATTATGCAGTCTTATGTTATTATACACTAACACTGGTATTATGCAGTTTTCTGTCATTAGGCAGTTTTCTGTTATTACGCAGTTTTCTGTTATTACGCAGTTCTTTGTTATTATGCACTTTTCTCTCATTAGGCAAGTTTTCTCTTATTACGCATTTTCTATTATTTTCAAGTTTTCTGTTATTCTGCAGTTTTCTGTTATTTAGCACTAACTCTGTTACTATAACTTTAACTTTTTAAATTCAAATTAACTTTAACTTAAACTTTTTAACACTACCTAACTTTTTAACTTTAACTTTCAACTTTCAACTTTAACTTTTTATTTTCAACATTTTAACTTTAACTTTATCTTTCACTTTGACGTTAACTTTAACTTTTTATCTGTAACATTAATTTTAACTTTAACTTTAACATTAAATTTAACTTTAACTTTAACTACAACTTTAAGATTTTATCTTTAAATTTAACATTTTATCTTCAACTTTAACTTTAACTTTAACTGTAACTTTAACTTCAACTTATTTTTCTTTATCATTAACTTTAACATTACCCTTACCATTTTAATTTTAACTTAAACTTTAACTTACCTAACCTAACCACCGGCTCACCAGTTCGTACCCTCTCCTCCATCTCCGCACACTCTCGGACGTGTCCGCAGGCCCACATTCCACCGGCACCACAGGTGCTCGGCCACGCGGGGACACGCCGACAGTTGGAAGTTGTGCAGGTGGCTGGCTCCCGCCCGGGCTCGTGGAGAGCCGTCTGCATGCAAGTAAGACATTCTGATTGCCGCATAGGACGCCGCCATAAGGAAGATGACCGCGACGTTCCTATGAGGGTGAACCAGATTGCCGGGCGGAGAACTGCCCGGTCTTCTCCTCTGTCTCCCTCACTAGTCCACCCGAAGTATCAAATGAACAGTGGAGAACAGTGGCGGGAGCGGGCAGCGAGCAGAGGCCGATGTGGCAGCAGACGACGGAGCGCTTAGCGGAGGCGAGTCTCAGCATGCAACTAGCACCAGGCATGTTTTGGGGAAGGCCGAAATCTTACCAGTTGCAGCAGCAGCGATTATAACCCCGAATGCCGGGCCCGTACGGTCGGTATGTCCTTCTACCACGATCCGCCAACACTGAATATATTCCGAGGGATCCTTAGGGTGGTGACATTACAACATAGCTCTATATTTGACTTTTTCACCTTAAAGTTAAGTTTAACTTTAAATGTAACTTTAACTTTAATTTTTTAACTTTAACTTTTTAACTTAAACTCTTTAACTTTAACTTCACTTTAACTATCTAACTGTAACTTTAAATTTCTAACTTTAACTTCTTAACTTTAACTATATCTTCTTAACTTTAACTATAACCTTTTTACTTAACTTCAACTTTTTAACTTTAACTTTAACTTTGTAACTTTAAATTTAACTTTCTAACTTTAACGTCTTAAATTTAACTTTATCTTTTTAACTTTAACTTTAACTTTTTAACTTCAACTTCACTTTAACTATCTACCTTTAACTTTAACTTTCTAACTTTAAATATATCTTCTTAACTTTAACTATAACCTTTTAACTTAACTTCACCTTTTTAACTTTAACTTTATCTTTTTAACTTTAACTTTAACTTTTTAACTTAAGCTTCAAATTTTCTAATTTAACTTTCACTTTTTAACTTTTGCTTCAAATTTTTAACTTTATTTTTATCCTTTTAATTTATCTATTTAATTTCAACTTTATGATTTTAACTCTTTAACTTTAAATACTTTACTTTAAAATTTGGTATACCTTTAAATTTAACTTTACCTTTTTAGCTTCAACTTTTCAACTTTAGCGTTAATATTTTAACTTTCACTTTATAAATTTAACTTTATCTGTTTAACATTAACTTATCATTTATCCTTAAATTTACTTCAACTTTTTATCATCAACTTTAACTTTAACTTTGACGTTAGCTTTATATTTCATCCATAACATTAACCTTAACTTTAACTTTAGCATTTTAACTTCAACTTTAACTTTAACATTAAATTTAACTCTAACTTTAACTATAACTGTAACTCTTTATCTTTGAATTTGACATTTTATCGGAAACTTTAAGTTTAACATTAACTGTAATTTCAACTTTAACTTATTTATCTTTAACATTAACTTTAACATTAACCATACCATTTTAACATTAACTTTAACTATAACTTACCTAAAATAACCACCCGCGCACCAGTTCGTACCCTCTCCACCATCTCTGCACATTCTCGGACGTGACTGCCGGCCCACATTCGACCGGCACCACAGGTGCTCGGGCACGCGGGGACACGCCGACAGTTGGAAATTGTGCGGGTGGCTGGCTCCCGCCCGGGCTCGTGGAGAGCCGTCTGCATGCGACAAGCTAGACGTGCTAATTGCCGCATAGGACCACGCCCAAAGACAGATGGCCGCGACGTTCCTATGAGGATGAACCAGTTTGCCAGGCGGAGAACTGCCCGATCTTCTCCTCTGTCTCCCACTATCGTCCTAGAAGTTTTCTGTTATTATGCAGCTTTCTGTTATTTAGTAGTTTTCTATTATTATTCAGTTTCCTGTTATTTAGCAGTTTTCTGTTATTTAGCAGTTTTTGTTTATTTATCAGTTTTATGTTATTAGCAGTTGTCTCTTATTATGCAGTTTTCTGTTATTAAGCAGTTTTCTGTTAATTTAACAGTTTTCTGTTATTTAACAGTTTTCTGTTATTTAGCAGTTATCTGTTATTATGCAGTTTTCGTTTTTTAGCAGTTTTCGGTTATTTAGCAGCTTTCTGTTATTTAGCAGTTTTTTGTTATTTAGCACTAACTTTGTTCCAATGCAGTAAATCTGTTATTATGCAGTTATCTGTAATTATGCCGTAAATCTGTTATTTCCAGTTTCCTGTTATTTTGCAGTTTTCTGTTATTATACAGTTTTCTGTTATTTTGCAGTTTTCTGTTATCTATCAGTTTTCTGTTACTTAGCAGTTCTCTTTTATTTAGCAGTTTTCTGTTATTTAGCAGTTTTCTGTTATTTTGCAGTTTCTGTTATTTAGCAGTTTTCTGTCATTATGCTGTTTTCTGTTATTGAGCAGTAACTCTGCTATTATCAGTTTTCTGTTATTTTGCAGTTTTCTCTTCATAAGCAGTTTATATTATTTAGCAGTTTTCTGTTATTTAGCAGTTTTTTGTTATGCACTTTTCTGTTATTTTGCAGTTTTCTGTTATTATGCAGTTTTCTGTTATTGAGCAGTGACTCTGCTATTATGCAGTTTTCTGTTATTATGCATTTTTTTATATTTAGCAGATTTCTGTTATTTAGCACTAACTCTGTTATTATGCAGTAGCTCTGTTTTTACACAGGTTTCTCTTATTAAACATTTTTGTATTATTATATTATACTGTCTTCGGTTATTTTGCAGTTTTCTGTTATGCACTTTTCTGTTATTTTGCAGTTTTCTGTTTTTATGCATTAACTTTGTTATTATGCAGTTTTATGTTATTTTGAAGTTTTCTCTTATGCACTCTTCTGATATTTTGTAGTTTTCTGTTATTATGCAGTTTTCGTTTATTAAGCCGTGACTCTGTTATGATGCAGTTTTCTGTTACGAAGTTTTCTGTTTATTAGCAGTTTCTTGTTAATTAGCTATTTTCTGTTATTTAGCAGTTTTCTGATATGCTCTCTTCTGTTATTTTGCAGCTTTCTGTTATTATGCAGTTTTCAGTTATTATGAAGTAAATCTGTTACTATGCAGTTTTTCTGTTATTTTGCAGTTTTCTGTTATTATGCAGTTTTCTGTTATTTAGCAGTTTTCTGTTATTTAGCAGTTTTCTCTTATTTATCAGTTTTCTGTTGTTCAGCAGTTTACTGTTATTTAGAAGTAACTTAGTTATTATGCAGGAACACTCTTATTACACAGTTTTCATTTATTACGCAGTTTTCTCTTATTACGCAGTATTCTGTAATTACGCAGTTTTCTGTTATTAGGCAGTTTTCACTTTTTACGCAGCTACCTCTTATTACGCAGATTTCTCGTATTACGCACTTTTCTCTTATTACGCAGCTTTCTCTTATTACGCAGTTTTATCTTAAGCAGATATCTCCAATCACGCAGTTTTCTCCTATTACGCCGTTTTCTATTACGCAGTTACGCTTTTTAACTTTAACTTTAAACCTTCAGCTTTAACTTTTTATTTTCAACATTTTAACTTTAACTTTATCTTTCACTTTGACGTTAACCTTAACTTTATCTTTAACATTAACTTTAACTTTATCAGTTTAACTTTAACTTTACCTTTAACTTTAACATTAAATTCAACTTTAACATTTATTTCAACTTTAAGATTTCATCATTAAATTTAACATTTTATACTCAACTTTAACTTTAACTTTAACTGTAACTTTAACTTCAACTTATTTTTCTTTATCATTAACTTTAACATTACCCTTACAATTTTAATTTTACTTAAACTTTAACTTACCTAACCTAACCACCGGCGCACCAGTTCGTACCCTCTCCTCCAACTCCGCACACTCTCGGACGTTTCCGCAGGCCCACATTCCACCGGCACCACAGGGGCTCAGCGACGCAGGGACACGCCGACAGTTGGAAGTTGTGCGGGTGGCTGGCTCCCGCCCGGGCTCGTGGAGAGCCGTCTGCATGCAAGTAAGACATTCTGATTGCCGCATAGGACGCCGCCCTAAGGCAGATGACCGCGACGTTCCTATGAGGGTGAACCAGTTTACCGGGCGGAGAACTGCCCGGTCTTCTCCTCTGACTCCCACACTCGTCCACCTGAAGTATCAAACGAACAGTGGCGGGAGCGAGCAGCGAGCAGAGGCCGATGTGGCAGCAGTCGACGGAGCGCTGAGCGGAGGCGAGTCTCTGCATGCACATAGCACCAGGCATGTTTTGGGGAAGGCCGAAATCTTACCAGTTGCAGCAGCAGCGATTATTACCCCGAATGCCCGGCCCGTACGGCCGGTATGTCCTACTATCACGAGCCCCCAGCACTGAATATATTCCGAGGGAGCCTTAGGGTGGTGACATTACAACATAACTTTATATTTAACTTTTTAACTTTAAATGTAACTTTAACTTTAACTTAAATTTTAACTGACATTTTAACTTTGACCTTTAAACTTTAACTTTTTAACTTTAACTTTCTAACTTTAACTTTAACTTTTGAAATTTAACTTAAAATGTTTAACTCTAACTATAACTTTTTAACTTTAACTTTAAACTTTTAACTTTAAATTATTAATTGCAATTTTTAACTTTAACATTTTAACATTAAAATTAACTATATAAACTTAATTTTAACTTTAACCGTAACCTCACCTTTTTACCTTTAACTTTATAACTTAAGCCTTAACTTTCTAAATTCAACTTTCACTTTTTAATATTAACTTAGCTTTACAACTTTAACTTTAACTTTATCTTCAACTTTAAATACAACCTTAACATTTTATCCTTAACTTTAACTTTTATGTTCAACTTCAACCTTAACTTTAACTTCAAATACAACTTTAACTTTTTATCCTTAACTTTAACTTTAACATTTTATCTTTAGTTTTTAAATTTAACATTAACTTTTTCGCTTGAATTTTTAAATTTAACTTTAATTTTAACTAATTAACTTTAACTTTTTATTCCAACTTCGTAACGTTAATTTTAAACTTTTAACTTTATCTTTTGAACTGTGACTTTAACCTTTTAATGTTAACTTTCTAATTTCAACATTTTAACTGTATCGTTTTAGCTTCAACATTTTACTTTAACTTTAAACTTTTACTTTAACTTTAAATTTACTTTAACTTTACATTTTTAGTTTTAACTTTTTAACTTTAGTTTTAATTTTTTAACATTAACTTAGATTTTTAACTTAACTTTAACTTAAATTTTAACATTAACTCTTTAATTTCAACTTTAACTTTAAACTTTACTTTAATTTTGTCTATAAATTTTAACTTTTTATCCTTAATTTTAACTTCAACTTACCTAAAATAACCACCGGCGCACCAGTTCGTACCCTCTCCTCCATCTCTGCACATTCTCGGACGTGTCTGCCGGCCCACATTCGACCGGCACCACAGGTGCTCGGGCATGCGGGGACGACCGACAGTCGGAAATAGTGCGGTTGGCTGGCTCCAGCCCGGGCTCGTGCAGATCCGTCTGCATGCGTCAAGTAAGACGTTCTAATTGCCGCATAGTACCCAGCCCAATGGAAGAAGGACGCGACGTTCCTAAGAGGGTGAACCAGTTTGCCGGGCAGAGAAATGCCCGGTCTTCTACTCTGTCTCCCAAAATTTTCACTTATTACGCACTTATATCTTTTTACGCACTTTTCTGATATTATGCAGTTTTCTGTTATGAAGTTCTCTTATTATGCTGTCTTCTGTTATTATGCAGTATTCTGTTATTATGCAGTTTTGTTATTATGCATTATTCTGTTATTTTGCAGTTTTCTGTTATTACACACTTTTCTGTTATTTTGCAGTTTTCTGTTATTATGCAGTCTTATGTTATTATACACTAACACTGGTATTATGCAGTTTTCTGTCATTAGGCAGTTTTCTGTTATTACGCAGTTTTCTGTTATTACGCAGTTCTTTGTTATTACGCAGTTTTCTCTCATTAGGCAAGCTTTCTCTTATTACGCATTTTCTATTATTTTCAAGTTTTCTGTTATTCTGCAGTTTTCTGTTATTTAGCACTAACTCTGTTACTATAACTTTAACTTTTTAACTTCAAATTAACTTTAACTTAAACTTTTTAACACTACCTAACTTTTTAAGTTTAACTTTCAACTTTCAACTTTAACTTTTTATTTTCAACATTTTAACTTTAACTTTATCTTTCACTTTGACGTTAACTTTAACTTTTTATCTGTAACATTAATTTTAACTTTAACTTTAACATTAAATTTAACTTTAACTTTAACTACAACTTTAAGATTTTATCTTTAAATTTAACATTTTATCTTCAACTTTAACTTTAACTTTAACTGTAACTTTAACTTCAACTTATTTTTCTTTATCATTAACTTTAACATTACCCTTACCATTTTAATTTTAACTTAAACTTTAACTTACCTAACCTAACCACCGGCGCACCAGTTCGTACCCTCTCATCCATCTCCGCACACTCTCGGACGTGTCCGCAGGCCCACATTCCACCGGCACCACAGGTGCTCGGCCACGCGGGGACACGCCGACAGTTGGAAGTTGTGCGGGTGGCTGGCTCCCGCCCGGGCTCGTGGAGAACCGTCTGCATGCAAGTAAGACATTCTGATTGCCGCATAGGACGCCGCCATAAGGAAGATGACCGCGACGTTCCTATGAGGGTGAACCAGTTTGCCGGGCGGAGAACTGCCCGGTCTTCTCCTCTGTCTCCCTCACTCGTCCACCCGAAGTATCAAATGAACAGTAGAGAACTGTGGCGGGAGCGGGCAGCGAGCAGAGGCCGATGTGGCAGCAGACGACGGAGCGCTGAGCGGAGGCGAGTCTCAGCATGCTCCTAGCACCAGGCATGTTTTGGGTAACGCCGAAATCTTACCAGTTGCAGCAGCAGCGATTATAACCACGAATGCCGGGCCCGTACGGCCGGTATGTCCTACTACCACGAGCCGCCAACACTGAATATATTCCGAGGGAGCCTTAGGGTGGTGACATTACAACATAACTTTATATTTAACTTTTTAACTTTAAAGTTAATTTTAACTTTAAATGTAACTTTAACTTTAAATTTAAATTTTTAACTTTGATTATTTAACTTAAACTTTTTAACTTTAACTTTTTAACTTTAACTTTTTAACTTAAACTTTTTAGCTTTAACTTCACTTTAACTATCTAACTTTAACTTTAACTTTCTAACTTCAACTTTAACTTTCCAACTTTGAGTATATCTTCTTAACTTTAACTTTAACCTTATACCTTGCCTTCAACTTTTTAACTTTAAATTTAACTTTGTAACTTTAAATTTAACTTTCTAACTTTAACGTCTTAACTTTAACTTTATCTTTTTAACTTTAACTTTAACTTTTTAACTTTTGCTTCAAATTTTTAACTTTATCTTTATCCTATTAATTTATCTATTTAATTTCAACTTTACAAATATAACTTTTTAACATTAACTACTTTACTTTAAAATTTGGTTTAGCTTTATCCTTTACTTTACCTTTTTAGCTTTAACCTTTTAACTTAAGCGTTAACATTTGAACTTTCACTTTATAACTTTAAGTTTAACTGATTAACATTAACTTATCTTTTTATCTTAAACTTTACTTTAAATTTTTATCATTAACTTTAACTTTAACTTTGACGTTAGCTTTATTTTTCATCCATAACATTAACTTTAACTTTAACATTTTAACTTTAACTTTAACTTTAACATTAAACTTAACTTTAACTTTAACTACAACTTTAAGATTTTATCTTTAAATTTAACATTTTATCGGCAAATTTAACTTTAACATTAACTGTAACTATAACTTTAACTTATTTATCTTTAACATTTAACTTTAACATTAACCTTACCATTTTAACTTTAACTTTAACTTTAACTTACCTAACCTAACCACCGGAGCACCAGTTCTTACCCTCTCCTCCATCTCTGCACATTCTCGAACGTGTCCGCCGACCCACAATCGACCGGCACCACAGGTGCTAGGCGACACGGGACGCGCCGACAGTCGGAAATTGTACGGGTGGCTGGCTCCCGTCCGGGCTCGTGCAGAACCGTCTGCATGCGTCAAGTAAGACGTGCTAATTGCCGCATAGTACCCCGCCCAATGGCAGAAGGACGCGACGTTCCTGTGAGGGTGAGCCAGTTTGCCGGGCAGAGAAATGCCCGGTCTTCTACTCTGTCTCCCACTATCGTCCTCTGGAAGTATCAAATGAACCGTCGTGAAGAAAACTTGGAGCGGGCAGCGAGCAGAGGCTGATGTGGCCTGAGGATGGAGAGCTGAGCGGAGACGAGTCTCAGCATGCACCTAACACCAGGCATGTTTTGGGGAAGGCCGAAATCTTACCAGTTGCAGCAGCAGCGATTATAACCCCGAATGCCGGGCCCGTACGACCGGTATGTCCTTCTACCACGATCCGCCAACGCTGAATATATTCCGAGGGAGCCTTAGGGTGGTGACATTACAAAATAACTTTATATTTAACTTTTTAACTTTAAATGTAACTTTAACTTTAACTTTAAATTTTAACTTTGACATTTTAACTTTGACCTTTAAACTTTAACTTTTTAACTTTAACTTTCTAACTTTAACTTTAACTTTTGAAATTTAACTTAAAATGTTTAATTCTAACTATAACTTTTTAACTTTAACTCTAAACTTTTAACTTAAACTATTAATTGCAATTTTTTACTTTAACATTTTAACATTAAAATTAAATATATAAATTTAATTTTAACTTTAACCGTAACCTCACCTTTTTACTTTTAACTTTATAACTTAAGCCTTAACTTTTTAAATTCAACTTTCACTTTTTAATATTAACTTAGCTTTACAACTTTAACTTTAACTTTATCTTCAACTTTAAATACAACCTTAACATTTTATCCTTAATTTTAACTTTTATGTTCAACTTCAACCTTAACTTTAACTTCAAATCCAACTTTAACATTTTATCCTTAACTTTAACTTTAACATTTTATCTTTAGTTTTTAAATTTAACATTAACATTTTCGCTTGAATTTTTAAATTTAACTTTAATTAAAACTATTTAACTTTAACTTTTTATTCTAACTTCGTAACGTTAATTTTAAACTTTTAACTTTATCTTTTGAACTGTGACTTTAACCTTTTAATGTAAACTTTTTAATTTCAACATTTTAACTGTATCGTTTTAGCTTCAACATTTTACTTTAACTTTAAATTTACTTTAACTTTACATTTTTAGTTTTAACTTTTTAACTTTAGTTTTAATTTTTTAACATTAACTTAGATTTTTAACTTAACTTTAACTTAAATTTTAACATTAACTCTTCAATTTCAACTTTAACTTTAAACTTTACTTTAATTTTGTCTATAAATTTTAACTTTTTATCCTTAATTTTAACTTCAACTTACCTAAAATAACCACCCGCGCACCAGTTCGTACCCTCTCCTCCATCTCTGCACATTCTCGGACGTGTCTGCCGGCCCACATTCGACCGGCACCACAGGTGCTCGGGCATGCGGGGACGCACCGACAGTTGGAAATTGTGCGGGTGGCTGGCTCCCGCCAGGGCTCGTGGAGAGACGTCTGCATGAGACAAGCAAGACGTGCTAGTTGCCGCATAGGACCACGCCCAGAGACAGATGGCCGCGCGGTTCATATGAGGATGAACAAGTATGCCAGGCGGAGAACTGCCCGGTCTTCTCCCCTGTCTCCCACTTTCGTCCTAGAAGTTTTCTGTTATTTAGCAGTTTTCTGTTATTATTCAGTTTCCTGTTATTTAGCAGTTTTCTGTTATTTAGCAGTTTTCGTTTATTTAGCAGTTTTATATTATTAGCAGTTGTCTGTTATTATGCAGTTTTCTGTTATTAAGCAGTTTCCTGTTATTTAACAGTTTTCTGTTATTTAGCAGTTTTCTGTTATTATGCAGTTTTCGTTTTTTAGCAGTTTTCGGTTATTTAGCAGTTTTCTGTTATTTAGCACTAACTTTGTTATAAAGCAGTAAATCTGTTATTATGCAGTTTTCTGTTATTATGCCGCAAATCTGTTATTTCCAGTTCCCTGTAATTTTGCAGTTTTCTGTTATTAAACAGTTTTTTTTATTTTACAGTTTTCTGTTACTTATCAGTTTTCTGTTACTTAGCAGTTCTCTGATATTTAGCAGTTTTCTGTTATTTAGCACTTTTTTGTTATTTTGCAGTTTTATGTTATACACTTTTCTGTTATTTTGCAGTTTTCTGTTATTGAGCAGTAACTCTGCTATTATGCAGTTTTCTGTTATTTTGCAGTTTTCTGTTATTATGCAGTTTTATGATCTTTAGCAGTTTTTGTTATTTAGCACTAAATCTGTTATTATGCAGTAGCTCTGTTGTTACACATTTCTCTCTTATTACGCAGTTTTCTATTATTATATTATACTGTCTTCTGTTACTTTGCAGTTTTCTGTTATTATGCAGTTTTTTGTGGTGCACTTTTCTGTTATTTTGCAGTTTTCTGTTATTATGCAGTTTTCTGTTATTTTGAAGTCTTCTGTTATGCACTTTTCTGATATTTTGCAGTTTTCTGTTATTATGCAGTTTTCGCTTATTAACCAGTGACTCTGTTATTATGCAGTTTTCCGTAATGAAACTTTCTGTTATTTAGCAGTTTCCTGTTAATTAGATCTTTACTGTTATTTAGCAGTTTTCTGTTATTTTGCAGTTTTCTGTTCTTTTGCAGTTATCTGTTATTTAGCAGTTTTCTGTTATTTAGCAGTTTTGTGTTATTTAGCACTTTTCTGTTATTTAGCAGTAACTTAGATATTATGCAGGAGCACTGTTATTACGCAGTATTCATTTATTACGCAGTTTTCTCTTATTACGCAGTATTCTGTTATTACGCAGTTTTCTGTTATTATGCATTTTTCTGTTATTAGGCAGTTTTCTCTTATTACGCAGATTTCTCTTATTAGGCAGTTTTCTCTTATTACGCAGTTTTCTGTAATTATGCAGTTTTCTGTTATTAGGCAGTTTTCACTTATTACGCAGCTTCATCTTATTACGCAGATTTCTCACATTACGCAGTTTTCTCTTATTACGCAGCTTTCTCTTATTACGCAGTTTTCTCTTAAGCAGATATCTCCACTCACGCAATTTTCTCCTATTACGACGTTTTCTATTACGCAGTTCTGTCAAGACGCATTTTTCTCTTATTACGCAGTTTTCTCGTATTACGAAGTTCTCTCTTATTACGCACTTCTCTGTTATTAACAAGTTCTCTATTATTACGCAGTTTTCCCTTATTACACAGTTTTCATATTACGCAGTTTTCACTTATAACGCACTTATATCTTATTACGTAGTTTTCTGATATTATGCAGTTTTCTGTTATGAAGTTCTCTTATTATGCTGTCTTCTGTTATTATGCTGTTTTCTGTTATTATGTAGTTTTCGTTTTTTAGCAGTTTTCGGTTATTTAGCAGTCTTCTGTTATTTAGCAGTTTTCCGTTATTTAGCACTAACTTTGTTATAATGCAGCAAATCTGTTATTATGCAATTTTCTGTTATTAAGCCGTAAATCTGTTATTTCCAGTTTCCTGTTATTTTGCAGTTTTCTGTTATTATGTAGTTTTTCTGTTATTTTGCAGTGTTCTGTTATTTATCAGTTTTCTGTTACTTAACAGTTTTCTGTTATTTTGCAGTATTCTATTATTTAGCAGTTTTCTGTTATTATGCAGTTTTCTGTTATTGAGCAGTAAATCTGCTATTATGCAGTTTTCTGTTATCTTGCAGTTTTCTCTTCATAAGCTGTTTTATATTATTTAGCAGGTTTCTGTTAATTAGCAGTTTTCTGTTATTTAGCAGTTTTTTGTTATACACTTTTCTGTTATTTTGCAGTTTTCTGTTATTGAGCAGTAACTCTGCTATTAAGCAGTTTTCTGTTATTTTGCAGTTTTCTGTTAGTATGCAGTTTTATGGTATTTAGCAGTTTTCTGTTATTTAGGACTAACTCTGTTATTATGCAGTAGCTCTGTTGCTACACATTTCTCTCTTATTACGTAGTTTTCTATTATTATATTATACTGTTTTCTGTTATTTTGC
Source organism: Reticulitermes speratus (assembly GCA_021186555.1). Taxonomy (NCBI): domain Eukaryota; kingdom Metazoa; phylum Arthropoda; class Insecta; order Blattodea; family Rhinotermitidae; genus Reticulitermes; species Reticulitermes speratus. Next base: position 44,289,336 of record JAJKFL010000009.1, on the reverse strand, counting down.
AGTTTTCTGTTATTATGCAGTTTTTTGTTATGCAATTTTCTGTTATTTTGCAGTTTTCTGTTATTATGCAGCTTTCTGTGATTTTGAAATTTTTCTGTTATGCACTTTTCTGATATTTTGCAGTTTTCTGTTGTTGTGCAGTTTTCGCTTATTAAGCAGTGACTCTGTTATTATGCAGTTTTCTGTTATGAATTTTTCTGTTATTTAGCAGTTACCTGTTAATTAGCTCTTTTCTGTTATTTAGCAGTTTTCTGTTTTGCTCTTATCTGTTATTTTGAAGTTTTCTGTTAATATGCAGTTTTCAGTTAGTATGAAGTAAATCAGTTATTATGCAGTTTTTCTGTTATTTTGCAGTTTTCTGTTATTATGCAGTTTTCTGTTATTTAGCAGTTTTCTGTTATTTAGCAGTTTTGTGTTATTTAGCAGTTTTGTTATTTAGCAGTTTACTGTTATTTAGCAGTAACTTAGATATTATGCAGGAGCACTGTTATTACGCAGTATTCATTTATTACGCAATTTCTTCTTATTACGCAGTATTCTGTTATTTCGCAGTTTTCTGTTATTATGCATTTTTCTGTTATTAGGCAGTTTTCTCTTATTACGCAGCTTCCTCTTATTACGAAGATTTCTCTTATTAGGCAGTTTTCTCTTACTACGATTTTTCTCTTATTAGGCAGTTTTCTGTAATTATGCAGTTTTCTGTTATTAGGCAGTTTTCAGTTATTACGCAGCTTCCTCTTATTACGCAGATTTCTCATATTACACAGTTTTCTCTTATTACGCAGCTTTCGCTTATTACGCAGTTTTCTCTTAAGCAGATATCTCCAATCACGCAGTTTTCTCCTATTACGCCGTTTTCTATTACGCAGTTCTGTCAAGACGCATTTTTCTCTTATTACGCAGTTTTCTCTTATTACGCACTTCTCTGTTATTAACAAGTTCTCTATTATTACGCAGTTTTCCCTTATTACACAGTTTTCATATTACGCACTTTTCACTTATTACGCACTTATATCTTATTACGCAGTTTTCTGATATTATGCAGTTTTCTGTTATGAAGTTCTCTTATTATGCTGTCTTCTGTCATTATGCAGTATTCTGTTATTAAGCAGTTTTGTTATTATGCATTGTTCTGTTATTTTGCAGTTTTCTGTTATTACGTACTATTCTGTTATTTAGCAGTTTTCTGTTATTCAGCAGCTTTATCTTATTATGAAGTTTTCTGTTTGTTTGCAGCTTTCTGTTATTTTGCAGTTTTCTGTTATCATGCAGTCTTCTGTTATTATACAGTAACACTGGTATTATGCAGTTTTCTGTCATTAGGCAGTTTTCTGTTATTACGCAGTTTTCTGTTATTACGCAGTTCTTTGTTATTACGCAGTTGTCTATCGTTACGCAGTTTTCTCTTATTACGCAGTTTTCTGTTTTTTTTTAAGTTTTCTGTTATTCTGCAGTTTCCTGTTATTTAGCAGTTTTCTGTTATTTAGCACTAACTCTGTTACTATGACTTTAACTTTTTAACTTCAAATTAATTTTAACTTAAACTTTTTAACAGTAACTAACTTTTTAAATTTAACTTTAAACATTCAACTTCAACTTTTCATTTTCAACATTTTAACTTTAACTTTATCTTTGACTTTGACGTTAACTTTTACTGTTTTATCTTTAACATTAACTTTAACTTTAACTTTAACTTTAAATTTAACTTTAACTTTAACTTTAACTACAACTTTAAGATTTTATCTTTAAATTTAACATTTTATCTTCAACTTTAAATTTAACTTTAACTGTAACTTTAACCTCAACTTATTTTTCTTTAACATTAACTTTAACATTACCCTTACCATTTTAATTTTAACTTAAACTTTAACTTACCTAACCTAACCACCGGCTCACCAGTTCGTACCCTCTCCTCCATCTCCGCACACTCTCGGACGTGTCCGCAGGCCCACATTCCACCGGCACCACAGGTGCTCGGCCACGCGGGGACACGCCGACAGTTGGAAGTTGTGCAGGTGGCTGGCTCCCGCCCGGGCTCGTGGAGAGCCGTCTGCATGCAAGTAAGACATTCTGATTGCCGCATAGGACGCCGCCATAAGGAAGATGACCGCGACGTTCCTATGAGGGTGAACCAGTTTACCGGGCGGAGAACTGCCCGGTCTTCTCCTCTGTCTCCCTCACTCGTCCACCCGAAGTATCAAATGAACAGTGGAGAAAAGTGGCGGGAGCTTGCTGCGAGCAGAGGCCGATGTGGCAGCAGACGACGGAGCGCTGAGCGGAGGCGAGTCTCACCATGCAACTAGCACCAGGCATGTTTTGGGGAAGGCCGAAATCTTACCAGTTGCAGCAGCAGCGATTATAACCCCGAATGCCGGGCCCGTACGGCCGGTATGTCCTACTATCACGAGCCGCCAACACTGAATATATTCCGAGGGAGCCTTAGGGTGGTGACATTACAACATAACTTTATATTTAACCTTTTCACTTTAAAGTTAAATTTAACTTTAAATGTAACTTTAACTTTAACTTTTTAACTTTGATTTTTTAACTTTATCTTTTTAACTTAAACTTTTTATCTTTAACTTCACTTTAACTATCTAAATATAACTCTAACTTTCTAACTTTAACTTTAACTTTCTAACTTTAACTTTAACTTTCTAACTTTAACTATATCTTCTTAACTTTAACTTTAACCTTTTACCTTAACTTCAACTTTTTAACTTTAAATTTAACTTTCTAACTTTAACGTCTTAACTTTAACTTTTTCTTTTTAACTTTAACTTTAACTTTTTAACTTTAGCTTCAAATTTTTAACTTTATCTTTATCCTTTTAATTTATCTATTTAATTTCAACTTTATAAATTTAACTTTTTAACTTTAACTACTTTACTTTAAAATTTGGTTTAGGTTTAAATTTAATTTTACCTTTTTAGCTTTAACTTTTTAACTTTAGCGTTAACATTTTAACTTTCACTTTATAACTTTAACTTTAACTGATTAACATTAACTTATCATTTTATCTTTAACTTTACTTTAACTTTTTATCATCAACTTTAACTTTAATTTTGACGTTAGCTTTATTTTTCATCCATAACATTAACTTTAACTTTAACATTTTAAATTTAATTTTAACTTTAACATTAAATTTAACTTTAACTTTAACTATAACTGTAAATATTTATCTTTAAATTTTACATTTTATCGGCAACTTTAACTTTAAAATTAACTGTAACTTAAACTTATTTATCTTAACATTTAACTTTAACATTAACATTACCATTTTATCTTTAACTTTAACTTTAACTTACCTAACCTAACCACCGGCGAACCTATTCGTACCCTCTCCTCCATCTCTGCACATTCTCGAACGTGTCCGCCGACCCACAATCGACCGGCACCACAGGAGCTAGGCGACACGGGACGCGCCGACAGTCGGAAATTGTGCGGGTGGCTGGCTCCCGTCCGGGTTCGTGCAGAGCCGTCTGCATGCGTCAAGTAAGACGTGCTAATTGCCGCATAGTACCCCGCCCAATGGCAGATGGCCGCGACGTTCCTATGAGGGTGAGCCAGTTTGCCGGGCAGAGAAATGCCCGGTCTTCTACTCTGTCTCCCACAATCGTCCTCCGGATGTATCAAATGAACCGTCGTGAAGAAAACCGGGAGCGGGCAGCGAGCAGAGGCCGATGTGGCCTCAGAGGATGGAGAGCTGAGCGGAGACGAGTCTCAGCATGCACCTAACACCAGGCATGTTTTGGGGAAGGCCGAAATCTTACCAGTTGCAGCAGCAGCGATTATAACCCCGAATGCCGGGCCCGTACGGCCGGTACGTCCTTCTACCACGATCCGCCAACGCTGAATATATTCCGAGGGAGCGTTAGGGTGGTGACATTACAACATAACTTTATATTTAACTTTTTAACTTTAAATGTAACTTTAACTTTAACTTTAAATTTTAACTTTGACATTTTAACTTTGACCTTTAAACTTTAACTTTTTAACTTTAACTTTCTAACTTTAACTTTAACTTTTGAAATTTAACTTAAAATGTTTAACTCTAACTATAACTTTTTAACTTTAACTGTAAACTTTTAACTTTAAATTATTAATTGCAATTTTTAACTTTAACATTTTAACATTAAAATTAACTATATAAATTTAATTTTAACTTTAACTGTAACCTCACCTTTTTATCTTTAACTTTATAACTTAAGCCTTAACTTTTTAAATTCAACTTTCACTTTTTAATATTAACTTAGCTTTACAACTTTAACTTTAACTTTATCTTCAACTTTAAATACAACCTTAACATTTTATCCTTAACTTTAACTTTTATGTTCAACTTCAACCTTAACTTTAACTTCAAATACAACTTTAACTTTTTATCCTTAACTTTAACTTTAACATTTTATCTTTAGTTTTTAAATTTAACATTAACTTTTTCGCTTGAATTTTTAAATTTAACTTAATTTCAACTATTTAACTAACTTTTTATTCTAACTTCGTAACGTTAACTTTAAACTTTTAACTTTATCTTTTTAACTGTAACTTTAACCTTTTAATGTTAACTTTCTAATTTCAACATTTTAACTGTAACGTTTTAGCTTCAACATTTTGCTTTGACTTTAATCTTTTACTTTAACTTTAAATGTACTTTAACTTTAAATTTTTAGTTTTAACTTTTTAACTTTAGTATTAATATTTTAACATTAACTTAGATTTTTAACTTAACTTTAACTTATATTTTAACATTAACTCTTTATTTTCAACTTTAACTTTAAACTTTACTTTAAATTTGTCTATAAATTTTAACTTTTTATCTTTAATTTTAACTTTAACTTACCTAAAATAACCACCGGCGCACCAGTTCGTACACTCTCCTCCATCTCTGCAAATTCGACAGGCACCACAGGTGCTTGGGCACGCGGGGACGCGACGACAGTTGGAACTTGAGCGGGTGGCTGGCTCTCGCCAGGGCTCGTGGAGAGACGTCTGCATACGACAAGCAAGACGTGCTAATTGCCGCATAGGACCACGCCCAAAGACAGATGGCCGCGACGTTCGTATGAGGATCAACCAGTTTGCCAGGCTGAGAACTGCCCGGTCTTCTCCCCTGTCTCCCACTCTCGTCCTAGAAGTTTTCTGCTATTTAGCAGTTTTCTGTTATTATTCAGTTTCCTGTTATTTAGCAGTTTTCGTTTATTTAGCAGTTTTATGTTATTAGCAGTTGTCTGTTATTATGCAGTTTTCTATTATTACGCAGTTTTCTGTTATTTAACAGTTTTCTGTTATTATGCAGTTTTCGTTTTTAACAGTCTTCGGTTATTTAGCAGTTTTCCGTTATTTAGCACTAACTTTGTTACAATGCAGTAAGTCTGTTATTATGCAGTTTTCTGTTATTATGCCGTAAATCTGTTATTTCCAGTTTCCTGTTATTTTGCAGTTTTCTGTTACTATGCAGTTTTCTGTTATCAGTTTTCTGTTACTTAGCAGTAGTCTCTTATTTAGCAGTTTTCTGTTATTTTGCAGTATTCTGTTATTTAGCAGTTTTCTGTTATTATGCAGTTTTCTGTTATTGAGCAGTAACTCTGCTTTTATGCAGTTGTCTGTTATTTTGCAGTTTTCTCTTCATAAGCAGTTTTATATTGTTTAGCAGTTTTCTGTTAATTAGCAGTTTTCTGTTATTTAGCATTTTTTGTTATGCACTTTTCTGTTATTTTGCAGTTTTCTGTTATTGAGCAGTAACTCTGCTATTATGCAGTTTTCTGTTATTTTGCAATTTTCTGTTATTATGCATTTTTCTGATATTTAGCAGTTTTCTGTTATTTAGCACTAACTCTGTTATTATGCAGTAACTCTGTTGTTACATAGTTCTTGCTTATTACGCAGTCTTCTATTTCTATATTATACTGTCTTCCGTTATTTTGCAGTTTTCTGTTATTATGCACTTTTTTGCAATTTTGCAGTTTTCTGTTACTATGCAGTAACTTTGTTATTATGCAGTTTTCTGTTATTTTGTAGTTTTCTGTTATACACTTTTCTGATATTTTGCAGTTTTCTGTTATTATGCAGTTTTGGCTTATTAAGCAGTGACCCTGTTATTATGCAGTTCTCTGTTATGCAGTTTTCTGTTATTTAGCAGTTTCCTGTTAATTAGCTATTTTCTCTTATTAGCAGTTTTCTGTTATGCTCTTTTCTGTTATTTTGCAGTTTACTGTTATTATGCAGTATTCTGTTATTTAGCAGTTTTCTGTTATTTAGCAGCTTTCATTTATTATGAAGTTAATCTGTTATTATGCAGTTTTTCTGTTATTTTGAAGTTTTCTGTTATTATGCAGTATTCTGTTATTTAGCAGTTTTCTGTTATTTAGCAGTTTTCTGTTATTTAGCAGTTTAATGTTATTTAGCAGTAACTTAGTTATTATGCAGGAGCACTGTTATTACGCAGTTTTCATTTATTACGCACTTTTCTATTATTACGCAGTATCCTGTTATTACGCAATTTTCTGTTATTATGCATTTTTCTGTTATTAGGCAGTTTTCTCTTATTACGCAGCTTCCTCTTATTACGCAGATTTCTCTTAATACGCAGTTTTCTCTTACTACGCAGTTTTCTCTTATTACGCAGTTTTCTCTAATTATGCAGTTTCCTGTTATTAGGCAGTTTTCACTTATTACGCAGCTTCCTCTTATAACGCAGATTTCTCATATTACGTAGTTCTCTCTTATTACGCAGCTTTCTCTTATTACGCAGCTTTCTCTTAAGCAGATATCTCCAATCACGCACTTTCTCCTATTACGGCCGTTTTCTATTACGCAGTTCTGTCAAGAGGCATTTTTTCTTATTACGCAGTTTTCTTGTATTACGAAGTTCTCTCTTATTACGAAATTCTCCTCTATTACGCACTTTTCTGTTATTAAGAATTTCTGTCTTATTACGCAGTTTAACCTTATTACACAGTTTCATATTATGCAGTTTTCACTTATTACGCACTTATATCTTATTACGCAGTTTTCTGTTATGAAGTTCTCTTATCATGATGTCTTCTGTTATTATGCAGTATTCTGTTATTATGCAGTTTTGTTATTATGCATTAATCTGTTATTTTGAAGTTTTCTGTTATTACGCACTTTTCTGTTATTTACAAGTTTTCTGTTATTCAACAGTTCTTTGTTATTACGCAGTTTTCTCTCATTACGCAGTTTTTTCTTATTACGCAGTTTTCTGTTATTTTGAAGTTTTCTGTTATTCTTCAGTTTTCTGTTATTTAGCAGTTTTCTGTTATTTAGCACTAACTCTGTTACTATGCATTACTCTGATATTATGCAGTTTTCTGTTATTTAGCAGTTTTCTCTTATTTAGCAGTCTTCTATTATTTAGCAGTTTTCTTTTATTTAGCACTAACTCTGTTATTATGCAGTAACTCTGTTATTATGCAGGTTTGTTATTTAGCAGTTTTCTGTTATTCAGCAGTTTTCTGTTATTATGCAGTAACCCTGTTATTATGCAGTAACTTCGTTATTATGCAGTTTTCTGTTATTTTGCAGTTTTCTGTTATTATGCATTTTTCTTTTATCTAGCAGTTTTCTGTTATTTAGAAGTTTTCTGTTATTTAGCAGTTCAGTAACTCCGTTATTATACAGTTTTCTGTTATTTGGCAGTTTTCTGTTATTTAGCAGTTTTCTGTTATTTAGCACTTTTCTGTTATTATGCAGTACCTCTGTTATTATGTAGTAACTCTGTTATTATGCATAAATCTATATGATGCAGTTTCCTGTTTAGCATATTTCTTTATACATTTCTATTAGCATTTCTATTATTAGTTTCTGTATTTTCGTTATTCAATTTTTTTTTTTTTTTTTTTTTTTTTTTTTTTTTTTTTTTATTATTCTGTATTTAACATTGTTACTATGCAGTTTCTGTTATTTAGCATTTTCTGTTATTATGCAGTTTTCTATTATGCATTTCTGTTATTATTGCAGTTTTCTGTAATTATAGCAGTTTTCTGTTATTATGACAGTTTTCTGTTATTATGCAGCTTTATTCTTTTATTATGCAGTTTTCTGTTATTTTTTATGCAGTTTCTGTTATTTAGCATTTTTGTTATTATGCACTTATTTCTACGTTATTAATCAGTTTTCGTTACTCAAAGTCATTTTTAATCTTATTATGCAGTTCTTCTTTATTTAGCAGTTTCTGTTATTTTGCAGTTTTTTGTTATTATGCAGTTTTCTGTTATTATACAGTATCTTTTATATGCAGTTTATGTATTATCATTCTGTTTATCATTTTCTGTATTTAGAGTTCCTTTATTATGCAGATTTTCTGTTATTATGCATTTTCTGTTATTTAGCAGTTTTCATTATAGCAGTTTTCTGTTATTTAGAATTTTCTCTTATTTACAGTTTCTGTTATTATCGTTTTCCTTATTAGCAGTTTTCTTTTATTATGCAATTTCTATTATTATACAGTTTTCTGTTATTTAGCAGTTTTCTTTATTTTAGCAGTTTTCTGTTATTTAGCAGATTTCTGTTATTATGTTGTTTTCTGTTATTTAGCAGTTTTCTTTATATAGCAGTTTTATGTTATTATGAATCTTTTCTGCTATTACGCAGTTTTCTCTTATTACGCAGTTTTCTCTTATTACGCAGTTTTCTGTTATTATGCAGTTTTCTGTTGTTATGCAGTTTTCCTACTATTATGCAGTTTCCTACTATTATGCAGTTTCCTGTTATTAGGCAGTTTTCTGTTATTACGCAGTTTTCTCTTATTACGCAGTTTTCTCTTATTACGCAGTTTTCTGTTATTTAGCTGACCTGACCCGACCTCACCTCACCTCACCTGACCACACCTGACCCAACCCAACCCAACACAACCCAACCCAACCCAACCTAACCTAACCTATCGACCTAACCAAACCTATCTAACCTAACCTAACCTATCTAACCTCACCTAACCCTAACCTAACCTAACCTAACCCAACCCAACCCAACCTAACCTAACCTATCTAAAGTAACCTAACCTAACCTATACATCCTAACCTAAACTATCTAACCTAACCTAATCTATCTAAGGTAACCCAACCCAACCCAACCTAACCTAACCTACCTAACCTAACCCAGCCCAACCCAACTCAATCCAACAAAACCTAACCTAAACTGCCCATATTTATTAAACTGCCCATATTTGTTACGCTGCCCATATTTGTTAAACTGCCCATATTTTTTAAACTGCCCATATTTGTTAAAATGCCCATATTTGTTAAACTGCCTATATTTGTTAAACTGCCTATATTTGTTAATCTGTCGATATTTGTTAAACTGCCTTTATTTGTTAAACTGCCTGAATTTCTTAAACTGCCCATATTTGTTAACTGCCCATATTTGTTAAGCCGTCCATATTTGTTAAACTGCCGATATTTGTTAAACTGCCTACATTTGTTAAACTGCCGATATTTGTTAAACTGTCGATATTTGTTAAAGTGCCCATATTTGTTAAAATGCCTATATTTGTTAAACTGCCCGAATTTCTTAAACTGCCCTAATTTGTTAAGCTGCCCATATTTGTTAACCTGCCCATATTTGTGAAACAGCCCATATTTGCTAAACAGCCCATATTTGTTACACTGCCCATATTTGTTAATCTGCCCATATTTGTTAAACTGCCCATATTTGTTAAACTGCCCATATTTGTTAAAATGCCCATATTTGTTAAACTGCCCATATTTGTTATACTGCCTGTATTTTTTATACTGCCTATATTTGTTAAACTGCCCGAATTTGTAAAACTGCCCATATTTGTTAAACTGCCCATATTTGTTAAACTGACCATATTTGTTAAACTGACCATATTTGTTAAACTGCCCATATTTGTTAAACTGCCTATATTTGTTAATCTGTCGATATTTGTTAAACTGCCTTTATTTGTTAAACTGCCTATATTTGTTAATCTGCCTATATTTGTTAATCTGCCCATATTTGTTAAACTGCCTATATTTGTTAAACTGTCTTAACTTGTAAAACTGTCTGAATTTCTTAAACTGCCTTAATTTGTTAAACTGCCTATATTTCTTAAACTGTCCATATTTGTTAAACTGCCCATATTTGTTAAACAGCATATTTGTTAAACTGCCCATATTTGTTAATCTGCCTTAATTTGTTAAACTCCCTATATTTGTTAATCTGCCTATATTTGTTAAACAGCCCATATTTGTTAAACAGCCCATATTTGTTAAACAGCCCATATTTGTTAAACTGCCTCAATTTCTTAAACTGCCTATATTTGTTAAACTGCCTATATTTGTTAAACTTACGATATTTGTTAAGCTGCCCATATTTGTTAAACAGCCCATATTTGTTAAACTGCCCATATTTGTTAAACTGCCCATATGTGATAAACTGCCCATATTTGTTAAACTGCCCATATTTGTTAATCTGCTGCTTTAATTTGTTAAACTGCCTTAATTAGTTACGCTGCCATAATTTATTAAAGTGCCTTAATTTGTTAAGCCGTCTTAATTTATTATTATTTGAACCTGTGAGGAAAATGTATTAAAGACTGTACATTATCTGAAGCAGACTCACCGTTTGCTGTACCTCTGTGGTGATCAAAGAACAGACATTTTTGGCCAGCTGTTATGTCACATAGTAATCTCTGCAACCCAACCTACAAAAACACAAAAATCGGTTCCAGTGATCCTGATGGTTGAATGTGATATGTTTGTATTTCATATTGCATTTACATCCGTATACAACAGTTGGGCTGACAACCTTACCATCTTCATGTGCAGATTGTCTAGAAATCTGGGAGCCTCAAACTCCTGCAACCCTAAGGGCCTGTACAGGGATTGTTTTATGATACGACAAGGGGGAGTTAAAGACAAATACGCATCCCGCAACAAAGTGTCTCCATGGAAGCTCCACTCTGAAGTTCTTTCAAATTCAAACCCTAAAAAAGTTCTCATTCCGCAAACAATTGCTAAAATTAAAATTTCGAATCTCATATGAAGGGCTGTGCAAAAGTCAAACATTGGTCGCATACTGCACTATGAGGTATATCGGTTTATAAATTTTATTATTTTCTTTTATATACTCGGCTTTGTTACTTATAGCAAACAGCGTGACATGCATCAATCAAGATTCTGCTGCTCAATTACATTAGTTCTCTACTAGGTCGTTTACTCTACCAGTCACCTAAATAAAATACAAAATGGCAGTAATTTTGACATATTATATACAATTATTAAGATAAAAGTTTGTGATGTGTAATACAGTTTGTGGTGTGTAGTGCAGTATGTGGTATGTAGTACACAAATACCAAAAAACGCAAATACCAAAAATTGCAAAAACCAAAAAACGGAATAACCAAAAAGCGGAAACACACCAAAAAAAGAAAAATCCAAAAACAAAAGAACGCAAATACCAAAGAAATGCAAAACGCCAAAAAACGGAAAAACTAAAGAACGGAAATTCCAAAAACAACGGAAATACCAGTCATCGGAAATGCCAAAAAACGTGAATACCAAAAATACATTATAAATAAATAAATATAAACATAATAAATATACATAATAAATAAACATTCTTGCATGGAATGGGCGACGAACACTTTTAGGGCGCTGTAATTCCGCAGTTCTGCATCTAAGATGGTCGTAAAGACAGCCATGTAAATGCCCACCTAGATGTAGAATGGCCATACGGTTAGGGTTAACTCAAAGCTCTGCAACACAATATGCCTACAGCTCACACACTTGCACTAACCAACAAAATTTACTGCTACGTTCACACGAACTTCCTATTCTGGAGATACTAGATACTGGAATTAACCTTTGGTCAGAACTGTACATAATCCTTCATATACTCGTACTTATTTCAATTCCTTATACAATATTTAAATTAGTCAATCTGGCTACCTATTTCTGCACAATTAAATCAGTGTCTAAGACTAAACCCTTCTGTTGTGACTGCCCTAAACATTTAACACTGGTCTGCTTTAGACTGCCTATTAAAATGAAAAGACTGTACAAATAAAACGCCAGTCGCCCCCCCCCCCCCCCCCCCCCCCCGTCATCGCCATATCTCAACAATAAACTTACCTTTTCACAGGAATCCCTAAGCCACAAACCTTTTATTATTTCTAAGTGCATACTGTACTTCTGTACTTTTCAAAGCAGGCTCTCCTAAGCACTATATGACTCCCTCCAGCATCATCATTTTTGCCAGTCTTTCTACCAAGCATTTCCTGTATAGTACAGCCCATTTTTTGCCACCACATGAAGACGTACATCCTCCTCCCTAAACAGTCTTTTTTAAGCTGCTGAGACAGTGACACAAGCATGAGTACTTACAGCATCAGAGGAAAGATAAACAGGCAGTATCCTAACCCAACCTAACCAAACCCATCCCAACACAGCCCAACCTAAACCAACATAACCTAACACAACATAACCTAACTTAACCCAACCCAACTCAACACAACCTAACCTAACCCAACCTACCCCAACCTAAACCAACCAAACACAACCTAAACTTACCTAACCCAATCCAAACTTCCCAACCCAACCTAACCTAACCCAACCTAACCTAACCTAACCCAACATAACCTAACCCAACCCAACCTAACCCAACCTACCGCAACCTAAACCAACCTAACCCAACCTAAACTAAACTAACCTAACCTAACCTAATCTAACCTAACCTAATCTAACCTAACCCAAACTAACCCAACCTACTTCACGTATTTTTTCGAATCCTTCGAATAAAATTTTTGCTTCATTCGTTAGGGATTTCTTCAAATGTGATAATTATATTCTGAACGTAGACATTATATTTGATTTTTCCGTGAAAATATTTGCTACCATCTTCAGGGATTTTTTCGAATCCTTCGACTAAAAGTATTGCTTCCTTCGTAAGGGATTTATTCAAATTTGATGTTTGAAAGTAATGACATCTAACATATTTGATTTTTTCCGTGAAGATATTTGCTTCCATCTTCAGGGATTTTTTCGAAATCTAAAATTAAAATTTTTGCTTCCTTCATCAGGGTTTATTGAAATGTGATATTTATAGTTTAAAAGTAGACATTTAACATATTTTATTTTTTTCTTGATATAATTTGCTTCCATCTTCAGGGATTTTTAATCCTACTAAAATTTTTGCTTCCTTCGTCAGGGATTTATTCAAATGTGGTATTTATGGTTTGAAAGTTATGAAACAACATTTTTTTTCAGTGAAAGGGAATCAAATATTTAAGTCGAACGCAATATCTCCCCGAGGATGAAAAATTTGTCGACTGTTGGCGCACGCATTTACTTTTTGTTATTGCACTTCCAATATACTCCAATAGATGACGCCACATTTAATACCAAAATTGGACGTTAAATTGGGCTGCCATATACTATTTTCGTAGTACCAAGGATAACCAAAAATAGCGCTAACCACCAAAATTTAGTGCCAAATATTCTGGCATATATGTGGCCCCTACTCTCATTACTGATTAACGAACTAGGTACAAATGGGACACATTACATACCACCCACATGTGTTAGTGTATTATGTGGAAACACAAAAATTCAATTTGTCTTTAAACATTTATTCTGTACCATACCTTCACATTTTCATTATAAATTTCCATAAGTCAACATGAAGTGGTTACATAACTTCATCTGAACTATGTAAAATGGAGGGGGAGAATGGTATAAGAAGTGATGGGAAGTGTACAGTAGGAAAACATTCATATCGAAAAAACAAGCAAAGCATGGATGAACAGAAAGATTTGACTGGGTGAACAGGAACCATAGGATACCGAGAAAATACCATACATAACAAATGTGTGACCATACTGTTAAAGGGAGCAATAAAAGAGGGGGATGAAATAGAGTAAGGGCTTTGTGGGGGGTTAATTTAATGTTAGCACTTAACAGCTTACTTTTGAATAGAGAGTACACTCTACAAAATACTCAGAAGGCCTTGGCTTCAGTAATTTCTATATGGATTCAAGTAATTCAAGTTCAAGATATTTTATGTGTTCTACAAAGGGAATGTTCCATCTTTTCAATGTCAGACGAGATTCAACTGCTTCAAATCCACAAGAGAAGTAGGTGTCCTGAGTCCTATCTTGACTGATTTTGATGTTCCAGAGCCCATGCCATGACTCCATTGACTGATGTAAGGGTTACACTATCTGCCCCTTGTCCTGATTGCTCCAGTATCAGTTGTTTTCTTGTGAGCCAATCTGCAATGGCAGAGATCACAACTCAACATGTTAATGACCACACCAGGCTGAGAACACCAGTTTTCATCCGCATTCCTTTTGTAAACCACGCAAGGCATGTCGGTGTAATCTTCTGACATAGTGATTACATCAAAGCAAATGCCTTCATAACATTTATTAGCGTCTCCTCCCTATTTTAGAGTGAGCAAATAAGTTTACATTAAATTAACCCTCCGTAAGGCACTCAATAGGTCTATGATGACTGACGCCTGTGTCACCAGAAAATTGCAGCAGACACCAAGCTCTTGTAATTGCATCACAGCAAACAAGGTGCTTCGCATAAATGGCAACTATCCAACACACACTCCAACCCACAAACTGCACATGGCTTTTAAAATTCCATACATGTGTAATTTTATCACAAAATCACACAAGAAGAAACAGAAGTCACATGAAATTATGAGTCTAAAGATTCTTCAAAATGAGTTAGCTCATGTGCACCAATATATTCTTGGTTTCATGACACTGGATGGACTGTTTGATAGTCTGGGTTCTTATGAAGAGCAATAAGGTGGGTTTGTGTTGTGTTTGCTTGTTTGGGCACAAATGCTTTGTCATTATGAAAAGTAGTTTTCTCTCCACCAAACTACAACAGCCCAGAAACTATGCTAATGGTAAATTAAAATTGTCTGTAATTTGGACAGGTTTATGGTACAATGAGTCGACAGTCCACTTGATTCACTCTGTTGGCAGGAGACTATTGCTCTATATTTTACATGAATATTTTGTTGTCATCCTAGTAATTTATTAAATTATGCATTTGTTGAATTTTAACTCTAGTAATAACAAATGGAATTCCGCACATCCTGAAGGGAATTTCTCATTGTCTGCCTTCAGCAAAAGTGACCTTAACTTCACTGTCTCCAGTTTATCAACCATCTTTGCCATTTCATGTTTCTACTGCAAGTTTCCAGTATTTTTCTTGGATCATCACACTCTTCTGGCACCTCACAAATTTGGGCAATATTCTGCATTGCACTTTTGGCCAAGAATAAGCATCCTGGAAAAATTTACCAGGTCATAGACATGGCAAATATTTTATTAGTAGACCATGTAAGAAATGAGCCGAGGACCTGCTTAAATTACGTAGACATCAACTTAGAATGGTAGTTGCATTCCTCATGGGCCATATTCCTGTGAAGAAGCACCTGAATATTATGGGCCTGTTTGATGGTGATCCAGACTGCACATTTTGCAGGATGGAAACTGCAACAGTGTACCATATTATTTGCTGCTGCGAGGCATTGCCTCGTCAGCACTATAATTTCTTTGGGAAGCTGTTTGCTGAACCAAAAGATATAAGCACAGCCTCATTAGAAAAGAACTGTCCCTCTTTGTAAGAGGCATGGGGTTAATGAACTTATGCTGAATGAAGTACTTAGGGCTGCACAATAAGCCTAAGGCTGCAGTGCATTCAGAGCATTTGCCAATGGGCCCTTTGGAGGAGGAGGTGGAGGAGGAGGTGGAAAAGGAGGAGGAAGATTCAGATTTAGCATATACAAATGAGTTTTGAAAAATAAGCTAACAAGGAACCAATGCGAAGCACGCTGGCACCTCCTAGCTACAGGCAGTTAACAGTGATTTCTTCAATGCAGGGATACAAGCCTTGGTGTCACAGAAGAACAAATGCTTAATGTTAATGGTGACTACATGGAAGTCTGACATTAACATCTGCTAACCATGTGCCATTTATACATGAAAACCAGAATAACATTCATGGCATCACAGTGTTACCTTCCTTTCTTAAACTTCTCTATACTTATATTTAGAAGTACCTGCCACAGATGAGTCACAAGAAACTTGAGCCCCACATTCCTGTTTCATGTTCTCTTTAAGGAATCATGTAGTGTTTTGCAACACTTCACAACTGCACAAACGTGCACGTGTAAATGTGTACATACAGAAGAGCAGTATTGACCCCATCACACTGTAGTTTATTATACAAGGTGCATCCAGAAAGTAAAAACTGGTCACAAAACTTGGCCACGTGGGTGATGCCCACACTTCCTCTGAAGGTCAGTCATCTTCTGCAAGTCAAGCGGAACACATATATTGCGTAGTACAGTGTCAGAAGTTCATTCCCCATTCCCTGTAGTCAGCAAAGATGAAATGAAAATTGATAATTCCACAAACTGTGAAGTGCAGTCGGTGATATGATTTTCAAATGCTAAAAATGTTTGTCCAGTGAAAATTGAAAGGCAGATTGTTGATGTGTGTGGTGAAGGTACAATGAAGGAAGGGAATGTGACGAAATGCTCTCATTTGTTCTAAGAAGGCAGGACTGTATGCTGCCGTCCGAACACACCCTACTCTAACAGTTGAAGCAGGACATTTTCGAGCATCCTCTACACAGTTTCAACCTTGCACCAAGTGATTACCATTTGTTTCTCCACCTCAAGAAATTTTTGGCCGGCCAGTCTGAGGAGTGACCAAGACACAAAAGATGTTGTGCAGGACCAGCTGAAAGGCTTGCTGGCAAACTTTTCCAATGAAGGCATACAACAGCTGGTCCCACGATAAGTGCCTGAATTGATATGGCAACTATGTGGATAGCAGTTCAATTTAGGTACCAACATGCTGCAATAAAGACATTTTTAAAAATCCTTTGAATACTTTTTACACCCAACCAGTCCTTACTTTCTGGATGCACTAAGTACATTATATGAACTCACACACACTTATTATTTAAATACTGGGCAGTAAACTTGGGTCAAAAATTTGATCTACAGTAGTTCTAATACAAGCATTTCTATAACAAAGTCAGTTATTCATTCCACTACTCCTACGCTATCCGGAATTTCTCGATCATGGACACGAGAATGATGCCTCTTAAGATTGCCAAGTTCTGTGAAGCTTCGCTCACATACAGAACATTCATATGGTTTCTCTCCCGTGTGGATACGATAGTGACGTCTCAGTTTTTCTCGGACTGGAAACTTCTTGTTGCACACATCACAACTGTAAGGTTTCTCCCCTGTGTGTATAAGTTTGTGTGCATTAAGGTGTCCACCTTGAGAAAAACTTCTGTTGCAAACTTCACACGTGTAAGGTTTCTTACCTGTGTGAATAAAACTGTGTATTACAAGATTTTCTTTTTGTGAGAAATGTTTATTGCACACTTCACATTTGTAAATCTTAACTCCTGTGTGCGTTCGGTAATGTTTCTTCAAATGATCATTCCTTGAGAAGTCCTTGTTACATATACTGCATTTGTAGTGTTTAATATCTGTGTGTGTAGTATGATGCCTGTGGAGACTTGCACTACGCGAGAACTTTGCATTACACACATTACACTCAAAAGGCTTCTCACCAGTATGTATACGATAATGGTTCTTGAGGATTTTATGTATTGAAAATGTCTTATTGCACACATCACAAACATATGTCTTGCTGGATGTGTGGCTGCGATAATGGTGTCTGAAGGAATCTTTACTGGAGTATGTCTTCTTACAAACATCACAACTGTAAGGTTTCTCTTCTGTATGTGAACTGACACAGTTTGTAAAGTAACTCTTTTCTGAGAACTGTTTACTGCACACTGTACTTAAAGGATCCACCGTATTCACTGTTTGCACATTATTTTCTATTCCTTTTCCATCCAACTCAACATGCACAAATGTGCTGACCAAGTTGCTGTCATCCCTAGAAGCATCAGACTCTCCATCAGATTTCTGCTGACCACAGCCAAAGCCCTGTAAAGATGTCAACTGCTCTGTGCTGTGACAGAAAACAGATGTTCGTTTGTTATTAACAATGTAATCATACTGTGCAGTTCTAGGAATGCGGAATTTGACACATCCGTCCACATGCACTGACCTGTCTACTCACATCTGTATGCACTAACCTGTCTACACGTTCTTCATCCCCCTCCACTGACACTTCAGCTTTCAGTTCTTCTTTGATGTCAGTTTTGTCCCAACATGGATCCTGCAACAAAAAATAAAAGAATTACAAGGAGTTCCAGGCACAACTCATAAAACAAAGGATTCTGTTCTTATGGGATATGGCACTGCATCAGTGGATAATCAGTTCCCAAATCTGTCAGGATGAAACATCATATCCCAGAAGAATGGAATCCTCTACCAGACAACTGTGAAAACCCATAAACTCTCATCCAACAGACATCTCTTCCTACAAATATTGTGTTGCTGAAGTTATATTTAAATAATTTCAATTTATACAGTATTGGTCATTTGTTTTGGGAAAGAACTTATTTCACTACAGATTTGGTCTACATTAATGGTTTCAGACCGAACATCAAAATTTTACTTGACCTCCTAGTACTTTAAAATTATACAGGGCCAATATTTTATCTCACCAATCACTTGACACATGAACCCCAACTCATGGTAAATTGCAACAGTGTCAAAAGTGACAAACAGTAGTGATCAGATAAAATAATAACCCTATACTTCAAACAGCCATACCTCCATTAGTTACTGCCACCAAACTAAAAACTACGCATAGAATTCATACATGTATGAGGTTTTCCAGTCAACATTCAGATCTTGGTTACTGCACTGAACAAGTGAGATGTGATTAGTAACTTCTGCAGAAATCTGGGGTGTAACAGCTATAATAAAGACAACCAGAGGCCTTCTGGAATGGAATAAGCCAAAGATAAAAGATGCAACTTACAAAAGCTTCAGTCTTTACTACGCAAAATGGTTCTGGGACTGGATCATCTTCCAGCTTTACATCACTAAGCTGCTGTTCTTCACACAGAAAGTCTTCATCTGAATCAGGTTCCGTTTTAATCACATCCATCTTGGGCTGTAACATGATGTACATATATCAGTTCTACATAATATACTGAATAGGAAGCCAT
The DNA here is from genome assembly GCA_021186555.1 of Reticulitermes speratus. Classification (NCBI taxonomy): domain Eukaryota; kingdom Metazoa; phylum Arthropoda; class Insecta; order Blattodea; family Rhinotermitidae; genus Reticulitermes; species Reticulitermes speratus. The sequence continues at coordinate 44,270,239 of JAJKFL010000009.1, read as the reverse complement.
CACTCAGCACTCAGCTGTACTAAGGCAATACAAAAAATAAATGCATCATGTTTAACATAATATTCAGGCTCTAATCCACAGCACCTTCCATCAGGCATTTGAATAATCATGGTTTATGAACTTATTACAATAACAACTGCTAAATTAGTTTCTTGTAAGTATAAGAATTCAGGAAGACTTGACTTACATGTTTTGTTCATTAGCAATGTCTCATATATATATATATATATCAATGCCTTACTACTACTATTACTACTACTACTACTACTAAAAAGGTAAAGCAATCCCATTACAGGCCTGGACAGACCCTTAGGGTTCCAGGAGGTTGAGACTCCCAGGTTTCTAGACAATCGGCACTTGAAGGTGGTAAGGTTGTCAGCCCTACGCACCAGCCGCCTTTACCCCCCAGGAAATATTCCTGGTACTCATTTCTGTTAGAGGCTGAGTCAACCCCAGGGCCATAGTGCGACCGAAACGATTATGTCAATGAAAAATTCCAATGACACCATCTGGAATCGAACCCGTGACCTTCCGGATTGTAGCGCAGTGCCTCAACCAACTGCGCCACCGCATGCCCCACTACTACTACTACTACTAATAATAATAATAATAATAATGTTACAATTGAACCCCTGGACTCATTACAGGTATGATCCACACGATAGTGTGGTGAACATGGCAGAGCAACTGTCCACAATGCCTCACAGATACTCTACGTAAGGGGCCCTGATAAGAACCGTCTGTAATGCCTTGCAGAGACCCTATTTCTCCCTTTAATTAGCAAAACCAGAACCTTCTCACACACAACTACATACAGATCAAGCACATAACCTTCAATAATGCCTTTCTGAAAATCTATATGCAGACTTCATTTAGAACCCTCCTTATTGCCTCTAAGGCAGAACAGACTGAAACAAATTACAACTTATACAAGAACAAACTGAATGGGTAATTGTGGGCCATATTATTTACTACACCAGAACAGCTACATCTGTGAACAAACTTGGAACATGCAGAGAGATATTTCAGATTTCCACCACAAGTGCTTAATGTTTGCATGAGTTACAAGGCAGATGTCCAGGCGACACTGAATTCCTCCCAAGTGTGCCACAGCAAAGGTGCATCGACTCAAGTGGCCACATCTTAAATTTTGCCTCATAGCTCTCTCAAGGATTGTGGTATGGGTGTTGTGTACACATAATCTTTAACACACCCCCAGAAAATGAAGTCCAGGGTTGTCAAATCTGGAGACTGTGATAGCTAAGATACTGAGCTCCTCAACCTATCCACCTTCCAGGCAGCTATTCATGCAGAAACAATCTGACCTATAAGCCCTGCTGGAAAGGTAACTGTCCAGCAAAATCCTTCTTTAAACTAGGCCATAATCACACATCCGGCATGTCTAGGTACATCTTGCCTGTAAAGGTAGGTTATGCAAAGAAAAATTAATAGGGCACAATACACATTCACTTTTAGTGAGTCCCATACACACTTCACAGTAGCAGTAGGATCCTCAATCCCTAGACACCCATACTGGATCTGTCAACAGTTCCACATAGGTGAGAAACAGCTTCATGTCTAAAAACAATGTAACAATACAGCATTTCCTCATCTTCCAACCTAGTGATACATTATTCACAGAAGGCTGCTCTTCTCACTTTATCATCTTCTGACAGTGCTTGTAACAACTTTAACTTGTAAGGCTTGATATACAGCTTTTTAAGGAGAATCCTTCACACTGTTGTTTTCAGGATTTAAAGTTCAGGGTTAGCTTTTTTGGGTTCACTTGCAAGAATGATGTTTTGTTGGTGAACATAAAAAGGCAAGAGATGCCAATTTTCACATAGTTCATAGAGTGTTTACTGTCTTTACAAAATGTAACACAACATGGCAGACTGTTGCACTTTAGTAATGGAGGCCAGTTCTAGTGACAAAGAAGGCTTAATACAACATTGTAAATGTACAGTGTGCAGTGCAAGTACACAGCACTCCCTGAACACGTTGGAAACATATGTATATCTAAATTTGATGCCACAGCATATGATATGTTCTGACAGACATCAACTCTTCATATAAACATTCAATGTCTGGAAAAATGAATCTGTTATTTACTAATTCTACTCTCATGTGACTATAGAAATTAAAGTACAAACAGGAAACACATCTAGTATGGCAAAGGGTGCTTTGCTGTACCTAGGGACAAAGCCTTAGGGGACCCTGTCCAGTCACTAGTCGGCCCAAGTTTGACTACAAATATTAAAATGGTTGGTGTTTTTGAATAGTGATTAAAATGGTTTTAGTTCAATTCTTTTTTATACCTATTTCATATTTAATACTACATCCATATATCTTTGTCATCTGCTGTTATAATTACATCACATATCTAATAATACTGATTAAACAGAACAAAACAGCTGTAACGAACTCCACTATGCAAAACAAATATTTGGTCCTCCAATATTTAACAAACTTTAAAAATATTTTCTGTGAATATGTTTCTTGTTATGATAATAATAAATCTTCTGATTTCAATTCTAACATTTACTTAGTAACAAAAAATCTGCTTTGCCCTTTCAGGCCTGAACTTTACCTAAGTACTACTGAAGATTCAACATCTATCTCACAGAAAACCATGTGTCTTCATTACCTGTTTATGAAAGATCATTGTTTATGCTGAGAATCAAACTAAATATATAAATATATTCTGTAGGATAAATGCATAGTTTTTTAATGTTAAAGCACGTGGCACACAATTCCTACTGCAATTTGGAGCGCTAAGAACATTAAAATACTTTGAACCATGATGCCATGGCATTACTTCATGGTTAAGAAGGAAACTCGCTGTTTATATTTAGTTCTGCATTTACTTCACAAATGCAAAATACTGCTGATCCCCCACATCACTACAAAGTGTTGTCCGATACATTTTCCAGTGACCTGTAATTATGAAAAATGTGCTCTTGAAGGATGTGCTACCCCTAGTTACCTGATGTGAAAATACCTAAGATAGTGAATGCAAGAAGTTCATCCAAAACGGTGGCACCTATCTACCAAACTACAAGGTCTCACATCCTAAAAGAACATAACCTTAATCCTCAACAACGCGGAGCTTACTACACCTGGACTGCCAAACGAACCTTCAAGGCGTGTACAGGGATAGCTCGGCCTTTACGTTACCTGATTTAACCATAACCAGTGTAACTGTACAGCCTTCTGTGACCTTTAAATGAAACCCACTTTCTTCCTTTGTTTCTCTCTTTCATTACCTACACTTCGCATCTTTCTTTACCGTCTTCGTTCTTACGTACACGCATTGCCATATACTACAAAGAGCATAGAGCAAATCCGATCTGGACCGTACAGTCAACGAAAGTTCTCAAGCAAACATGATGCAAACTACGCCACATGTACTACATTACGCCCATGCGACATTCTTCCATACACAAAATTACAGTACTCCATAATCGTTGAACCCCAGTGTTTCCAAGATGGCGGCAAGCAACCACGGATTACACCATGGATCAGAGTCTAACGTACACTGTTGATCATTAGAGTGATCCACCAATTCTCGAGTAGAGCAGACATACACGCATAGTCCTTAGGATGATGATAATACTGTAACTTAAGACGAGCTGTTGAATGCAACGTCTACCACACCAAAACTTTACTCCATTTTCCACAACCTTCGATACCACACGCGTAAAATACTAGATAATCTTTGCATATGACACTACGGACTATCGACACGGATGATATCTAACTTTGATCTTCCTTTTGTTTATTCTGAGTTCACCGTGCATTTCTAATAATTAATGTTTTAACACCAACTAAAAGCACTTTTATTTTAAAAACCTTTAAGAAAACCTTACTTAGGTCTTTTTTAAAATAAAAGCGCATTTAGTTGGTGTTAAAACATTAATTTGTTGTTCCTATTCCTGCCAACAATCCCTTATACTGTATTAGCAAATCATCCACAACCAAATCCTCTAATCCGTGCTGACATAACAGAATGTTCAATACGCGGCGGGGAATTTTAAAAGAACTGCGCTAAATCAGCATGAACACAACGCAAGATTCGTAACGATGAAACAGAACCATCTTACGTCAACTTTGCCTCACATCAAAATGTTCACAGGACACAACATTTCAATTACTTCTCAGCAACCCATTACATCCTTCTTCAGTACTCCATAAGAGCTCCTTCACAAGAAGGCATTACGTTAAATTTGGCACATTGAAACATGCGTCTGCCATATCAAAATGCTACACAATTGTCTCTAACTGCCAATGTACCAAACAGTGAATGCATGGTGACAAGGGAGAAAGAACTTGACTTGCAAGACTTGAGATTCTCACAGAAGTGCTAGTGAAGACTCCAGTCTTCAGGAATATGGTAGTGTGTGGAACGGTGTGCTTCCGACGTTTTTAAAGACCGTGCTGCTTCCATCGTCACGATATGTAAACGGTTGTAATAACTCCAAAGACTGGAAATTTTAAAACTAGACTCATTTTTAACCTAAGCATTGAATTAAGCTAAATGAAAGCCTTATTCTCCAGTGTCCACGTGATTGCCCCCTCCCCCAATAACTGTACCATTTCAGTCCATAATGTCAACGTAAAATACTGTAAACTGCATGCAGCAGAGTCCTTCTTGACAAGTTTAATTACAGTGTCCACAAGAGCCTGCCCCATCCCGATCCTGAGCCACATCAATGAAGCCCACATCTCGCCATCCTATTTCTTGAAGTCCATTTTAATACTCGTATCATCCACCCATCTATATCTAAGTCCTCCAAGTAGTCCCTTTCCTTCAGCCTCCCCTGCAAATCCCTGTGTACACCTCTCCTTGCCCCCATACATGCTACATGCCCCACCCACCTCATTCTTCTTCGCTTGACCACCCACGCAACATTTGGTACAAACGAGAAATCATGGAACTCCTCATTCAGTAATCGCCTCCAGTCTCCTGTTACCTCATCCTCCTTAGGCCCAAATATCTTCCTCAGCACCACGTTCTCAAACACCCTCAGCTTATGTCCCTCCCTCAATGTAGGAGACCAGGTTTCACACCCATATAAAACAACAGGAAAGATTACAGTTCTGTATATTTTACTCTATATTTATGAACAGCAAATTGGAAGATAGAAGATTCTGGACCAAATGGTAGCAGGAATTTCTGAGTTCAATGTCCTATTAATTTCCTTATGAACGCAATTCTGGTTTGTTTGGGTTGTTCCCAAATACATGAATTTTGCCACACTTTCAAAATATTTATCTCCTATTCCCTCAATGCTCCATTTCACTCAAGCAAAACAACATGAAGTGCAAATGTAAGTGGACAGCTTCATATTTTACACCTGCACAGCAACATTCCCGTGTCCATTGGATTGCAAGTGCACATCTTTATGTTTTCTCTGTTCCCTTTCTCTGCTTTCTTCATTACAATCACTGTCTTCCATTCTTAACTTATTCCATTTACTCCTTATGTAGTTTCTATTTTGCACATTCTCTTTTTCCTTACCTTTTCAGTACTTCACCTCTGCCTACATTTCATGTTTCAGTCATCTCTCCTTTTTAATGCTCCCCTCCTAGCCTGTACAAATATCTTTTCTTTCTTGGTTTAACACTTTCACTGCTGGGTATTTAAATCCCCGATGGTGTTCAATTGCCAGGGAGTTTTTGAATGTTAAACAACTGGTGCGTCTTATATAAAAATCAATTATGAGGAAACTATAAGAGATAAAAATTTGAAATTTTGAACATACCATTAGTAATGCTTCAGTGTATATCGTGTGTAGCAGCCTTCTGGATGGAGAGGAACACCACAATGCGTGCAAACAAATCTCATTTCTTTCGTGATATTTCTCCGTATACACACTCGACATTTTCGTGTAGGTGTCTTTTCTTTCTTTGTAGGAGGGATACGCACGACTTTGTGGTTTTTCAATTTACCATAAAGCCTTCCAGGTGGGTCACTTCTCGGGGCTCATTTCGGTGGAGTTGGTATAGGTGTTCTGCTCAAGTCTTGTGACTCGTCGTCTGATGATGATGGTGTTGATACATCTTCACTTGTGTGTATAAGATTTTCACTAACATCCACTAAGTAATCTAAGAATGATTTATGGGAATTAGGGTTGTATTTTGTAAATACAACATAACTATTGAAAAGTGCACATTGGAGAAGGTAGAAAAAGACTTTCTTAGGCCATTTTACAGTTTTATGGATGAAGGGTAATTGGCAAGGTATTGGTCAGCTGTATAAACACCATGCATATGTGTATTGTAATCTGCTACGCATTTAGGTTTTTTCTTCGTGACGCCAGTACGTCTGCTTGAGTCATCTACCCAGCTGCAGTGTGAAGTGTTGAAATAATTTTTAAGAGTCTCTTATCTTGGTGCGTGACCAATAGTACATACTGTTTCCTACGAAAAGTGACCTCAACCTTCTTCAACTTTTGTGTTTCTTCTATCACGTCCTTGGATAAATTTGAAGTCTGTTCCCAGACATCATTTGTGAAAAAATAGGTGTCAGTAAAATGCCTCTTGTTGACCAGTACCATTCTAATTTTGGTTTTCGAATTACACCTGTAAGGAACAACAGACCAAGACATTTCTTCATTTCATATATTGTCACAGGTTTCCATTGTTCACTACGTGCATGTTTAGTAACGGGTCGTGGCACTGTCGTGATCTGTTGTTGTGCGTACAAATTTGTCTGGTTGACAACAATTTGAATGAGTTCTGGAGTGATGTAATTATCAACATATTCCATCATATCCGTTCCATTTTGAACAGCAAATTGTACTGATGGATTTCCTGTGAAGAGTGGAATACTTGGTTGACGATCTTTTTCACAAAACCCGTCTACACTAGGACGCAGACCCAAGTCTGAAATGTCGTTCTCATCATCACTCTCCTCACTACTCGATATTTGCGGGACACAATCTTCGTCTGAATCACTGTCATTCACAAGTTCCCCATCAATAGAAGCCACTATTCTGCTTCAGTTCTAAGCAATATGCTGTTCCTAGTAGCCATATTGCACTTTATGTATAAATAAACTCACAAACAACCTCACAGAAAGGAAACATGCTACTGACTGCAGCCTCACAAATCGCTTGCTCAGCTTGAGGCTAATCATAAACGTTGTGACATATTTATGATATTTTTCTACCCTAATGTACGTGACCAAATGCACACATTTTTTCTAGTTACGTCAGTTAGGGATTAATAAAGATGTACAATATGTTTTCTGAGAAAACTTATTGTGTGCGTAGCTTCTTTAAGGCAAAAGAGGAGAATAAACTTTAGATCGAATAAAGTCGGCGCTGACAATTTAAAATATATTCGGCATTGGCAGTGAAAGTGTTAAATATTGTTTTATCTGACTATCTATTGCCTGTATTTCACTTCCTATCTTCCATTCCAAATTTCTTATCCCTTCATGTTTCCCCTTCTCTGGTTCATCACACTGTACATGTTTTTGCTCAGCCTCTCTCTGTTGCTTCCTTCACGGGTTTCTCTCCTTAACTTTCCACACATTCTTCTTTCCGTAGGATAACTCATTTGCCTTCTGTCTTGCTCTGTGACTGTGAAGCAGGATTGTCTTACTTTTGGGTAAATATGGTATGCTGTGAGCTGGTGCTGCAAAGATGGACGGGCTAAACTAAAGCACACAAACAGGCGGTGTTAATTTTTGGTTTTTCAGTCATCAGGCATCTTCACAAAATTGCGAAAAGCGACCATTAGCTTTATCACGTCCGTGTGTCTATCTTTTCATCCATCCATCTGCATGGAACAGCTCTTCTCCCACAGGACAGATTTTCACAAAATTTGATATTTGAGGATTTATCAAAAATCTGTTGAGAAAAGTCAAGATTCATTAAAATCTGATAAAGAATAATGGGTACTTTACATGAAGACCTATGAATATTTGTGACAAAATCTCACTGAATTCTTCTTAGAATGAGAAATGTTTCCAACAAAAGTTGTACAGAAAATCAAAACACACATTCTAAGTTCAATAACTTTTTCCCGAAAATCGTACCATTTATGAGATAATGTCAAAAAATATGGTTGAGCCAGGCAGGCCACAGATGACAACATAATACAGTGCTTGCACTTTGCATGCTGGATAACTAAGGCTATAGAGGCACACTCACAATATGTAATACTTATTGCATTTCCACGGTAACAATGGTTATGCAAACGTACCTCAATGATATGTTATATATACACTGCCCTTCTTGTTTCCTTTCAATTTATAAATCTTTTTTTTTTTTCCTGTAAAATTCAGAAACCTACCCATATGCCCTTCTGTTACAAAGCTTTCAACACCAACACAAGGCACTATGCCAGCATAAATGGGTATATACTGTATTTACCCAAATATAAAATAACCAACCTCCACAACCTTCAATTTTCCAGTAAATACCTACACACAGTATTTTTCGTATGATAAATTAGGAAACATTTTGATCTTATATGTGGGTAAATATTATATTAGATGAATGTGTTACCCTGGCACAAATTCATGTACAAAGCAAACTGCAACTAAATAAATATTAACAAAGTGTACTGTTTTTCCCCATTCGTGACAACTTTATCACACAGAAAGCCTCACCTCGTAACAGCTGCCATGCTTAGGGCAACAATGTAAGTCATTCTGCGCTATTACTAATAATAATAATAATATATATGATTAAGATTATATTCTTCAGGGACATGACACCATGTAGTCTGGTAGATGATGGGAAGATGGGATGCGCGCGTGCACACACAAACAAATGAGCGCAAGTTCACACACGCCACATATGCACCCATGCATGCACACACAATCCTAATATTCAGAGAGATAAGAACTTCAAAAGTAAACATAAAGTTTTCCCTATACATGTTTTGAACGCATACATGGGGTGCAGAGCTCCAATCATTCTTAACCTTGGCACCAGATTGAGGTAAGCTTTACATGCTGGCAACTTTACGCCCAGGGATGGAACCCCATGTACCCCTTGGCTAGGAGGCTCACTGGGCCTCAGAGCTGGTCTGGACTTACGGAGAATAAACCTCTTGCCCCTGTCAGGAATCAAACCCCAAATCACCCAGCCCATAACCCAGTCACTACACAGACTGAGCTATCCCAGGACTGTGACGAGAACTTCAACTCTCATGTAATTCAAGCAGCATAAGCATCGGTGGTGGTGATGGTGGTGGTAGTAGTTAATGTCCAGGCATTTCGAGAAATTCTGCCCCCAATTTGTGTCTTGTGCACACACAGTAACTCCAAAACAAACAGATCACCTCCCAAACTGCATAGCTCTAAATTCTGGGAATACTGCAGTTGTAAAATTATATTGGGATCCTAGAAGGCATATAATTCAAGACATGAAAATGCAAATGTATACACAGATAACAACTCAGAATTTACTTCCCAAAATATATAAATAGCAAATATCACCCAAACATTTGGATTTAAATTAATACCAGAGAACACCAGATTCACAGATTCAGACTTCACAAGAAGTAAAATCTCTGCAGCATTCTGTCAGCTAAAGTTTAATATTGATCAATCTATCTACATCACAAAGCTGCTATAAAGTTGTAATTTTCATGGTGCTCAATATGATGTAACTCACATATGCCTAAAAATAAAAAAGTGATTGGCGATACACACAGTTACATATGTGACAACTATGTCATTGCATCATCCAGTTAACAGCAGGGTGTAAACTGCTGTCAAAAGAAAAGCCATTACCTCATCAAGGTACCATCAGAACTAATGAAACATGTGTGGTAGCACTGGCAGTTACTGCTGACTTGCAAGGCAGAATGTCAGACTACAGTTCTCATCATCACCCTTTCTCTTCTGTCCCTGTTGCACATCACCTGCTTTTCCCTGGCCATGACATTGGGCCTTCAACGTGTTCTGAAGTTCACGTATTTCAGCAATATGCGCTTCAATGTCAGTCACGACCATTGGAGGTAGAATTCCTGGTATGTATCGTGAGAACATTTGAGCATAGCGTTGACTGTAGTTTCCTCTTCCAACATAATGAAGATTTTTAAACAATGAAGACATGGCAGCAGGAGACAGGGTAAATGGCCGCTTCAGAAGATCTTCTACACTTGCTGAAATATAAATTGCATACACTTTGACTTCAGATGCAGCAACATGAATACAATACAGCAAAACCTGAATACAATGGAATTCCAAGACAACTTAACATTTTTATGTTTAATACATGTACAAGCATTCCTTGTTTAACATGGCCTCAAACAACACAGTTTCATTTTAGCATCACCAGATTTTACTAACAAAACATCTGATGAATGTTGCCCACTCGGATTAACATCGTATTTGCTGGCAGGGAGCGGAATCTTCAATCGCAAGACTCGGCACTTCAGTTGTTTGTTGTTGCTATGTCCTACAATGTGACTTTCAGTAATGTAACCACAATGGTAACCAAGGACTGCCTGTACTTACATCCAGATCAGATACATGAATACTGCATACTACACAGGCCTGTAATTACAATCACATGTCAGAAATTTGTGCCACATATACGCACTGAACAGCACTCAGTTCATGCCATTTAAAATGTTCATAGTGCCTTCATCTTCAGGGTTAAGCAGTCCTAAAAGATGAAGACACAACTATCCTTCAAAATGTAACTAGTTGCTATAGACATGGTGCAACATCCAAAAAGACTTGAATCTTCAGAAACACTGCTGTGAGTACTTCCAATATCATATTTAATGTTTGCTTAACTATTTATAACAGAGCACCTAAAACTAGCACTTATGAATTAAAATGCACAGGCAATAACAGAGTGAATGCACCAGAACTGTTATGCTATTCACATATTTCCTAACTTGCTTATCTTTTATTTCTTCATTTCCAGTTTTTGTTAGTAGTTAAAAAGTGTTGTGACTTTTTAAGACTAACTCCTACATTTCAAAATTCCTGGGATACATCTAGATTTATGGTGTCCTGCACTTTAAACGTCTTTATGTGTTAGACTGACGTGCTGCAACAGTGCTACAAATTTCTGCCCTGTGTCAAACTTGCAAACAAGAACAGTAGCAAATGTTTTACTCAACATTAGTCACTGTACCCATAATTGTGTCCACTCGACTGTCTGCCACTTTCTGTCGGAACAAGTCCAGTAACTGCACTTGTAATGATGTATGTAATGTCACCTCAACGTAAGACTTATTCTGAAAAATAAAATATAAAACACTGTATTACCAAATATTCTGAAAATGTGCACAAACTAATAACAAACTATACACCACACTGTGGTGTTCTAGATTATGACACTAAGTACTCTGGTAGGAGAATACCAATGTTCTAGACCATAACACCATGCATTCTGGTAGGAGTACCAATGTTCTTGATTATAACACCATGCAGTATGGTAGAAGAGTACCTATGTTCTAGAATATGACACCATGCAGTATGGTAAAGAAGTACAAATGTTGTAGATTATGGCACTAAGTAGTCTGACAGGGGAGTACCAATGTTCTAGACAAACACACTGCTTCAGTCTGCCCCAGATACAAAAATGATATTTTAAAAATTCAAGTCTTATGGGCTTTTATTCTGTCATTGGGCACAGAGTTACTTACCTTTTGAAGGCACCATGTTCCTTCGAAACATCAGTAATTACTTATCCAATAACAGAGCATAACATCTCAGAAGACATGAATCTTGAGCAACACCACTAGGTGAACCTCTAATCTCATTATCATCTGTCTGCAGGGATCAACACGCAGTTGACTCAGTCCACCAGTCACACATACATTCTACTGCCCAAACATTTCTCCACATTGCGTGATTTCAGGCTTCTGCCACGGTGTAAAAGATCTGCGCTCTTCTGGGATCTTACACAGCATAGATTGGTTATTCCATACCGACGTTTCGGGACAAACCATCAGTCCCATCTTCAAGGGTCAAGTACACCAAAATCCCAGAAGAGCACAGATCTTCTTGGACTACTTGACCCTTGAAGATGGGACTGATGGGTTGTCCCGAAAAGTCGATAGGGAATAACCAAGCTACGCAGCATAAGATCCCAGAAGAGCGCAGATCTCATGTCTCCATAATTCAAACTGCGCCTGCCCTTGCCATTGTAACTGCTACACATTAGTCTCCTTATCAACAGATAACATATCAGATACACAAAATACACATATATGATCTGACAGCTATCAATTGTCACTTTCTGCCTCTACTCTACTGTGCACGTGGACTACATTAATAAAACAAGTGAGCTGCATTTTCACTGTACATAACAAGGAATCCCCCTAACTACATTAATTTATGAGGTTATGAGAAAGGCACACAAAATTTTCGTTAAAAACCTGACAGAAGAGAGACACAGTAGACCTAGACAGAGTATTAAAATAGACCTTTAGAAAGCCATGTGTGAGGATGAGATCTGCTCAAAAGGTATGTTGTCAGGCCATGTCATGGCTCAGGCAGTTTGTTACCAGCCTCTACTGTGGAGGTACTGGTTCATTCTCAGGTTTGTCAATGTAGCATTTGTGGCAGGCAAAGTAGTCCTGGGACAGCTTCTTCTCCGAATACTTCAGTTTTTCCCTTGTCAGTATCAACCCCCCCCCCCCCCCTCCAATCCACCATACTCACTCATTCATTCATCTATTTGCAACATTATACAATCACAGCAATTGGTAGCATCAATAAATAACCTAAAAACCTGCAAAGGTATGTTACTATTTAATCTCCTTTACTTCTTGCAGAAAAACAGGTTTATGGCCATTACATGCTGTGTGCCCCCTTTCCAACCTTCAATCTGCTGAACTTGTCACAAAAATAGTTACGAATGTTATACAATTGAAGATCACCTCAAATTTGTACCTTTTATGCAAAATTTGAGATTCTCACAGCAGTTAATATTAAGACTACTGTCTTCTGCAATGTGATGCCACGTAGTTTCACAGGTTGGAAGGAACCTGCTACCTCTCTCTTTAGGCTCTTCTACCCTACCAAATTGCACGGTGTCAGAGGACATCTTTGTGTACTATAATGTAGTATGATGATGATTTTAATGATGTGTAATACGTGTGAAAATATTGTCCACCTTCAGTAGTCTGGTAAGTGAGTAACAATGTTTCAGAGAACATAACACCTCCACGTGAATTCAGGTTATCTGGGGTGTGACACTATCATCATCATCATCATCATTTATTCACATTCCATAAATCCAAGTTTACAAGAAACAAAGGAATAGAATTGGTCACATGTCACTGGGTATCTGGTTCCTGACATTTAAAAGGACACTAGTGCCTTCATCTTCAACAGTCAAGAGGCCCCAGAAGAATGCCAAGCATGTGGTGGATAGAGGAAATTGTCACTGGCACATGGCTGGCCAGAAGGGTGATAAGCCAACAGTGGAGGTGTGGGAGGTGCTTAGGTGTGAACCCATATCTATTTATCTCTATCCACCCCATGTTTGGTACTCTTGTGGGACGTCTTGACCCTTTGAAAAGTCAGGAACCATGCACCACATGACATGATGTCATATCCTAGCAGACTTGAATCCTCAGAAACAACACTGTTAGAACCTCAAATCATGTGTACTGCCTCCATCTTTACAGAGAGCACAATGTTATAACACAACACAAATCTTCATTACTGAACAACAGATGTTCAAGCCTGCATATAAGTGGATCTTGCTGAAGCAACTTTTCGTAAATGCATAAAACACATAATACTGACCATATATGCAAAGACTGGTGTGATCTGGTGAACAGCCAACAGATATGACTGCAGGGCTTCATGGAAAAACATAACAAACTTGATCATGTCACCATCCTGAAAACAATGAAAATATACCTAAGGCTTGAAGTTCACAACACATGAACACAATACAGTCTTCTTGGGTGATCAGCAGCCGCATGGCTGAAATAAACACCCATGTTCCACAGATTTGCTGAATCAAGAAGATTTTATCCAAACTAAAGCAGATACCTTTATTTTCCCTTACACATGTGACAATGCTTAAAGGAGAGACACAGGTCAATAAATATCACTTGTTATTTTCTACCAGCACCTCAGGTTTCTGCTGTCAGTATTCCACCATGTTCCTGACTCATACTTCATTCATGCTACATAATCTTACCAGTTGACACCACTGTTAAAAAAAAAACACTTCTCTCTCTCTCTCCATCTCACTTCTCTTTGTAGGACTGTAACTTGCGAGATTTGAGGTTCTCACAGTGGCACTGCTGAAGATTCAAATCTTCTGGGATGTGACACTGTCGTTGGACAAGTAGTTCCCAACGTGTGAAGGACCATAGTGCCTCCACCTTCAAGGGCCAAGCAGTCCAAGAAAAAGAGGCTTGACCCCTGATATCAAGATACTATGATCCTTTTAAATGTCAGGAAGTACTCAAACAGTGATACAGTGTCACATCTGAAGATGTACACCAGACATTTTGTTATCCTTCGTCTTTAATAATTGCCCTTGGTTTACGTTCTGGAATATTCTATCCTGCAAATGTTTCGTGCAAGCATTATTAACAATTAATGGTTTAATAAACATAAACCAGTCTGGTGACTCATTGCATCCTAAAGCTTTATCAGGAGATACAACACATACACAAAGTATAACGGTTATTAAAATAGGTTTTTAAACACCACATGAAATTTGAGAGCCTCATAATAAAGAGTAATATGATTACAGCCCTCTGGGATGTGATGCCATTCTTCTAGGATCCCTTGAAACTAAGAGATCAGGGCACTATGGTCCTTCCAAACATCACAAACCAATAACCCAATGACAGAGAGTCACATCCCAAGAAACCTGAATCCTCTGATGCCATGTACTCTTGTACATACAGTAGAGGCCAGATTACTTACTAATTGAGCTCCCTAACACTGTACACAGATGCAACTGGCATTGCATGGACACTGCTAGGCTCAAGTCGAAATGGTCAGGTAGTGTTATGCCACTTTAAAAAAAAATACTGTGTTTGAAATAAGTTCATAGTTTCAGCCAGTGTGTAAGTTTTGGAAAAGAAAATGTTTGGTGGTCCATGCACAGTGCCTCCCCTCTTACCAGTTTGCCTCTTTACCCCCCATGGCAACAACCAGCTAGTAATCTGGCCATCATTATAGATACCAACATTGTGGATAAACCGGTTACATCCACCTATTTCTGGGCTGAAGATCAACTGACACTCTGCTAGTTTTAGTCAAACATCAGTATCACACTTAACATCAAGACACAACTCAATGTGTCACAGCCCACAGCACCATGACCTTAATACTCGCCACTAACTAATTCCATGAAGCAAAGAGTAAATCTTGAGGAGCTAACAGTGCCTCAGTTAGTGAAGGCATTTCCCCCACTTTATAAATCACAAAGGTTCAATACCATGTTCAACACAGCTTGGTATGTACTTGTTCCTGTCCTGAGCCAGATTAATCCAGTCCATGCGCTCCCATCATATTGTTTAAGAGCAATTTCAATTTTATTCTCTTCATCTCTTTCCCTCAGGTTTCTCCACCAAAACCCTGTATGCATTTTTCTTCTCCCCCCCCCATTGTGCCACATGCCCCACACATCCCATATTCCTTGATTTCACCACAGTATTCACCACAGCACATATAAAACCCATATATTGATATCAAATGTCCTTTTTTTAAATTAGGGTAATCAAATCAGAGAGGATCAGAAGGGGCAGGCACGTAGCATACATGGCAGAGCAGAAATTCACACACAATTTTGGTTGGAGCATCTAATAGGAAGAAATCTTTTTGTATGCTTCAGTGCAGGTGCAGTATAACACTAAACTAAATCTCTCTAAATCTAAAACTGATGCTCCAGCTTATGCATATACTATACACACATAAATATACATACAAACACATACATACTGGAGTGTCAATACACACACTGCATAACGCCACTGCAAGACTCTCACATGTGTACAATAGCTTATAATTAGTGCTTCTCCCAATATTCAAGTTGTATCAAACATGTGTCTCAAGCTATAACACAAAACCATGTGATGTTCCATCAAGTATACATAAAAGTGTAACTGCCCTGTTTCCCACCATGGACCTAAAACAGATATTATGAAATCTACTGCGTACTATTACCAATATGTATGGTAGCCACAGCTGTTAAAGCAAAGTGCACATTTTGTGGCACAATTTTTGGATATGATCCAAATCCTTATTTCCAATCTTTTCTTTTAATTACAGATTAATTTGTAATTTCTTAATTTGAACGTTATTTCTTCTTCACAGTTTAAGCTACTACAAACTGTGACATTAACAAGAAATGCAAATGCATCCTGAGCAGAGAACAAAACTTTCAGTTTAGTTTAGATTGCATTTCATCCTAAAAATACATATACATGTATATATACATTACATGAATCCAAAAGTGTGTCACAGACAATAAGATGTGGAATATGTCATAAATATACAAAATTTACAGTGTAAAATACTACAAACATTTTATAAAACAGTATTATTGATTATCTTTACATATAAAAAAAATTCATCTACTGAGTAAAAGGACTGTGAATTTAAGTCTTTTCTTAATGATACTTTAAATTCTGCCTTTTCTCTCTTAAGGATTGTCAGACTACGTGGTAAACTGTTGAAAATTCTGATACCAGCATAGAAAGTACTTTTTTGCAAAGTAGATGGGTTCGCATTTCGTCTATGCACATTGTAATTATTCCTTGTATTAATATTGTGTATAGTAAAATTTGTTTGAAAATGTTCTTGATTATTGACAATAAAATTCATTAATGACAATATATATTGGCATGGAACAGGTAAAATCTCTAATTTTTTAAACAGACTTCTACATGAAGTTCTGGGTTGTGCATCAACCATAATTCTGAATATTTTCTTTTGTAAAGTGAATACCTTCCCACTGTTGGAAGAATTACCCCCACAAAATATTCCATATTTTATAACAGAATAAAAATATGTGAAATAAATTGATTTGAGAGTGGAAATGTTGTTGATATGGAACATCGACCTAACTGCATAACAACATCCAATTAACTTAGGAATCATTTGTTCAATATGGTTCTTCCAATTTAGGTGATTATCAATTTGTAGACCAAAAAATTTTGTATTTACCGTCTCTTCTACATACGTTTCGTCATAAACAATACACAATGCAGAGTGTGGTGAATTATTTGTTATAAATTTTATTGTATTTGTTTTATCTAGATGTAGGACTAACTTATTAGCAGCAAACCATTTCATCACATGAGAGAGAACTAAGTATGACACTGTGCAGAAACCCCCAAAATTCCTGCTTGAAATTATGACATAGTGTTCATCTGCCTGTAAATCAGTATAGGAACATGTAGTTGTGATGCAGTTTTTGGTAATTTATTTAACAATGAAATTAGGATCTCACAGCATATCAGTCCACAAAAGGATGATTTGATAATTAGGAATTGAAAATAATTTAGAAGAAAGCAGTGGTGTCATAATGCACATACAGTACTGGGATTTACATGCAGAGACTGAGGAAATGTGTGAAGTCAAGACAGCCATTGACCCAGCTGAAACTTGAAAAAGGAACCTCCCATACAATTCTACCTCCACATCAACTTGATATAAATGCAGGATTATTCACTGAACAACTCGATTTCTGTCTATTATTTTCTGGTTATCATATTACAAGTAACAGTTATGACTTACTACTGCTAGTTTCTACTTTCTGCTCATTACAATACTATTTTAAAAACACAGTAGCAGCATAGACAAGAAAACCTTGTTCTAACACTATACAAATACCTTCATCTCCTCCATAAATTTTATGACAGTTTCAAAACACAAAGGAATATCACTGACAAACTCAAAAGTTGCTCTTCTGATACATTCATAGACAGGGCAATTTGGGAAAGCAATGCATTTCCTTTTGCAGCACTTTATTATAATCCAATCAGACAGAAGCTACTGTGTAATAATTTCATACACCCTACAGATTGGTTGGCAGATTTCCAGCATTTAATACGAGAGGAGCATTGTACAAAAGAAAGTATTTTGGAAAAGTAATGTGATGAAGAGAATGGCAGCCCCCATACATATGGATTCTTTAATTCTGTAACATTCTAAATTTAATACTCACTTGTCGCTCATCACCCTCTTGTTCATACAAGCATAATGTGTGATCCACGTGTTCCAGGTGACGACTGCATTGTCCCAACAAGTCAACATACATTTTTTCTGAAAATCCATCACAAGTACTCTTGTACACGATGCTATACACCTGCTCAAATGATACTCGCGATACTAGTGTGCACTTCAGCATTTGTTCCACAGCTTTAGACACCGCCCCCCAGTATTCCGTGTATTTGCTGTCATTATAACTCACAGCTGAAAACAAAAAACAGTATTCGCATCCTCATATCAAACATAACCTATAAATGTCTTCAAATTTTACCCATCCTTCGTAAATTACTTACAAACGTCCATGATTCTGTGATTATTTCACATTATTAAAAACAGTCTCACTGTCAGTACTAATTCTGAACTAATTTCAAAGACGTGCCGTGCCCTTCCATGTAGGTATGGTATCAATTACTCCCAGAATATTGACACGATTAAGCTTCGTAATTGCATATGTGGTGCTAGTAGTTCTAGTTCACGGATCACGTGCAGATCCTTGTCGGGTACGTCTACTTCACGTTGGACATCCCTATCGCTACCGGAATGAATTGCGCAACGCTGGTAACTTGAATTTTTCACGACCATAATATCCCTAGGTTGCAATTTTGGTTGTTGCATGGTAATGGTCAGATGTCACTACTTCACAGATTCATGTTCACGGATGAGACACCGATAATCCACACACAGCATTGGCTACTGCGCTTTTCAAACTTTGTTTTTTCTCGCATACCATTATCACACGCAGAACATCGTACGCTTACCACTTGATACTAAAAATATTAACAACAGACAATGCCTGCTTTGAGGATCCTGATCTTCCGAGACGTTTCACTGGTTGGCGGATTTGAGTTCTTCAAACCTGCTAACCAGCGAAACGCTGTGGAAACTTCAAATTTCGCGATTAATGTTCTTTCAATTTGTTTTGTACAATTAACATTCATTGCACACAATTACTCATGTACCCAGAATTTTTCTTTGGGGCGGGAGGGACGGTGGTGCTGAGGCCGATGTATATATAATTTTGATTTTAAAATCTGCGTTACGAAAGCCATGTCAAAATCTCCGAGCCGATACCTACTTAGGTTACAGTACAAAATTAAACCTGAAAAACAAAACAAACAAAATTTCCACATATTCGTGGCCTTTTATATTTTCCACTATTCCAATGTACTACTCATCAGCCAATTTCTGTGGCTGATTTAGCCGGAAGCGCGTAAAACCTTTGGTGTCATCCTGTCTACAAAACGTTTTTTAACTTCCGCTTTTGGGGGGGGGGGAATGCTGCAGCAGCCCCCCCCCCCTTTGATGCGTAATTGCACAGGAATTTCAAGTACTATTAAAAAAATAACAAAAAAATGAAACAGACCTAAAATATTTTCATACCTCTTCCATTCTTGGTGGCAAAGCACTGACCGTGAGTATCAACTCTGATTTCAGCTGCAGGCAGTCAGGTCTTCAGTAATGCCACGACAGAACAAGTTTTTTCACATAAGAATGTTGAGCCAAATCATAGCAAAGCTAGCACTGCACTTCATCCAAGGGAAAGATGTCCTTTCTGACTTCACACCAGAATTTCAAAAGGGACTTTACCTTGAAAATGTCCTGAAACCAACAGTCTGTTGTCACATTGTTCAAATTATCTTGAAAGTCGTCCGTGATTTTAACTTTAGCGATACAATCCGTACTCAATGGTGAAAAGATCCACTCATTCCCAACAACTGGTTCTTCTGTCAAGAATGGCAAGTATGAAAGAAATTGCTGTGAGATTCTGCAGGAGTTACATAATGTTTGATCAAGTTCCAGGAGGAGGCTCTTTCTTATCACTTTTGTCAAGGAAATCCACTAACATAGGAAATGCTGCCAAATTTATGGTTTTCACTAGTTCTTGGCACAGAAACAGTTTCCTGTGAATGGCGTGAACTTTATATTCCATTGAAAATATGTTATTTTCATCTCCTTGAAGATTTAAGTTCAAGCCATTTAACTTTGAAAACATGCCTGCAAGATATGCCAGCTGATAGAGCCAGGCATCACCTTCAAAGTGTGATGACAGTGGACACAAATTCTTCAAAAACAGCAAAGCTTAATGTCTAAGTTCAATGTAGCTTTTTAGCACAACTCCTCAAGACAGCCATCGAATTTCACTATGAAACAGAATGACTGAATGTTCAGAATCCACTTCTGCACAAACTTGATGAAACACTAGTGTTTGATGGTCGGCTTTTGATAATATTGGTTAATTTGACCTCCTTGGTGAGGGTTTCATACAATATTGGGTTGTTTCCTTGAAGCCAGAGCCTGCCTATGGATGATAGTGACTGAAACTGGACTGTTTTCTTTTTTCACCCATGAAACGAAGCCTGAAAGCTTAAACTGTCACCACTGCTGTGCCGTCTGTACATATAGACTCACACTACTGCCACTTGATTTTTTGTTCACTGAAAAAGTCACTTATTACCTCAAATATTGCTCTTCCATCTGCATTTCCATTTAGAGACTTACACAAGTATATTCCAAAATTTTACTTCATCTGGAACGTGCACAAACATAATTGAGCTTCATTTGCAATGTCTGTACTTTCATCCAGTTGAAAACGAATTGCTTTCCCTGCACCATTTTTTCCACAATGTGATCAGTCACATCTGCTGCCATTTCTACAATTCTCCTTTGCTCAGTGTTGTCAGAGCAAGCAATTGATTTCACTTGTGAAGCAGTTCCATCATCAAACATTATTGATGCAATTTATACTGCAGAGGGTATCACCAGCTCCTCAACAATGGTGTGTGGTGATTTACACTTCGCTGCATGCAGAGAAACAACATATCATGTCTGAAGAAATTTCAATGGAACATTCAAATTCTTTGTATGTATTGCCTGCTGTGTTGACAAATTTAGTCTTTTGGCAACGAAAAACTCATTTTACTTCCCTTTCACTGATTTATGGTTGAATTGATGTATCTCTGGAGTAAAGAAGGTTATCATTGAATAGTTCAAAAGTGTCACACATCATACAACACAGAGAGGCTGCAATACATCCGGGGTACAAGAAACTCCCCATTCCATGTACGCCTTGTCTTATTTCCTTCGATTTACTTTACTGCTCTTCTCTTTCTTCACGGGTCGTTTGGTTTTGTAAATCTGGCAACACTAGTTGATGCCATTTCTGTGCATTCCAGTAGAGTTTTGACCTCCTTTTTCCTAATTAAAAATTTATCCATTCTGAATTGCACAACCAAAGAAAAAATTATAAAACAGTACAAAATGCACTAACTTATGAGTTCACATAATTCAGGCAGCACTTGTGCTCAAACTATGATAATACATTACCGAAGCTATGACACAGTTATCCAGTGAACTGCAGCAGTGCAAATAAAAAAACTCACAATGTCAGTAACTCAAAAGGAAAATTCTGAGTTCAAATAATTCATAAAGGAAAATTCTGAGCTCAAATAATTCATATCACACAATCATCACACTATTGAGCCGCTGCACAGGCTTAATAATTGTTTCCACCTGGCAGTAAAATCTCTTAGCAACATACTAGTATTACAATGGTTCCTTCCTTGCTGCTGCATCCAGTTGGCAGAATTTTGAGTTAGTAGAATTGGGCTTGTCATCCTCGCAAAATATCTACTGCCTGCCGTTTCAAATTCCACCCTCAAAGTACTGCAACCAGATGTTGAAGGCGAGTGAGTTTGAAAGGGTTTATGGCTCTGTAAAGTTCCAAACCCACCTCTGCAAAAGCTCCCCATCAATAGTGACCCTCATCAGAGACTAACTGAAGAACCAAGAATAACAACCACGATATCCCTGGATCCTTAATGCCTTTGGTCTGACAAGCTGTTTCACATCTTTAAAAGTGTTACAATATTCAGTCGTCAGTCGCTATTAGATGACACAGAGTCTGTAATTATATTCGAACAATGAAATAGTATTTTGGTAATGTTTTTCTTCATATTTCAACCAATTTAAAACAATTTTAATACTGCCAGCAACACTCTTAAAACTGAACTATTTAAAAAGATGATAATTCCTCAATTTCTTCATGTACCACCAGAAGACTGTTCGTGTACCATTAGCGGTACGCATACCACCATTTGAAAAGCACTGTATTAGCGTGTGGTCAAATGAAGGAGGATGACATGATTAAAACATTCAGTGATCCATGGGTATTACCGTATATTCTCTAATCTAATCCGCACTCAGGTTTTGGCGATTTCTTAAACGAAAAAAAGTTAGTTCGCGATTCCAATCCGCACCTTTCCTTCAACCACCCCTTGCCCACGGGGCGACTGATTGAATAATATTGGATGTTACCAATGCGTTAAAATCCGACGCTACGCCTGTGGCCGATGAGTCATACCGATAGAGGCGGGGCCTTTCTCAGCAGACGTGCGCAATCTCGTCTGAAGCCAGCTGAGCCTTAGTTGTTGAAACGTGGGAGGTGCTTGTTCCAATTTGTCGTGTACCGTAGTTATGGAAGAGGGACACCTGAAATCTAACGACTCTCATATACAGCAAAGTTCAAACGTGAAGTTATTCAGTGCGCAGAGGAGAATGGAAACCGCAAAGCCGCTGCAATTTTTGGAGTTGATGAAAGCAACGTTCGACTATGGCGGAAAGACAAGGCAGCGATGACATTGTATGGGAGGACGATGTTGAAGATAAAGATGATAGTGACTGGGTGGAGAGCACGGATGATGATTCAGTTATGAGTGATGACGGCGAGTCTGATGAATAATAAATTATAATAATAAATAATAAAATAATAGATTATTGTATTGTATTGTTCTTACGGCACGTACAGCAGCTCAATCATTTTTCCAAAATCCAGCTCTAGACCGCGAATCTAATCCGCATCTGATTTTTTAGCCCTCTAAAACTGTAAAAAGGGTGCGGATTAGATTCGAGAATATATGGTAGTACCGTCATAAACCCCATGTCCTTCTATGGCGTGACGTTTCCGTGCTGGAGTCTGTGATGTACCACCACGTACTCTGATAAGGATTTACAAACGATTCAGGATGAACTGCATCTAGAAGATTGTGGAGAAAGGTTCCTGACAAATTTTGCAGATTCTCTATCCACCTGTACAGAGTCATACCCCAGAAAATGCCATAAGAACACTTTGCATTCTAAGCTTTATTTAATAACGCTGTCACATGTGCAGACTATATGGCATTCCTTCCATTTTATAATTAGTTTTCCTATGATACGAAACAGTGTGGTCAAATGAAGGAGGATGCCATTGATAAGACATGCAGTATGCATGTGACATGAGAAATGCATACAGGATATTATCTCGAAGAATTCATGAACACAGATTACTATGGACACCCGGGCATACAGTGTCATTGAGATGAATCTGTGAGTATGGAGCACTGGTGGAATGATGATCACAGCAAAAACAAACCAGAGAGTATGGAGCACTGGTGGGATGACAATGACAGGAAAAGAACCTACATACTCTGACAGAAACCTGTCACATTGTCGCTTCGTCCACCACAAGTCTCACGCAGTCTGGCCTCTGGAGGATACAATTAAAATGGACCTTAAAGAACTAGGCTGACAATGTGCCCTGGATTCATGTGGTTCAAGACAGAATCCAGTCCACACAGGCCAGGAAATCTCAAATAATTGAGCCAATACTATCTTTCAGTAAGGACTACTCCATGTAATTAGATAACAATACTCTTGATATATTGTTTTCAAGGATTGGGCAATCAGATTGTGGTCTGGGTTGTGAAACCATGTTGTCTTGCAGGTAGATACTAACGTCTCAAAGTACCATGCTGCCTCCAGCTTCAGGGTTGAAGAATTACATCAACAACTTGGACCGAAATGATTAGGATACAAACAAGCAAGAAGCTACTGAAGGATGGACTCTTGTCCCTTATCAGGTTACACCATTCCTGCATACGAAATCCACAGCCAGAATGTGTTCACACCAGCCCACCATGATCCTTTCCTGTGCCAAGTGAATGCACTTGACAACCTCAAACCCTTTATTGTTGAATATAATTGATTATTCTTCCAATTCAACCACTGGGCGCTGACAGTCTGTTCCAACATTCAAAAGTTTTAAAACTGGTCTTTTCATTTACTTACAGTTCTTTTCACATACCTCTTCCTTGGGATTGTGTACATACTAGCCTCATACCTGCATGTGATGGGCCACCATATTATTCATGTGCTATTCCACCTAACAGTCACCTGGTGGTAACCACGGAAACTGGCAATCATAGAAACTGGGGTAAGACTCACTCGCACAAGGGTAATAATACGCAGGGAGATGCTGATTTTGTTAGTCTCCTATCTTGGATCTTATTTACACATTATTGCCTTACTTTCTTACCACATTCTCAGTTGGCAGTATAGAGGTCTTATTTCCTCCTTTGGTATTTTATTAATAAATCTATTTTTAAAACGGCTTCTGCTAAGGAATATTTATATGTTTTTACTTTCATACATAGATTGCTTCAAATTTAGCACAAGATACTCCAAGTGCCAAGAGTGCAAATTTCTTTCACCATCCCACAGGACTGTGGCATGTTCAATGGCCACGCAACTGGGCATGCACAGTTGGAACGTAATCATCATACTGGGCCTGAAAGAAGTTGCCAGCTACTGGACTCCCAAGACTGTACTTCTGTGCAAAAGCCTTTATGGAGAAATTGGGCCGGGTGTCGGTGGACCTACAATAAAAGATAAAATGAATGAAATTCACCATCAGCAGGCAGCTTTAACCTACCTCCACAGTACAAAATCATCCTTGAGATGCTGATAATTTCTCATCTATTCAAGAAGTCCCAGCATGTCATGAAACCATGGTGCATATCAGAAATCACCTCATACATCAAACAACTTACAAACAGCAGAACAATGGTACACACAGATCACTTCTGCATTAAAAAACAGGCTACGCTGCACAGCAACAAGACAATAGACAGAGAAGAAAAGAGGGTGAAACAGATAACACTGTGAAAGGATTTTATATAGTTTTCTTACACAAGTGTTAAGGCACCATGTAACTGAGGTTTTGATTGCTGAACTAGGCTAATTGTTTAGCCTTGTTCATCAACATATAATAATGACAGCCATGATAAAGACCTACCCAATAAGAAAACTTAGTCTTATAAGGAACTCAACATAACACAAATAAGATTGCGTCCAAACATCGCCGGTTACATGGACCTTGTCCGCTACAAATCTCCACGATTAATAAGAAATCTCTTCCATCTAAAAAAAACTCAATAATTATATTTTAACCAATTTTAACTACACATGTGTATGTGTCTTGATACTATTCCTTTATAGGAAATAACAGACAGATTATGTGCTTCTAACATTTTAACTGTGAAGGGGAGCACTCCACCTCAGTATACTTTTCAATTTATGTTATTGTGATTCTACCTGATGATGTCTGGTACAAACAGCCAAAACATGTTGTAGAGGATGAATAAAGTGCATAGTGTCTAAAGTGTTCTGTTCATTCTGATAATTAAAATAATCAAAGAACTACCAGATTTATCAAAAAATAAGATTAGAGTTGTTTCTCAATTCATCATATAAAAAGGTATGGTGTCATATTACATTCACACACAAAGTTAAACATATTGTACTGAAAACTGAAGATCGTGAGGGGGGTCATTTTATGTGCAGGGTCTTCTTACATTCGGGTTAACACTGTACCAGTATGTAGCACAATATCATACTGGTCTGCAGCACAATACTGTACCAGTATGTAGCACAATATCATACTGGTCTGCAGCACAATACTGTACCAGTATGTACCAAAATATCATACTGGTCTGCAGCACAATACTGTAGCAGTATGTAGCAAAATATCATACTGGTCTGCAGCACAATACTGTACCAGTATGTAGCACAATATCATACTGGTCTGCAGCACAATACTGTACCAGTATGTAGCACAATATCATACTGGTCTGCAGCACAATACTGTACCAGTATGTACCAAAATATCATACTGGTCTGCAGCACAATACTGTAGCAGTATGTAGCAAAATATCATACTGGTCTGCAGCACAATACTGTACCAGTATGTAGCACAATATCATACTGGTCTGCAGCACAATACTGTACCAGTATGTAGCACAATATCATACTGGTCTGCAACACAATACTGTAGCAGTATGTAGCACAATATCATACTGGTCTGCAGCACAATACTGTACCAGTATGTAGCACAATATCATACTGGTCTGCAACACAATACTGTAGCAGTATGTAGCACAATATCATACTGGTCTGCAGCACAATACTGTAGCAGTATGTAGCAAAATATCATACTGGTCTGCAGCACAATACTGTACCAGTATGTAGCACAATATCATACTGGTCTGCAGCACAATACTGTACCAGTATGTACCAAAATATCATACTGGTCTGCAGCACAATACTGTACCAGTATGTAGCACAATATCATACTGGTCTGCAGCACAATACTGTAGCAGTATGTAGCAAAATATCATACTGGTCTGCAGCACAATACTGCACCAGTATGTAGCAAAATATCATACTGGTCTGCAGCACAATACTGTACCAGTATGTAGCAAAATATCATACTGGTCTGCAGCACAATACTGTACCAGTATGTAGCACAATATCATACTGGTCTGCAGCACAATACTGTACCAGTATGTAGCACAATATCATACTGGTCTGCAACACAATACTGTAGCAGTATGTAGCACAATATCATACTGGTCTGCAGCACAATACTGTACCAGTATGTAGCACAATATCATACTGGTCTGCAACACAATACTGTAGCAGTATGTAGCACAATATCATACTGGTCTGCAGCACAATACTGTAGCAGTATGTAGCAAAATATCATACTGGTCTGCAGCACAATACTGTACCAGTATGTAGCACAATATCATACTGGTCTGCAGCACAATACTGTACCAGTATGTAGCACAATATCATACTGGTCTGCAGCACAATACTGTACCAGTATGTAGCACAATATCATACTGGTCTGCAACACAATACTGTAGCAGTATGTAGCACAATATCATACTGGTCTGCAGCACAATACTGTAGCAGTATGTAGCAAAATATCATACTGGTCTGCAGCACAATACTGTACCAGTATGTAGCACAATATCATACTGGTCTGCAACACAATACTGTAGCAGTATGTAGCACAATATCATACTGGTCTGCAGCACAATACTGTACCAGTATGTACCAAAATATCATACTGGTCTGCAGCACAATACTGTACCAGTATGTAGCACAATATCATACTGGTCTGCAGCACAATACTGTACCAGTATGTAGCACAATATCATACTGGTCTGCAGCACAATACTGTAGCAGTATGTAGCAAAATATCATACTGGTCTGCAGCACAATACTGTAGCAGTATGTAGCAAAATATCATACTGGTCTGCAGCACAATACTGTACCAGTATGTAGCACAATATCATACTGGTCTGCAGCACAATACTGTAGCAGTATGTAGCAAAATATCATACTGGTCTGCAGCACAATACTGTAGCAGTATGTACCAAAATATCATACTGGTCTGCAGCACAATACTGTAGCAGTATGTAGCAAAATCAATGGTGCATACCTGTTACTTATAAAAGGCTCCTCATAAAGTATTCTGCCAGGCTGTTTATAGAGCAGGAACACATAGCGATGGAGTCCTGGAAAGACTTAATCTTCAGTATCAAAATATGTACACAGTGATAAAGATTTCAGTTTGACATCAACCTCTACACTGAACACCTGTCACAGCACAGGTGAATAAGATACAAACAGTTTTCACTGAAAGAAATACATATCATTCCTTATGCAGCAAAATACAAGGTCCGTATTTCATCTGACAATTATCATTCATTATTTCCTGCCACTACTCCAATGTGCATGTGGGCAAGTTGGCTGAGTACGCTACGTTAATAAGAAAAAGAGGCCAGCTGGAAGTGGCAAGTGATAGTTGTTGGGTAAAATAAAGAATGAGACAGCATATTACTCCAAAATGGACTAAAAGGTGTCGCAGTCCCATATTTAATATATGTGAAAGCCTTCCATATGATACAGCATAAATTTCACAGCCCAAACAAGAAACACAAAAGATTTTAATTGCATTAATGTTACTGTATTAGTGTTAACATTATCATACTGCGGCCACCGCTGCTGTTTTTGTTTGTCATCACCCTAGCGAACTGCTGACCTGCATGTTGCATGCTTGACTCCAACTGGTGACTAACTAAGCAGCAACCAGCTTAACTAACTCCATGGAGTAGAGCCCTTCTTGAGAAAAGCTAAAAGTTTCTCACCTAGTCAAGAAACTCCCCACATTTTATGAAACTCACAAGTTCATTACCATGCTCAGAAAAGCCTGCCACCTGTGCCTATCTTGAGCCAGATTCATCCACCCCACACCCTCCCATCATATTTCCTTAAGATCTATTCTAATATTATCCTCCCCCTATGCCCACGTCTTCCAAGTGGTCTCTTTCCTTCAGGACTCCCCTCCCCCCAAACCCTGTCTGCATTTCTCTTCTCAATATGTGCCATAGCTCCCCATTCTTGAACACCCTCAGGCTATGTTCCTCCCTTAATGTGACAGACCAAGTTTCACACCCACACAAAAGAAAAGGCAAAATCATAGTTCAGTAATAGGTATAACGACTCACTATGGGCTGGACAGTCCGGGGATCGAATCCCATTAGGGACAAAATTTTCCACATCCATCCAGAACGGCCCTGAGGCCCACCCACCTTCCTATACAATGGGTACTGGGTCATTCCCACGAGTAGAGCGGCTGGGGTGTGGCATTAACGACAGACTCCCAAGTAGCACCAAGGTTAAAGAAAGAGTAAAGCTATACCCCCACTCCACCTCTGGGCCTTCATGGCAGGTTATACAGTGAACTTTACCTATGTACCTTCATCCAGCAGTATGTGCACTGTTTATGTACCTCTTTCTTATATTTAACAAACTAAAGTTTTCAGTGCAGCATAGCAGTGATGTGAATTTATACATTATTGATTGGTTGGACCCTCCCACCTGAGTGCACACTAACACAATAAACTAACAATACAATGTTATATATTACCCGTATCTTTAGGCGGGCCAGATCCCACATATTCAGTAAGTGTCTGTCCTTCGTCCAGTTTGTCATCTGGAATGTTACCAACTAGCCAGTGACGAAATTCTCTTCTCACAGGGTTGGCACGACTGGGAGCATCTGGATCTGTTGAAATTAAATTGGTGTAACAAGTGTCAGATGACTGGTTGTGACTCCACCGATACTTATTTGATCAATGACACAACACCAGAGACTTATAACACAGAACAGTTCTATGACAAACCTTTCTTATGGGAATGTCTGCATGTATGCGTGTGACCTTATTTATATGGCACTGAATGATAAGACAACTAATGAACAATGAATTGGAAAGGCTGTGGAAGGATTGGCCATGGCCTTACTTGACACACCAATGTAGTATTTTTCTGTAGGGCCTTAGGAATACCACAGTAACCCTCAGTCAAGACAGCCAATCTGTGGACCTTCAAAAGTGTTGCCCTCTTTACCATGACATTCAGCCTCTGTTCATCTTGTAATGTTCTTTCAGCCCATGCTTTTACCTGAAACTCCCAAATACAGTCTCTACTGCCAGATACATTAAACAATACACATATTACACACACGAAGAAGTATCCATTCTGTGCCCAAAACATATTTACTTTCCTAGTCTTACCACATCTTTACAGCAGGTAAAAGTGTAAAGAACAGATACTCTTGTATCAGTTCCCTGATGACGAGGATGGAGATGGTCCTTGAAACATAGGTTTACTTGCCATGCAACCACACTACGCAGCTGCTAGCCTGAGAATATTTTATTGAAGAAAGTGAAGTTTGCTCATGTAATTGAGAGGATTTGAATGGCATCCAAAAACTGTACCCCAATACCTGCATGTCATTTTAACAGCTGTGGCTACTGTACACACTGGCAAGATTACAGAGTGTACTGTACACACTGGCAAGATTACAGAGTGTACTGTACACACTGGCAAGAGTACGGAGTGTACTGTATACACTGGCAAGAGTATGGAGTGTACTGTACACAGTGGCAAGAGCACGAAGTGTACTGTACACACTGGCAAGAGCACGAAGTGTACTGTACACACTGGCAAGAGCACGAAGTGTACTGTACACACTGGCAAGAGTACGAAGTGTACTGTATACACTGGCAAGAGTATGGAGTGTACTGTACACAGTGGCAAGAGCACGAAGTGTACTGTACACACTGGCAAGAGCACGAAGTGTACTGTATACACTGGCAAGAGTATGGAGTGTACTGTACACAGTGGCAAGAGCACGAAGTGTACTGTACACACTGGCAAGAGCACGAAGTGTACTGTACACACTGGCAAGAGTACAGAGTGTACTGTATACACTGGCAAGGGTACGGAGTGTACTGTAAACACTGGCAAGAGTACGGAGTGTACTGTATACACTGGCAAGAGCTCAAAGTGTACTGTACACACTGGCAAGAGTACAGAGTGTACTGTATACACTGGCAAGGGTATGGAGTGTACTGTACACACTGGCAAGGGTATGGAGTGTACTGTACACACTGGCAAGAGTATGGAGTGTACAGTATACACTGGCAAGACTATTGAGTGTACTGTATACACTGGCAAGAGAACGGAGTGTACTGTATACATTGGCTAGAGTATGGAGTGTACTGTATACACTGGGAAGAGTATGGAGTGTACTGTACACACTGGGAAGAGTATAGAGTGTACTGTACACACTGGCAAGAGTATGGAGTGTACTGTATACACTGGCAAGAGTATGGAGTGTACAGTACACACTGGCAAGAGTATGGAGTGTACTGTATACACTAGCAAGAGTATGGAGTGTACTGTATACACTGGCAAGAGTATGGAGTGTACTGTATACACTGGCAAGAGTATGGAGTGTACTGTACACACTGGCAAGAGTATGGAGTGTACTGTACACACTGGCAAGAGTATGGAGTGTACTGTACACACTAGCAAGAGTATGGAGTGTACTGTACACACTGGCAAGAGTATGGAGTGTACTGTACACACTAGCAAGAGTATGGAGTGTACTGTACACACTGGCAAGAGTATGGAGTGTACTGTACACACTGCAAGAGTATGGAGTGTACTGTACACACTGGCAAGAGTATGGAGTGCTGCAAGTATTGTACTACACTGGCAAGAGTATGGAGTGTACTGTATACACTGCAAGAGTATGGAGTGTACTGTACACCACTGGCAAGAGTATGGAGTGTACTGTACACACTGGCAAGAGTATGGAGTGTACTGTATACACTGGCAAGATAGGAGTGTACTGTACACTGCAAGAGTATGATGTACTAGTACACACTGGCAAGAGTATGGAGTGTACTGTACACACTGGCAAGAGTATGGAGTGTACTGTACACACTGGTAAGAGTATGGAGTGTACTGTACACACTGGCAAGAGTATGGAGTGTACTGTACACACTGGCAAGAGTATGGAGTGTACTGTACACACTGGTAAGAGTATGGAGTGTACTGTACACACTGGCAAGAGTATGGAGTGTACTGTACACACTGGTAAGAGTATGGAGTGTACTGTACACACTGGTAAGAGTATGGAGTGTACTGTACACACTGGCAAGAGTATGGAGTGTACTGTACACACTGGTAAGAGTATGGAGTGTACTGTACACACTGGCAAGAGTATGAGTGTACAGTACACACTGGCAAGAGTATGGAGTGTACTGTACACACTGGCAAGAGTATGGAGTGTACTGTACACACTGGCAAAAGTACAGTAGTGACAGTACACACTGGCAAGAGTATGGAGTGTACTGTACACACTGGCAAGAGTATGGAGTGTACTGTACACACTGGCAAAAGTACAGAGTGTACAGTACACACTGGCAAGAGTATGGAGTGTACTGTACACACTGGCAAGGTATGGAGTGTACTGTAACACTGGCAAGAGTATGGAGTGTACTGTACACTGGCAAGAGTATGGAGTGTACTGTATACACTGGCAAGTGTATGGAGTGTACTGTATACACTGGCAAGAGTACGAGTGTACTGTATACACTGGCAAGTGTATGGAGTGTACTGTATACACAAGGTGTGTTTCGGATTTCTGTACATGGCAAGAGTACGGAGTAAATGTCAAACTATCTTTCGGTGTTCTGTGCTACATCTGTGGTAGGAGACAGGAAAGAAGAAAACTGTACTTGTGTAACTGTCTCCATGTAGCACATTCCTTCCTGAGAACCATTTCAATATTATCCTCCATCTAGGCCTAGATCTTCCAAGTGGGCTCTTTCCTTCAGGATTCTCTAATGAAACGTCGTATGCATTTCTCCTCTCCCCCATGGAAGCCACATGCCCTGCCCATCTTATCCACCTTGATTTGATCACCCTAATAATATCTGGCAAAATTTAGAAATCCTGAAGCTCCTCACTGTACAATTTTCTCCTGTCTCCTGTCACTCGTTTAGGACCAAATATCTTCCTCAGTACACCACCCTCTAACACCCACATCCTGTGTTATGTTTATACATAACTTAAGAAATTATCTTGAAAGAGACTGTTGACTTGTGCAAGCCCAGAGTCCAATATTCTGCTCTCTATTTGGAATCACATAAAGCTTCAACAAGACAGTAGTGTTCTCAGTACGGTGATAAAACACACCTGTCAAGCACAGCAAATAGTATGACCCATCATCTGCATTCCAGTGCACAGCAGGAATACTCTTCACTTGTGTTGGAGTCAGTTCGTTACCAGGACTGACGCTAAGATTTCCATACTGCACCTGTAACATAAGGAGTTGTAGGCAATTTCTGAAACAAATTAAGATTTGAGGTCTTCATGAAAGTAAAGTTTCATATTTTGGTCTTCTTGGTTGACAGCGTGTAGTCTGGTAGATGGGTACTAACATTTCGGACGAACCTGCTGCCTCATCTTCAAGGCACAACAGTAAAGAGTGTTTACAATTCTACCGTAAAGAAGAAGGCAGTATAGGCATATTCCCACAACAGGTTACTACGTGTCTTTCAAACTCCACGGCGTCACACACCACAAGACAGCGGTCTTATTAGTCCTGTGTGTGAGCATCAACGTTTTGGAGCACCATAATGCTTCCATCTTCAGAGTAACAAGTTACAACAGTACACAGTGCCGTAAGTCAGCAGCGTAGATTCACCACACTCACCTGAAGTTCATCAGTTGGTGCAGTGTCGATGACGTCAGGGACAACACCGTGTTCCTCCATTGCAGTCTGAACTGGAACAGACAAGCAGTGAAAGCATATCAGGCCACAAGCGAAATCAGAATTATGTAACCAGCTGAGACATGCAATAAACCAACATAGATTACTACATTGATCAAAACAAGCAAGATAAGATTAGTGTGGCATTTAGTACACATGAGACAATGAGGGAAATAAAAATGGAAAAGCACAGTTGACGTACACATAGATGGACAGAGAATATGCAGATGGATGTTAAAATAGGATGGAACAATATGGAGTGGGGATGACACATAATAGCACGTCGTGGGGTGACACAGAATAGTACATAATGGGGTGACACATAATAGTATGTAGTGTGGTGACACATAATAGTGTGGAGTGGGAATGAAAATTTGGAACACTTTGGACGTTGGCTGCCTGACATCCAGTAGAAAAAAAAAAAAGATACAATACCTCTTCTCCATTGGACTGAGCTAACTCTGTGGTTTAATCTAGCTTTGGATATGGACCAATGGCTGGATGTGGAGCAAACTCGAACAAATTGCCTCCTGAATGAAAGAGCCACTAGTGCAGGGAATTTTGTTTAACGTGAGAGCGGAATCCATCATCGGACACTATGCAGAAATGGTGTCGTCTGCTCTAACACGGAACCGAGTTCTGCGGAGATGGCGGCATCATCGGTCGTCATGCAACAGTGCCCCTGCGAGTGACTTCCGCGTTCGGCTGGGAACTCTCTCTATTACTGATGTGTCATCCTATTTATTTCCACTGTTACGCTCTCAGAATTACGTCATCAAAACATAATCATAGAACACAACTGTATGCCATCTGTTCTGACGTATGTCACACGTCCTCAGCTGACAGCTTTTATCTTTAGTCCCGTCTGCCGTTTGTGTTTGCTTGTTACGTCCTATCACAACTGGTCCTTCATTACAACACAAATGTAGTAACTCTTTTACAAGCAGAAGTACCCGTTCTTCGCCAGATATATGGTTGTCTCGTCTTTGTCGTTTCCTAGGGGTTAAACCACAATGGTTGATATACATACCACTCACTTTAACACAAACAGCCCTGCACTCTGCCCACACACTGTGAGTCTTCAGGCGGTTATTCGCCGACTTATCACCGCTGAGGCCCAGGTTTGATCCCAGGCCATGTGATATTTGGAGTGGGCAAATTGGCACTATGGCAGGTTTTTCTCGAATCACTTAGGTTTGCCGCTGTCAGTATCAATCCACATTGTTTGTCAGTCTTTAGGGGGTGAATGGCAATGAGCAATGGCGCTGCATGCAGAACTGACACAAAGCCTATCGCGTGGAAAAGGTGGTGCACGCGGAAATCATACAAAGCCTATTTCCTAACAAGTTTATTACTATTATTACCATTATTTCAATATACGCCGTTTACTTGAGGAACTTATTAGCAAAGAACATTGATTTAAAGCACATTCATAACTATATGTACCACCAGGCTTAAATACCAAAAACTCTACATTCTTCCCACAGTGTATGTGCTCCGTAAGGTTCCGTGTGACAACAGACACGATTTCCCTAGACAGCATTAACCAGAAAGTCTTCATAATGAGAGCACACCGTGCTGATCTACATCTTTATATATAACACAGATCAATTTGGGCCTTCAAAACATTTTACTGAAATGTGTTTACAAATATCTGAAAGGTACATACCATTTTGATCACTTTTCACTGCTGAGACAGTTACAGCGAAGACCACATACAACACACAACCACAACGGCACCACATCCTGCACCGAACTGTGCGTCCCACCAACCTAGTAGTAATCTATGAACCTAACTGCGCAGGCTAACGTCGTCTGCTTTCGCTCACCTCGCCACGAGCACGGATGTTACTACAAGAGCCGAGTCTGGCAATGAGGGCGCATACCAGCGCTTTGGGGTCACTGCCGATCTAGATAATCTGTGCTGATGAAAGCCAGCAGATTTGCACAGTTCTGTTGGCGTGTTTGTAGGATTCAGGTTGCAGATCGGCCAGAAATCGAACACGTATTCTTAGGTCGGTTTACGAGTTTTCGCGTATACGATATGCACAAATTAACTTGAAGTCCAGTGGTTACTTTATGTACCACCAGGTTTTAACATTCAAAAATTCTACGTTGCGTATTTATGTTTTTTGTATGGATCCAGAACAAACAACGATTACTGCACTATTCAATATTAAACAATTGGTGTTAACGTGATCTTCACGAATTAAAAAAAAACCTGCTGTGGAGACCTCGCCTGTCTGTCCGTTACCCAGTATCAGGTATTACACCATGCGCCGGATTTCAGTTAATTCGGTACACGAATTCTTTACCAAGCTGTCGAGGAAGCGTCGGTTTCGTGAAAATCGGCTCGGCGAGTCACCTTTATTTCAGGGTGTAAATGATATTCTAACGCCCTTTCCATATTTCCTGATCGATTTCAGTGAAATTCTGTATAGATCTCTACGTAATGTTGTTGAGCATTTATGAGTTTCGTGAAAATCGGTACAGTGAAAGCCATACTTTAATTACAGGAGCAAATTAAATTTTTTCCCGTACTTTCTACACTTTCCTGCGATATGGATGCAATTCGGTACATGAGATTCCCACAAACATTTATTAGGTGATTCCGAGTTTCGTGAAAATCGGCGCTGTAAAAGCCATATTTTACTCGGCGACGTACATGAATTTACGCCCGTGCTTTCATATTTACTGCCGGATTTGGGTGAAATTTGGTATATGGGATACATAATGCTACTGCGCATGCGAGTTTCGTGAAAATCGACGCTGGGAAGGCCTTTTCTTTTGTGCGTAACTTAAATTGCATGTATGTGCCCAGCACATGAAGGATGGATGTGAATGCAGCATGCAGGGAGGAAATGATTTTGGGCTTCTGACGCAACAATTTGACGATCACCACTTACACAATATTGGGAAAGTGGAAGTGGCTGTTCATACATGGTTGTGAATGCAAGAGCCACATTTCTGCCATGACAGAATTTCCACACTTGACTAAACATTTGACAAATGCATCAAGTGTGCTTGGGGATTATGTCGAAAAGCAGTGATACTTCAGTGTAAAAAATAAGCTATATTTAATGGTGCCATGACATCTCATTCACTTTTATGACTTGGGGAACCTTACTTATTGACCATCCTGCTTAGCTGCGAGATTTGAGGTTCTGAGAGTGGTGCTGCTGGGAAGATGCTATGTCGTTGGCCATAAATTCCCAACATTTCAAGCATGGTGCCTTCATCCCCAGGATCATGTCCAATAAGACTGCTCAAACCTGATGATGAAGGCACCACAATCCTTCAAAACATCAAGAACTACTAAAACCTCATATTATACACAAAGCTTGACAGACAGACAAGATGGAAATAGCAGCTTACACAGAACTGAAACTTCATGGGCAAAACACTGTTGCTTTGTGGACAATTCCAAAAATGTTGGCTCAGGGCACAACAAACTCTTTAACATTTCGGCTGCCAGCCTAGCTGTGGCACTGCAGCAGGTATCAAGAGCTGGTGCTCAATTGATTTAATATGTTCACAATTTCTGTCTCACAATTTAAATTTCTAATGCATGTGTGGTGGCACACATGGGAGAAAAGAGAAATGAACACAGGGTTTTGGTGGGGAAACCTGCAGGAAAGAGTCCACTTGGAAGACCTGAGCATAGATGGAAAGACGATATTAATATGGATCTTAGAATTAAGAGAATGTGGGGGCACAGACTGCATTAATTTGACTCAACAGGTGGCAATTGGGAAGCTCTTCGGGTTTCATATAATGTGGGGAATTTGACTAGATGAGGAACCATTAGCTTCTCAAGGACTCTACTCCACGGAGCGAGTGAGTCAATTAGACAGTTTATCTCACAAAAAACAGTACTGGTAGTGAAGCTACAAGTATTCTGGTGCATTACACTAAGTTTTTGGGTCAGTAGTTCCGATGTTTCAAACGATCATAGTGCCTTCATCTCCAGCGTCAAGCAGTCCAGGAAGTACTGTAACATCTGGCCAGATTCACTGTGGATGTGCACTGTGGCGCAGCCAGTAAATGTTAATTGCTAGTTCAAATGGAAGAGACTAAACAGCTAGTTTTCAAATTGCATTGCTGGTATTTTCAACATAATACATTCTGTAATGCCAGTCCTGAGGTATGTTTGTACCATGGCAGAAAATGTACTCTCTGCATCTGAAATGTACTGACTGTGGGATTTCTCGAATCCAGGGTTCAATTCCCAGCAGGGGCAAGAGATTTATCTCTTCTCCAAAATATCCAGATCAGCTCTGGGGCCCATCCAGCTCTTATTCAATGGGTACTGAAGGTCCTATCCCTGTGGAGTAATGTGGCCAGGGCATGAAGCTGCTACTCACCTCCATCTAATGCCAAGCTTAAGAATAAGTGGAGCTACACTTCTACTCCCCCTACACGCCTTCATGGCATGCACACGGACAATGTAACGTTTACATACTGTCCCTTTTATATGCACTAGAAACAAAGAAGACTGAATCCCATCTGCCCCTTTCAAAAAATGAAAAAAGTTTTTAGGAAAATGTTGCCTATTTTCATTTATAGAGCCTCAAAACAAATATCAGTCAATGTCACTTTGTGTCCGAGTATGATTTTAAGACTGCTACCTTTCACCTCGTAAAATTCAGGAAGACCTCCATTCAGGCAAATATGATAATGTTACTCATCTCAAATAATGTGTTTACCCCAAAATTTAACCTGTATGTACATTGCAGCTCTCCTCATACGCAACATTTCTACACTAAGAATGATCTCCAGACGAATGGCCTGTTCACATATGTCCGTGTAAGAAGAGCTCCTGATGGTGGCATCAGTCAGCTCCACCTCTGGAGCCACTATTCATTATTATTGATTTATTTATCCTGTTGATCAAAATACATTGATATAGGACATGTCAATATATAATTACACATTATTAAAGTAAAATAGTATTTAGTCTATTTGTATCAGTAGCCAACATCCAAGAAATCTTCATTCAGATAATCTTCTATTGTATAGTAGCAGCCCTTAATGTCAATTTCAATTTATTTCATCCCTTTGACAACAGCTTGTATAGCATACATCAATATTTCTATTTTATTCTGAAATCTATGTGTGAATTCCCACATGTCTTATATAAAATGTATTTACCCTTACATATACATATATAAACTGTAAACCATTTTAGGTTTTTTACAGTTATTTTACAAAATGCTTATCCAATCTGTCAAATCTATATCACCTGTAATATAAGTTTTAAAACTTTCGCGGCGACATGATTCAATATAGTCTTCTCGGGCGCACAGCCGCGTCAATTCGTTTGAATACAACGTTTCGGGGACTAGCTCCGTCCCCATCCTCAGGCAAATCAGTTTTGCCTGAGGATGGGGACGGAGCTAGTCCCCGAAACGTTGTATTCAAACGAATTGACGCGGCTGTGCGCCCGAGAAGACTATACTATATCACCTACTTTTATACAAACAGTATTCTTCTACTGTATAAAAGGACTGCTGCAGTAAAAACAATTTCAGCTTCCTTCTAAAATGTTGGATGTCTTCTACACATTTAATATGGTTTGGCAATTTATTATACAATCTCTTTCCTAAGTTTTTAACACTATTTTTACATTCTTCTGTTCTCCAGTATTGAATATGAAAATCTTTTCTTTGACGGGTATTATGATCATGTATAACTGAATTTCGGTCTTACTTTCCTATATTTACTTTTATATAACACAATATTCCCATGATATATATACTACGGACTGTACGTATATTCCATCTTTTAAACAGCTCCCTACATGATGTATTTCTGCTCACATTGCTAATTATTCGTATCACTCTTTTTTGAAGCTTAAAAATTTTTTTGCTTTCCCCATTATTCCCCCCCCCCCCCCCCCCAAATAATACCATACCTTATATATGAACGAAAATGAGCAAAATACATACACCTCCAAATATTTGTACCTGTGGTATATTTGAGGGACTGAAGTACATAGATACTTTTATTCAACTCAATACTCAGATATCTGATATCAGCTTCCATTTTAAACATTCAGTTAAGTGTAGACCCAGACATTTTGTTTCACTTAAATAATTAACATCTCTGTTATTAAATATAATTTGAGATTTTAATAGAATCTTGTTCTGCCAGGTGTGAAAAGATAATGCTATTGATTTTTCAGTATTTATCACCAAACCATTTGTATCAAACCAATTGTCAAGAACTTCCATTGTACTATCTATTTTTTGTTCTAAAACCTTTCCATCTTCAGCCTGTATTAAAATATTGGTGTCGTCCGCAAATAATACCGTTTCTGCTTCCAAAATATTTGTTGTTAAGTCATTAATATATAGCACAAACAGTACTGGACCCAATATTGAGCCCTGCGAAACTCCATTTTTCATTTCTTTTAAGCCTGATAAACATTTTTCTAAAACAGTTTTCTTGTTCCCCATGTACTTTATTTCAACACACTGTCTACGACCTGTTAGATATGATTTAAACCACTGATTTACTACTTCATGGATTCCATATGCTTCCAATTTATTAAGCAATATTTTATGATTAATTACATCATAAG
Source organism: Reticulitermes speratus (assembly GCA_021186555.1). Taxonomy (NCBI): domain Eukaryota; kingdom Metazoa; phylum Arthropoda; class Insecta; order Blattodea; family Rhinotermitidae; genus Reticulitermes; species Reticulitermes speratus. Next base: position 44,230,183 of record JAJKFL010000009.1, on the reverse strand, counting down.
CTTTTGATAAATCTAGAAAAATACCAACTGTACTTATTTTTTTCTGTAATGCTTCATAAATGTTTTCCAAGAAGGCCTGAATAGCTGTTTCCATTGACTTACCCTTTCTAGACCCATTTTGAGCTGCCACCAATATATCGTTATTTGTTATAAAGTTTGTTAATCTAACGTTGCTAAGCACTGTCTGGACAGTGCTTAGCAAGTGGCATCATGATGGGCTGTAAACATGGCAAATCTGACAATATCACCGATTCATTACAATTACCTACAATATGTATAAATATACAAATATTGCTTGCTCAGTAACTTTCTGACAAAATGTATGAAATATTACCAAATAAATTAAATTCCTACAATAATCAATCTTCCAGCATCAAGAAAATGGTAATACTTCAACATAACTATTCAGTTTACCAACAAATGCACAAATGTTTGTGCATTTGTTGGTAAACTGAATAGTGAGTGAAAATGCATGGTGAAAGTAATATAAAATTTAAAACTTCAACATAAGTCTCTGTTTCCTCTCTACTTACTGTTCCTGTATGAAACACACCGCATCTAAACACAATTATTTCACCCTCCCATTGAATTTACATTTCACACATTTCAAAATGACCCTCAATTCACTTCATACCTCACCAGAGGTTGTCTCTCTGAACATGGCGGTTTTATTGCCCAACAGGCCTGCATCCACCATGACAACCCATGACAGCTCCAAGGTTCATAGACATGTTAAAAGAGACACTATGTACAACAAAGATATTGAGAAAGACCTATAGAACAATCCACAACAAGATGTCAAAAAGAGAGGAAAGATTCTGGGACAACAAAGTCACTGCGAACCTTCTGTCCATCGAAAGAAACAATGAAACAAGAAGTGACTAAATATTATATAAACAAGTCTATCTTACTTTTACTCTTAACCTTGCAATGAATCTGATTTGCATTTAAGGTTACTAACCACAAAACAAGTTCCCTGACTACTTTCAGGTGGCACATTTCTGTTGCGTTATTAAATACAAATGAATATAGCAATCAATCAACACATCATTATATTCAGGCAGTTTCCGTTATGCAGTGTACCTGCACAGAGTAACCTCTCAATACAGAAGGATGATGTGTGTCCCAGAGTTCTGTAGTATGTCAACCTGTAACATTATATGACGTGTTCATAACTTTTCATTTCACTCCATAAAAATTGGATTAATTTCCTGACTTGCTATTTGTACACACAATCACGCATTCTAAAATGTGGGGTGTACTAACCTCTGTATGTCACTATTAAACAGCCATCATCCCACAACACATGGCTGGCTTACATTTTTAGATCAGTTCAGACGCAACTGTATGTTATAAAATGACATTTGTTTAGCTTCCTGCACACAAGAACGGTAACAGATCCAACAGACTCTTCAGCAAATATTATTCAGGTTATCAAATCAAGGAGGATGAGGTGGACACAACATGTGTCACACGTGGTGGATGTGAGGAGTTTATACAGGCCTTTGGCGGGGAGAGACCTGAATGAAAGACACCACCTGGATGACTTAGATGGAAGGCAGCCTGGTAGGATGTGAACTGGATAAATTCAGACAAGTGATGGTGCTTTGTTTTAAACACAGGAAGTAACGTTCTGGTTCCATAAGATGTGGGGGGGATTTGTCTAGCTTTGGAATTTTTACCTTCTCAAGAATAACTGTACTCTGTGAACTTAGTGAGTTATACAAGCCAGAACTTGCATCTGCACTGTTTCCTGTTATACTTGATCACTGTAACAGGGTTCTCCAGCTGCTTCTGATAAATTATTTCTCTTCAGTGTTTGAGCTGCTACGAGTTTGTCTGGTTTATTATAAATATAATAAATTATTTTGCATTCATAATTTGGTGTTTGTTGCAGAACTGGATTTATCCTTTACCTGCTCAGTTTTGAATTCACATTCTTGGTACTCCACATATGCTCCTTATGTTTACTGATACCTGTTCAGCCTACATACGATTTCTGGCCATCTACACATGCAAGTTTATAATTCCTATTAATTCATACTTATATTGACAGTGTGGCTGCAGATTTTGTTTCCTTAATGCAGTTCTGAACTTCAAAAACACATGACAGTGACCCATTTTTCCCTTGTCATTAAATGATCCTCTGTTACCTATTATCCTGTTACATAGTTTCATGATTTGAAACATCCTACATCAGCCATTTTTCACTATATTTATCAGTGTACATAGCTCTTTTGATTATTTCAGCTAAGGGGCCTCCTTACAAAGTACCCAGCTTTTAAATGTAGCCATTCTGTTGTCTTGTTTGTAATTTAACAAATTATTATGTGTATCACTATAATTTTCCGTGCACGACTAAGGAGCATTTCCTTCATGATTTGTACCATTTACTCTAGATTAGATATTTCATTATAGCTTTCTTGTTACTGTAAACTGTAAAGGCTTATGGTATGGCAGGAATTACTTCCAGTTTATCTTGTATCCACTCAGTTTAATTATAATACCCTCTACACACACTGTGTCATAAATCACTGTGTTGAATTTGAAAGTCTTTCATTCTACTTACATTTACATATCACTTACAAATTCAAGGAAATGTATACATATTATTAAAATTACCTATTTTTAAAAGAGATGTAGATATTTGAATCCAACATTCTTGTGTGTAAGACCCAGTAGTGACTACACACTGATTGCCCACTTGCTGCTCATTGTTTCATTGGCAATAGTCACCATCTCCCTAACCAGCTCTTCTGATGTAACAAACACATTTTCTTCACCCTTGAATCCAATGATACATTTACTGGGTGAACTAGAACACGTCTTTAAAACCTTTGCTGATGTATGAAATTCTCGGGCTCCAGTCTGTCGCAGAATTTCTCCAATGTTGGCTCTTGTGATACCTGCTCCAGGCATTATTATAATTCGTCCACCAGCATTTGAAATTAATTTCTTTATAACAGGTATTCCTTCACTTGCTGTTAACTCCTGTCCACTGGTCAAAATTCGTGAAAATCCAAGTTCTTTTATAGCGGACAAAGCCTTGGTGGTATCTCGACATACATCAAATGCTCGATGGAATGTGGCTGGCAGTGGTAATACTATGTCCATAATTTCCTTACACACATTCTTGTCTATCTCACCAGATGCAGTTAAAGCTCCAAAAACAAACCCATCTGCACCCCACTCTTTTAATACAACGGCATCATTCATCATAACCTCGACTTCATAACTTGAATACACAAAATCGTCACCACCACGAGGACGCAACATCACAAACACTGGTATTGTTACAAGAGATTTAATAATCCTAAGCATTCCTGGAGTAGGAGTGAGGCCACCTTCACTCAAAGCTGCACATAACTCCAAACGAGACGCTCCACCTTTACAGGCATTAACAGCCGACTCTACACTGTCAACACACACTTCCATCACGTCAATCTATAACAAACAAAATAAAGTAGCAACAATGCAACCCGTGATCTGCAAAGAACGCCTTACATGTTGTTACCATACTCAGAAGGTTAAACGTTGTGTATTGTAGTAGTCAGTCTTGTTTTAAGTGAAATTTGGAAAAGAAATCTTGGGGATATCTCGGGCTTATCTAAATTAACAGTATAAATATCTTATAGGGTTGAATTTGTTGACATCATGGCCCATGTTGCCTTTCACGTAATGTTACAATTTAGTTTCCCACGAATGTAAAGCAGTAGCAACGTTTACACAAGGTCGGAACACTTCACTGTTCACAGTCCTTCATTGAATTAGTTCTAAATAATAAAACTGATTTCAGTAATTTTACAAACGAACATACAAATGTAATCAGCAGCAATTATCCACACCCTCCTCTGACTCAAACTCACTCACCTGTCGCCAAATTGATTCTGCCCCGGACGGTCATAGTTGCCAACATACCTACACCAAGCGGAACACATCTACCAACATTAGGCTTTGAGTTACTGCCTAAAAAGTTTCCAACAATAATGCACCATTTAATGACTTAAAAAAGGTGTTACAAAGTTATTAAAGTTAGGCTTTGGTTTTGTGTGTGTCTGAAGCAAGTTTAGTTTCTATGTGGGCGCCCTTGCTCAGGTTAGGCTTTGGGTGTTTGTAGGTACCCGTTACCACGGATCACTGACATCGTGGTACTTGATGTTGGCCACGGGCGGGTAAGATGGTTACCTTTCACAAGTGAACGCAAGCGAAGGTGTGAAAAGGTAAAGTCCCTTACCACGCCATAAATGCATATAAGTCAAATACAGCTATGGTTCACTCATTCTTACCCTCTGCACTAGATGGAGGTGAGTGGGAAACTTCACGCCCCGGCCGCTTCGCCCCCCAAGAATGAGCCACAGTACCCATTGAACGAGAGCCTGGGTGGAACCCAGAGGCGGTCTTGACATTTTGGAGAAAAGAAAAACCCCTTGCCCTATCCAGGATAGGAACATTGGCTTGTTAGTGTGTAGACAAGTATGCAAAAGAAATGTATATTTCTTCTTCCAATGCACATTTTTAATGTGAAGCAAGAGTCTATTCAATGTATTAGCATAGTGCTAATACACTGTGTGCATTTTACTAATCTTGTGGGTCATGCAGTCACCACCACCCTGTAATCATGTGGTTTAAGTTCCAAATGCCTCACAGTGTACTCACCGCTCTGCCAGCACAGTGTTTAAGTTAGCTGATCCAGCCCAGAAGACAATCATTTATCATTTTTAATATTATACCACTACTAACAGCTGTCTCATGCTCTATCCCTTCTTATCAGGTTTTCTGACTAAAGTGCTGTATGAAATTCTCACCCACCTCATCCCATTTCATGGCCCTGAAGTTTGTCACCATAACAGTATTTGGTGAACAGTACACATTATGACATCTCCTTCTGCCTCCTCGACTTCCTGTCTCTTACGTCCAATTATTATTAATTTATTATCCACTTTACAGGCCCTCCAGTGTGAGGGCTGTACCATCACAAAACTTGTGTGTATTAAACCACTATTCTGCACTAAAACCTGAAATGAAAATGTCACTGGAATTTTGTTTATAGGAGGAAGGACAGGGTCACTGAAGTGACAAGAAATAGTAACAGAAACTTTATTGTAGTGCATATAAAGGTAACAGAAGTCTTCAATTCAGTTTGAGTTTCCTCTTCTTTTGCTTGATGGGCAAAGGACCAGGGGTTTTGAATACTGTACTGAAAAAGAAACACCAACTGTTCAAAGCACTGGCAAACATTTCTGAAGCTAGTGGAAATTCTTGCGCAGTAGTTTTGGCTGTCACAAGCAGGGTGCGCGCTACCCTTCATGCAGCTCGTTATGACTCTCACAAGCAGGGTGTGCGCTACCCTTCATGCAGCTCGTTATGACTCTCACAAGCAGGGTGTGCACTACCCTTCATGCAGCTCATTATGACTCTCACAAGCAGGGTGTGCGCTACTCTTTGTGCAGCTCAGAAACTGTACCTAACATACTGTAACACTGTCATAACACAGAAGAATGTACCACCCATTTTGGCAAAAGTTCTCAACATCAAATTTAATGAAAATCTTCCACAGTTTTCATGTTGCTATGTGGAGGCACAAATGGGCAGAATGGTGAAGCTGATACGTTCAAAATACTAATGTATTATAGCAAGGAAAATTAATTTTGCACATTTTAAAGGACCAATGACAACAATGTCACTAAACCACACATGTAACATGCACTACTGTGCACACTTTCATAATAATGACAGTGGTGATTCTGATGATGATGGTGGTGGTGGTGATGTGATATGATGATAACAGCAGCAGCAATGGCAATACAAAACACCACAATACACCATATTTACCCAAATATAATGTGACCCCCCCCCCCCCACTTCACAGTCACCCATTTTAGGGAATATATATATATATATATGTATATAAGGAATGTGTTTAACTTGGCGCAAAATTATACAGCAACAGCCTATCTTTCATATGATGAAATAGGAAGAATTCTCATCATATATTCAGGTAAATACAACAAAAACTTCACTGCCATGAGAACCTTAAATCTCATATACAGCAGTGATACATTACAGTTTGGACTGTTTACAGCTGAAATACAGAGGACATTTTAACTGTCATTACACATATACCTTTCTCATTTTACACTATATTGTTTGCGATTAACACGGAACAGCAAAATGGCCTCTGAAACAAAACAATCCAACAACAATGTGTATGCATTTACACACATTTCTGCTGTGGCAAACCATATGCAAGTACTTAATTTTATGTAGAAGAGAAATGCAAACTGCATTTTGGTGGGGAAGAGTGAAGGAAAGGGATAACTTGAAGATGTAGGCACAGACAGGATTAATCTGGCTCAGGACAGGGATAATAGTGGCCTGTACTGAACACGGTAAAGAACCCTCAGTTGCATAAAATGCAGTGAATTTCTTGACTATGCAACAAACTACAAGTTTATGAAGAAGAAATCTGCTCCATGGAGTTGGTGAGTTATTAACCATTCACACTCAGGGAAGACTTTTGGGACACTACGCAACTGGATGTATATACATCAGTACTTACTGGCATGTTGTACAGATTGGGCTGAACTTGCAGAAGACTGCAAATGAAACAAACAACATTAAAATCAAATGAATTTCTCAATGTACAGCAGAACCCTGTTAAGAAGTCTTTCAAGGGACCAGAGGATTAGGGACTCCTTAAGCGGGAAGACTTATTAAGAGGGAAGCTTCTTAAAAGCAATAGGATTTCGGGACTTTAAAAATCAGACTTCTTACAGGGTGAAACTTCTTATGCGGGGACTTCTTATCCGGGTTCTACTGTATTATTCTCCATAATTTTTATGGATTATCCTAACCATTTTCTTATACTGCAATATGCAGTAACAGTCAATTATCACATGCCATAAGAAAAGCTCTAAAAGAAACCTGATAGAAACCTAAAGAAGCCCCTCATGATGAACCAGAAGTTTTGAAACATGTTGGGCATAGTGTAATGAACTACAACAAATACAGTGGTTGTATTAGATGGTGGATAATACCTACTTATTGTACTAATAACGGTAACTTGCCAGCTAAAAACTTGAATACCAAACGAACAAACACAGAACTTCTATCAGTACACTTGTACGGAGGTTGGTCTAGAACTAGAAACAGAGAAAACTAAATATATAGTCATGTCTTGTCAACACAATGCAGGACAATCACAGCATAAAAATGGCTCATAAATCATTCAAAAAATGTGGCTAAGTTTATATCTTTGGAACAACACTGACAAATCAAAACTGCATTCACAAAGACATTTAAGAGCATACTACAGTCAAGCAACCATGCCAACATACAATTCATAATATTCTGCTTTCCTGTCTGATAACTATAAAATATATGGAAGCATCATTTTTCCTGTTCTTGAGTATGGACAGGGAAACTTGGTGTCAGCGGTAAGAGCAGAACACTGACTGAGGTTGTTTGGGAAATAAATGCTAAGGAAAATATATCTAAGACAGAACAAGTGACAGAAGGAAAGAGAAAATTATGTCATGAGGTGCTTCATGATGTGTACTCATTAAATAACCTTTAAATGACCTATGCTTACATGCGAATGCACTTAAAAAAACACCCCTAGAATTTCATTTCATATATTTAGGCTACAAGGAAATTTACTGCATTTCTCAGACATGCAGCACAATGTCTGTTTTGCTGTCCACGAAATGCCATTTATTTCATAATTTCATCTTTTTCTGTTCAGAGTACTCATGTTTTTCATAAACCTTGCACTAAAATTTAAATGCCAACCTGGTCATATAAAGGTTCATTATTATGGCAGTCAAATCAAGGACTATAAGATGAGCAGGACACATAGAACACCTAACAGAATTGACAGCATTTACAATTCCAACTTCAAAGTCTGAAGGAGAGACCATTTGGTAGACAATGAGTTTGTTGCTGCACTAGAGACTTACTCGACAGGCAGACCGAACACACAAATCCAATGTCAATGAGTTCTCGATGACAGAAGCAGGCTGCTCGATAGTCAACTTTAACAGGCGGCGGCAGTACCAACTTCCTCCTGACTGGTGGTTCAGGAAGAAATACCCACTGCAAAAACGTGTGTTTTACTGTACGATCTGACAGACTGAAAACACTTACAACAACAGTATTAACAAGTGAGATGTCCTTGATTTATCTATGATACAAGTTGCCATACTTAGGAGAGAAACACACAGAGTGTAAATTAAAGACATTTGACAAAGCACTGTAGGAAAAATATTGAAGGAAGAGTGACATTTTTATGTCAATGAAAGAATGATGTTTAAACAGATCTTACTGTGACTACACAATACTGCTAGCAATGTGTTGTCTAATTCAGCAGCAGCTACACTGTGATTCTATAGGGTTCTGATGGTGGTGTATGACACTTGAACTCCCATCTTTTTGGACTTTTCCCATCACATGTATTGAAATATAATACACATTTCAGGGACAGGTTCCTTCCCGTTTTTGGAATATGTGGTATTCACTAACTTCATGCTGATCTGGGTTTAATAAAGTGTAAATAATCATAATGTAGCAAAAAAGTTTTGGAAGAAGTTTGAAGATGAGGACTGAATCTCTGAATCTGACAGGGGACAACACAAGTACTGGGATAAAAACCTGTCCCAGTGCCACTTTGTATACCACAAATCCCACACTGACTGGCCTGCAATTGAACGTAGGCCTGTGTGGTGACAGGCCGGCCACTAACTGTCTGAACAATGGCATGGGCCTGCCATATATAGAAATAAATGTGCATAGCAATTAACTTAAGTGAATACAGAAGACACCTTGCATTACCAGCAGATACTGGAGCAGTCCCTGTAATTGAGGAATCCGAAGATAGAGGCCTCCCGTAATATCACAGCCTTGCTGTAAGAGACCCATGTCTTGGTCGAGGCTACACACATCGAGAGTTACATTCTGTTGAACAAGAAATGTTACAAATGTACAGGAAGTCCAAACTGGCATGGCACATTCAGAATTTGTAGTAATGAATAAAATACATCCAGTTCATGTGGAAAATTTAGAATACACAGGTCTGGTACTGACTGAAACAATTCACCCATCAACAGACTAAAATGCTTCATGCTGCCACAGTGAGCAAGGTGGCCCAAGTGGTGACAGTACTGACTCGTCTATGGGAGGTGAACACCTTCAATTTCAGCTGTGATGCGATTACCTTGACTGAGATTATTCATGGTTTTCCTCAGACCCTCTAGGCAAATGCCAGGACAGTACTTCAAATTATGTTATAACTATTTCTTTCCCAATTCTTCAGTCACTTAATCATCCTACCATTTGACAGTGAAGTCTGAGTTACTGACAGTGTCAGAAGTATGCCAGCAGTTTTCAACCTTCTGGTGCTCATGGCACACTTGGGATCGTCATCCCCCCCCCCCCCACACACACACACACACAGCAGAATAAGAATATAGAATTTAAATAAATAAAGCGTACGGGTGACACCCACAACAAGAGTCTAACTGGTCCCTGCAAGACACTCACAAAGCGAGCCATCGTAAGTGCAACGTTATATATTGCAGTTTTGTTTCCAAAACATTTCTCATCACAGAAATACCAAATTATCAACAAATCAAAATGAATTAAAACACAAATATTTTGTATGCCTTTACAAATATTATGGACTAAACACAAAACCCTTAATACACAAGCAAAGCACATACACCTGAAAATTCTTAAATGCATTTCAGAAAAAAGTTCCATCCATAAAAGTTCCTCATCTTCAGCACTTCAGGAGAGGGAATTGTACTAAAGAAATCCTGATGGGGAGGGCGCTGGCTCATCTGAATCATCAAAATGTAATCTTATTACAAGAGAAGAGGGAGACTAGACTGGGGGAGGTGGCTCTGGTTGAGACTTGGAGGACTCAGTTGCAACTACTGCTTTCAGGAGGGTTTTCTGCATCTGCTGTGCATAAATACAAGTTTTAGTCACTAATCTGGAATCCTTTTACTAATACAAAGACTGCAAGTCGAGCCATTTATAAGTTGGGGGCCTACCATACGCCTACTTTTAAATGTCACTTATGTTGTAACATATGGAATTACCGTATAGCAGAAATATGGTGAAGAGTTGATATAAGTATCAATTTAAAAAGCTCCAGGAAATGCAGTAGTTTACAAAGTTTATATAATGGTGCACCCACAGCTAGCAAAGACTTCACCAAACCCCCACCCCCTTCTTAACTCTGGAAGTGTGTGTGTGTAAGCACACCTTTATCAGTTTTTCATTTTAAGATTTTAAACTGCATATTTAATTTTATATAATTGTCTGTATGTTCAAAAGCTCAGGACATAGTTGGCTAACGGTCGCAGAACACAGATGTCCTGCGGCACACCAGTTGAAAACTGCTGAAGTAGACCATAAAATAAATGGATAAATAATTCCTGGCACCATCAGGTTACTTCCAATTTTCACAGCACTGAACCTTCATAAAAGTCAGCCCTGCCTCACAATACAAAATGTCAAGAGACATTCTACTTCACACGATGGTACTGCCCAAGAAAGGTTAGAAAGAAGGAGAACTGGGCGACATGAAGTGACATTGATTATATTGTGTTGTTCTGCATTATGACACTGTGCTGTATTCATAATGTCATAATCCATAAAGGTAAAACATGATCCTACACATGGAATACGTGACAGCTTGTTTACATATCAACAGTAACAAACTGTTCTACCCTGAAGATGGAAGTCTTCTGGGATGTGATGGTGTGTTGTCGAGCGAGTAGTTCCTGGTGTTTGAAAGGACTGCAGTGCCTTCAAAATGCTGAGACCTGCTCATCCCACAATAGTGTCACATCCCAGAAGACTTGCATCTTCAGCTACACCAGTGGCAGAACCTCAAATCTCAGAATGTTGTAACCTGTTTCTGTGCAGTGAAGAACACATTCATGTAGTTCATATACTGTGATGCACTGTCTGCACTTCCTGTAACAACCAGTATTCGGGAATTCATTTTTGTTCCTGCAGGTGACTCCTGCTCCAACCTGAAAACACCAACATTCCGAATATCAACCCTCTGCAGCCCAAGTCCATACATATAATACTTAAAAATTAACTTCCTACCTTCCAGAGAACAAAGTCCACAACATGTTAGCACTGTGCAGAGAAATAATCATTGCTTACTGTGAGAATCATATGAAACACATAAATACACTGTGCGAAAAATGTAGGGGTTTAAAATGTTTAAGGTGGTCATGGGATACCTTATTAAGTGCATTATGACACTGTCAACTGCTAAGATTATATAGTGCTGCTAACAGGTAATGAATGAGTATGAAGCACTGGTGCAATGACACTGACAGGAGAAAACATGTCCTAGTGCCACTTCAGCACAGATTCCACATGGACTGATCTGGGATTAAACCCGGGCCTCCAAGGTGAGGACCTGGCAACTGAATGCCTGGGCCATGTCACAGCCGTATGCCCTGAGCAGGATGGAACTACATATCCCTGGGAAGCATCCCCAGACCACAGCGTCATTTTAGTGCGTGCCATGTCGATATGTATTTCATCACTGCATACAATTACACAAATTTTCAATGAAATCTATAAAGTGCTCACAAAAAGGCAACATGTGCACTTCTATTATCTCATTCTTCAATAAAAGTAGGCATGTTACGTCACAGCTTCGTCCATCCAAATCCAAGTGCCATCAATACATTCAGCAAACTGGATAACTATCAAGGATTTGGGTCTTCTAGCATGTGACACTATGTTGCTGGCTGAGCAGTTCTGATGTTTAGAAGGATGATGGTGCCTCTATCTTCAAGAGTCAAGCAAGTAACAAACAAAACTAATTTTTATAAACTCATAACTGCTGTACCCACACATGCATGCACACACACAACACACACACAAAATGTACAATGAAAGCCACCTTCTTGCTGACATTGCATGCTCCTGCAGCAAAGTGTCTCACCTGTGAATATAGCAGAGAGCCATTGCAAGTGCTCCAGCCAACAAGGATTCACACACTGTTCCTGCAGCTTCACTCTTTGCATCTCTTAATACAAGTTGCTGCAAATTTTGACGAATAGTTTTTTCAACATGCGTAAATAACTCATACTGCCCATCCAGCTGTCGAAGCGTTGCTACTTGTGTACCAATGGCAGCAGGAGGTGGGAACAGAAATTCACTGCAAATTGAGCATCGCTCATATATAGGATACAGGTTTGAGAATTAATAAAAAGCTTGAGTAAGTACAGAATTTACAATCTGAATTTAAAACCAAAGCAGTCCTAGAAGGGTGCAGCACCAAGTGAGTTCTTCTGTGGGCTTCTTAACAATCAAAAATAATTAAATATGACTCAAAAGTGTGCCTCACAAAAAAAATGTAACAATTGCAGCTTTTTGAACAACTACAATTTCATAACATTTGGCATTCTCACAGCAGCACTGCTGAAGATTCAATTCTTCTGGATGTGACACTGCCAATGGGTGAGTAATTCCTGATGTTTCAATGGATCATGGTGCCTCCATCTTCAGGGTCAAGTATAACAGCTGTTCTTCTTGGTCTGCTTGACCCTAAAGATGAAGTCACCATGATCCTTCAAAATCTCGGCAACTACTCACCTGTCAACACAGCATCACATCCCAGAAGACTTAAATCTTCATTTACAGTTTTATCATATTTCATAACATCGCACACATTTCACTGCCCCTTCCAGAACTACATCATGACAGCAACTTTAATTACCACATACTAATGAAAATTTACACATGTTTCATCACAAACTTCACTATTTCTATACTGTGTTCTGCCAGATGAAGGGTGCACTAAACAAACTGCTCAATTCTAAGTGTTCAAAAGTCACACGGTCTGCTATACACGTGGCAGACATAAGTGAGCCGTCTTATAAAATGGACAGCAAAATGCAGACACTGTATATGTCAAGAGTATTATAGGAGTCATATGTGAACTGCTCTGTAACTGCAGTCCACATGTCTTGCATTTTCCACACTTCCAAGAAACACGTAAATTTACTCTCGTGCAACTCTTGGGAATGGTAGCCAAATATGAGTTACATCTTTCTCAGGTTTCCGAGATAGTTGTGGGGTTATCACACCATGTAGTAAAGGTTTGTTCCATACCTCAAAAGGAACATACTGCCTCCAACTTCAGGGTGACTGAATCTGGTTCTGGTGGGTGCTTAAGTAATGGTTAAGGTTCAAGGGAGCTTTGACCAATCAGAGCTACAGAAGGGATCAGAGGAGAAAGGGCTTGTACCAAGTAATTAGAGCTGACATTTCTGAGAATAGTTCTTTTCACGGCCAACAGAAGCAGATGTGCAGGTGGACAGATACAAGTGACAAACTTTAAACTTTATTCACATGGGTGCAGATATTAGAGACAGGCAGTATTGTCTCATTAGGGCAAGACTTTCATTCTTGGAGAATGCCTGCTGCCTTCTTTCTTTAAGGGAATAGATGAGGGGCTTTCATGATCTGCTTAGGGAAAATCTGGCCTCTCAGTTCATGTTGTTAAGGTGTAGCTTGACTCTATCACCTCCCTTATGACCTGGTCCACGTGCCTGTTCTCCTTCCTCCCAATTACTTCAGAACCCACATGAAGCAGATTCATTCAGTCACCCTGAGGATGAAGGCAGCACCTTTCTCTGTAACGTTACACAGTGTGAAAACACAAGAAATTACCATAATGATATTACAGTGATAAAGCAGTCAATGTTACAATAATGCATTAACAGCTGAGGTGCAGTGAAGCTCATTCTCACTCCACTGTGCCTTCCATGACATAACTACACTACAACTTGTTTTCTGCACACATTAGTTCAATACTGGTCCATTTGCTGGATATTTTCACCCCAATTTTTTCACAGCACCAAATGTACTAATATTCTAGTACCATCTATGCTCAAGTTGCAAGATTTGAGGTTCACACAACCGTTCCTGAAGATTCAGGCATTCTGGGAAACCACAGTGCGTGACGGGGCAAATAGTTACCAATGTTTAGAAGGCACTACAATCGTTTGAAACGTCAGGAACCCCTCACCCAATAACACATCCCAGAAGACTTGCATCTTCAGTTGACAGTGCTGTGGAAAACTCAAATCTCGCATTATATAGCAGTTCGATGATGCAACACAGATCGGCCACTTTGTGACACTGTCACTCACGTTCCTTTATCAAGAAGTCCAACTGGTGCTGCCATTGTTATCATAGTAGCTCTACCCACTTTACCCTGCTTCTCACCTGATACTGTGACATGTTAGTTAAGATAGCGCCCAATAAGCTGGATTCACCCTTCAGCTTAGGAGCCTTACCTGTTGTCCCCCAGTGTATACTTGAGATGATCTGATTAGGAAGGGCATGGTAAGACACTAGCTGATGTTCAGCTTGTCAGGGACTATTATCATGTGGATAACTCAGCAGGCACACTCCCACTTTAACCAAAAACAACACTACTCAAAAAAAACTGTCAACTTTCGGTTCCATTAAAGAATGCAGAGTTCCAAATCCTATACAAGCCTGACCACTGACCAATGCATGACACTAACCTCAACCTCCGAGTGTGACCACCACATTCATTTTCTCTCTCTTCCCTGGATCCTAAACTAGCGTTCCTCAATTTCTACATACCAAATGTTGTAATTATCTCCCCCAGTTTGTAAGCCTACAGAATAAATAACTTATAGAAAGGTCTGTTCAGGGTTTGAACCTTAACTGCTGGTAACATTGGTTTCTTAAGTTGCTAGATGCTTATTGTGGGTTTTTGTTTTACTGTGTGGTCAAACAATTACAAGACAATGTGACACTTAAGCCACACTGTTATATGTTTCACATTAGAAGCATCTGCCATTGGGCAACTGCAGTGAATAGAAACTTAAGTTAAAATAAAAAGACATCTTTATTTACAGATAGAAAAATGCTGCAAGTTCATTGCATGTGAAGAGTACCATCTTCTGGGCCAAACTTGCGAAATGCACGGACCACAGTCCCTCTTTAGAGGCTAACAGGTCCTGAGCTAGTCAGTAAATTCGCCACATTTTATGCAACCCAACACTCATTACTGTGCTCAAAACAGCCTGCCACCTGTCCCTATCCTGAGCCACATGAAACCAGTCCATGCCCTCCCATCCTATGTCTTTAAGATCCATTTTAATATTACCCTTCACTGTAAGCCTAGGTCTTTCAAGTGGTCTATTCCTTCAAGTTTATTCATCAGACCCCTGCATGCATTTCTCTTCTTCCCCGTACAAGCCCCATCCATCTTCCCCTCCTTCATGTGATCACCTAAACAAAATCTGGTGATCAGTACAAATCATAAAGCTCCTCATTATGCAATTTTCTCCAGTGTCCTGTCACTTCCTTCCTCTTAGGCCCAAATATCTTCCTCAGCACCCTCAGCCTAAGTTATTTTCTTAAAGTGAGAGACAGTTTCACAGCTACGGAATATAACAGCCAAATTATATTTCTGTATATTTAAATCTTCATATTCTTGGACAGCAAAATGGGAAGACATAAGATTCTGGACCAAATGGTAGCAGGCATTCCAGGAATTTATTCTGCTCTTAATCTCTTCATGCACACACAATTTTGATTCTGCTACTGTTGTTCCCAAATGTTTACATTTTGCCCTATTTTCAAAGGACTTGCTACTTTTCTATCCTTTCATAAAATGCAACATTGTATTCTAAGTTCAGAAAATCTTTAGCGGTCATACGTATTCAAGTTGCAAGCTGAGGAACTTGTCAATTTAATAATTTCAAACATACATAATACAGTCAAAACTATATCCTGTCATTTCTGAAGGGTCCCCCTCCCCCCCCCCCCACCAAAAAAAAAAAATTAACAGAAAAATGGCAGTTGTAGGAAAGTTTCAAACATGGTGGATTAATAGGGATCACACGAGATGAATGATACTTGCAGAAAAATGTTGTGTAGGGGAACAATTGATAGAGATTTCACTCTATTTTGTACTAACATGTAATTACCATCTTCAGCTACTGCAGTAGTAACTGTGACATGATAACAAATCTGTTAGAGCTGCTTGTCATCAACAATCTTTTACATTAAGATGAACAAGATGAACATCACTCACGTGGATCTTGTGTGACATGCCAACATTGCCAGTTTGTTTGTTGCCTTCAACATTAAATGAGAATTTGCAAATGCTATGACTGACTCAAGCCACTGTGTCAGCATATGTGCGCATTCTTGTAACAGTCTCTGTCCTGGATTGGTGTCGAGCACCATAACAATGAGGCTTGTCTCCACTTCTGAAACAATTCAAAATGTATTCATGACATGGAAGTAACCGGCAGCTAGTTACACCATATCTGCAATGGAATGACAATGATACAGACAGGATGGATTTACATAAGGATGACGGGCAAATAGAAGTATGTGCAGTGAATGAGAGAGACAGCCAATCATGCAAGTGGTATGTATTGTTGCTGTTGCTTAATGAAGCAACTAACTAACTAACTAACTAACTAACTGCACTGAGCAGAGTCTGTCTTTAGAAGCCACGATATTCCCTTCATTTAAGCAATGCCCGTTTTTATATTTTCATACTTAGAACACACGTCACATTTTATACACATATGGACAAAAGAATGTCAGACCAATAGTAATGAAACGTGTGTTATTTCCACGGATCGTTTTGCCGTGGGTAGATCACCCCACATAAATTGTCAATACACCATATCAACATTAAATATTTATTTTATAACAATTGAATAACTCATTTTCATACTTACAGTCTTTGTAGTACAACATAAGCAAGAAATATTCTAACCCAAACACGTCGACTGGTTACCAGAGAAACCCTACCATCTCAGACACTTGGTAATGCCGGTCTATACAATTCCTCCAGACGTAGGCCCACCAAGGACTCCAACAATCCCTTGCCGAAACCGAATTTTGGATGAGAAGTCCGAAATTGGATTTGTTGCTCGTTGCTGCAAGACAGGTTGTAGAGTGGTCAAGCAGATATCTGCAGCTTACTAGGTAAACTTTGGTCAGATCCCAAAAGAATAAGGTAGGGGTGGGAAGGAGCTGAAAGGACAGTCCAACTACCGATAGTAAGGGGTGTAGGGTATCGTCCGGTGGATCTCCTTGGGATGCCGCTACTATGTCACGGCACAGTAATACTACTTCTATATCACATATATGTATTCCCTGACTGGAGCTGAACTTGGGCAAAACATGTACATAATGTTTATGTAAAAATGTAATTTTGTCTATGCTCGGTATACATTTGATGGTACTGATTTGACGTTATTAATAAATGTGCAATCTGAAACTCAGGAATTTTATACACAACATATCCCCCCCCAGACACACATCCTAGTAAGCAGAATGTCAAGTTGGAGTTCAATATATCACAGTCATAACATACACAGACATACCGTACCTACAGACACATCCCAAGAAGACAACACACTACCACAACACTTCACTGCATGTATAACTCAACAATTAAGAAGCCCCCAGCCATTATACAATGTATAAGAAATAGCTACACTATACTCAAATCAAGTTTATTAGCAAATTAATTAGCCAATCCCATACTATTTGCATAAAGTCCAAACCATTAGTTTACTCTCCATACACAACATACCAATGGTCTACAGAGTATGTACATTTATATATAACACAACTGTAAATAAAGGTTACAATCTGACACATTGATACAGACCATTAAACATTTCTTAGCAATACAAATTCGTCACATGAGTACAACATACAAGACAAGAAATTCCTGCTGTGCTTCTTTAAGCTGTTTACTACTGGTAGATAAAACTTTATTTTTTGGAGCAACTACTTGCATGGTTGTATTCCTGCACAGTACACTTATTTTATCGGTAATTAGTTTATAAATTCGCCAAGGTTCATATCTGAAGACTCGTACCTTGTCGATGGTGTTAACATCCTGGAAGACTGAATCAAAATCAAAACCTCAGCTCAAAGTTCAAACCTCTCAAGTTTTGTGCCCTACACGGCCATGTGAGTTTTGCTAAACATGTTAGTTGTGAACTGTAAATGTTATTTAATTTAATAAATATTCACTGACTAGGCGTTGTATATGGGGCTTACTGGGCATCATCTGCATGGCCAGATTCTGTAATGTCTCCCGTCGGCGTGTTAGATTACGTGGGTCAAGTTTCCTTACACTAATGCTAAACAGCCTCTAATTTTCCATACACGACGACTTCGATTGAGATCTATTATCTATATCCAGTATTTAAACCAACTTCTATATTTTTAAGAATACTACTTTACGTAACTAACAACGCACATCATGATCAAAAATAATATTGTATAAATACAAAATTCACATACAACAAACCTTCATTCATATCTCCAACAGCCTCCAGTTTTCCCTACAAGACTTCGATACAGACGTACTATCTATCCACTTATTCAACTAACACATTATTTTCAGTAACTAATAACGGATATCATTATCAAGAATAACATAACATAAAACATAAAATTCACAAACAACAAACCTTCACTCATGTCTGCAACCTCACATTCGTACAATACTACTGACTTCAAACCATAACCACAACAAACTCAATACCGAACACATTTGCCAACCACCAACTTTTCAACAACATCATTTTTGGTTCATGCTACACTACTGCCAACACCGGCGACCGGGAATCCACCACTGAATACAACGATCACCGATTATATTTCTCAATAGTACTCACCACAGATCAGAGCAGCTGTTGACTACTGCAAGCGTAGATCGCAAGGTCATGTATGAAGGCGTGACGATAAAATACGAACTCCTTTAGAATGTGGTACAGTACTCTCCGGTAATGTCACGTGCCCCCGGAGTGTCCGTGGCGGACTGGAACGTCAGATTGAAGAGAAGAATGAGCATAGAATTGGTATGAGAAGCAATTCCTTCAGCACAGGTGGGCGCGCGCACACACACACCAAAAGAACAGAGCGCTGTCACTAGCACTAACTCAAAGTATCTACCCAGGGTACATCTTGAACGGAGTTGTGAATGTTGTAAAGTCCTTCATATATATTAGAGCCCTTTTCCAATCACAGAGGATGTAGATGAAGAAGAATATCGTCACAAGACCGAACCCAGTCTCGTGCAACCCTAGAACGAGGTGCACAGCAATGGCGATTGCACCACGCAACACTAGTACTGCGCAATTAGTTGAGAAATATGATCCAGCATGAGACATATCCCTTTCTGTAAAGAAAGACACCAGTACTCTTACAAGGCCTTAAACAAGTGAACCACAAGCACGGAAGTACTATCTGAAGCAATTCCTGCACCGCATACGGGCATACACACACCACTACCATAATACAGCGAGACAGGAACTGTGTATTTTGCATACATGCATTCATCTTTGAAGTACGGTATTTTATTTTGGGGAAACGTTAGAAATCTTAAGAAAGTTTTTAAACTACAAAAAAGGGCAATAAGATTATTATCTAGTATTTCAAGCACTACAAGTTGCAAACCATATTTCAAAAAATTAAAGATTATGACACTGTCTTGTATATATATCTATGAAATTCTCCTATACATTAAAATGTCCTTAAGTAAATTAAAAACTAATTCAATGTGCCATTCGCATGATACAAGGAATAAGTTAGATTTATTCATTACAAGCCACAACACCAAACTGTTTGAACAGATCACTATTTAAAACACCAACTGGACGCACCTTTATTCTAAAATGTGTAGATCTTTAAAACATTTCAATGAAACCCGACATATGTTTCGGCTCTGTACAGAGCCATCCTCAGGGGTTTTCTTGTCACTAAAACTGCATATAATTTATAATAAGACCGTCATTTCCTTGGTTCAATTGTTTTAAAGATCTACACATTTTAGTATAAAGGTGCATCCAGTTGGTGTTTTAAATAGTGATTGTCAAAGATGCACGGTGATTTTAGGTTAAAGTATTTGAACAGAGTATTGCTTACAAGAGTGTGCTTGTTTATAACAAACTACCTAGCGAAATTATTAAAATTCAAGAAGATACTTAGCAACTTCCTACGTAAAAAGTTTTTATTCAGTGGAAGAATTCATGACAATTGACTCCTAATTTCTAGTAACTGGGTTAATTATGTATCTCCATATTTCAATTGCCTGTGCTTTCTTCTGTGTACTATATTAATTGGCGTTTTATGTGGTACTGTACATGCGTGTAATTATATCAGTTTTACGTATTTGTTTGCTTTTGCTGTAATTTTTATACTTTTCACTGTAACTACTCTCTGGAGGTGTCCAATATACTAATACGTAATTCTGTAATGATTTTTAGGAAGAAATACAAACTAAACTCAATTACATTAAACAGCTGTGTCTGTCGTGAAGGGTGTAGAGGGGAGCGGAAAGGAGCTGGCAGGTGAGACATAATAGAGCCATGCACGGCAAACAGGCGAAACAGTCACTATCATACCAACGCAACATACAGCATACTGACTGCACTACTGTACCATATTCTAAAGAAGTGCCTGCGATCCAAGAATGGGGTCGTGACTAGGTAAGCTATGGTCGTGGCACAGCACTCAGCGTCTTGCCACACATTGCCTTATCCGTGCAAAGCGCTACTTTTGTAGCTCTTATCCGTGTTGATAATGATGGTTCGGTACCTCAGAGCAGGTTAGGAAGGTGTGGCAAGAGAATGGCAGCGCCTGTAAAGAAACGAGCTGTTAATGTCGGTAGTAATTTCAGCGGTAACAATGCAAAATCCGAAAGCAGTGACGAAGGTTCAGAAGGCAGCGGCTTGGACGAAGATATTAATCAAGAGGTTTAATGATACTTTGTCTTTATTATTTCGGGACTTGGGGATCGACACGCGACTAATTTGTTGATTGACGCAATGTTTCAGTTATATGTGACCGAAAATATTTCATTTATATTTATGAAAAGGAATTTGTGACTGTTGCAGGGCAGTAATATTACAGGCTTTTTGGCCTCACAGTTGTATTGCACTGAGGTTACTGCAGTTTATGTAATTCAAACAGCATTTTTATACGACGTAAAATGCTTATGAAAGGGTAGGATTTTGTGCGGTATTAAAGAATTAAGGCCGGCACCCAGGAAAATGAATGTTAATCCATGCCGAATATTTGTCCTTAAACCTAGTCTAACTTACTACTGTCGGCCAAAACTTGCGATCGCACAGAAATCAACACAACCTAATTTGGACACTTGTAATTGTAGTCTGCATGTACTTTGACATCCACCTGTTTTGCTGCCCAGGTTTATGTGCAAGCAGTTAGGCAACTGGCTACACTGTTAAAGGAAATGAAACTGATAAATTGTGTGTCCGTGTGGAAATTAATAATGCTGTACCTCACCTTCTGTAACACTAACAGGAAGTGTGGAAGTCATAATTACATGACCTTAACTCCAGTTACATTTATTGTGGAAGTTTATATCAATAGTGGACACGAAGATTATGGATGTCTGGCATTTGACATCGTCTAGCTTGGTATCGTCAGTTTTCTTTGACTTCACAGTCTAAGATCCCATTGCAGTCAACAGATTAAGAGTTGCAAGATTTTAGGCTTTTGCTGTTGTGTAGTCAAGATCTAAGATGACGTTGGGACATTGCAGTGACAGTTTGTAGTTCTTTACAGACATGTAAAATCTTAGACATACTGACCCTTGAAGATGGGACCGACATGCTGTCCCCTAACGTGGGTGACAAACTACCAGTTGTCACTGCCCAACATCCAAGATGATCAAGGACCTCAAATTGACATTTCACTGATACTAATTCCAATGGATTGGTACTTGTAAATTACAGTACAGCTGTACAGTTCTGCAATGCAGATGTATGTGATTTTCAAAGTTTGGCTTACTGTTCCAGAAAATTCAGGTAGACTTTGAAGGAAGGAGTCCTGTTGATGCTGACTTTCATGGTATCAAACAACTGTTACAGCAGTTGTTCCTGAAAGCTCACGTAAATTTGTCCGAGCTTGCTGAGCTTATTATAAGGCAGAACTATGTTGGAAGTGTGGTTAAGGTACGTAATATGTTGGAAGAGCATTTAGCATTCTATTTAGTGATGCTGCCAAATTCTAAAATTCCATTAACAGATGAATATGAGTATTGAGCATTGTTAGAATGATACATGCAGGGAAAAACCAAGATATTAGGACAAAAATCAAAATGCTACTTTTTGCATCACAAATGCCACATGGACTTCTGCAGGATTGTCTTGTTGCATGCTTTTTTTATGCACATTGTAGTATGAACAGGCGGTAGTTCGTAGTTATTCTTTGTCACCAAGACATGAAGTGTGGAGATGCTTAACATACAGTGAGCTGTGTTAGTCAGCATCTGGTCTGTTTCTTCTTATGTACGTACTGCACTGAGCAAACTGAATTAACCTTTCGACCTCTGGCTGTGAAAGCACTTCTCTGTCCTAAATATTTGAGAGAACACTGCTTTGTTGGATGGTCCCATGGCGTTGCCTGCATGTCCTCATAGGAATAGTGTTAAGATGAATGCAAGCATGGAGGATTGGCAGAATGATACTGAATGGGGAAAACTGAAACAGTTGGAGAAAAAAACTGTCGCAGTGCCACTTTGTCCACCACAAATATCACACAGACAGACCTGCACTTGAACCAGGTTGTTGATGGTAAGAGGCTAATGACTAACCACCTGAGTCATGGCATGACTTGTGAAGCCTGAAATATATCATAATATATAGAAATTCAGGTCCTGGTACTAACCTACTCCACGGAGCACAGTCCTTCTAGAGAAGCTAGCAGGTCGTCGGCTAGTCAAGAAATTCCCTGCGTTTTATGGAACCCGAAGGCTCATTATCGCATTCACAAGAGCCCGCCACCTGTCCCTATCCTGAGCCATATCAATCCAGTCCACGCCTTCCCATCCCATTTCTTGAAGATCCATTTTAATATTATCCTCCCATCTATGCCTGGGTCTTCCAAGTGGTCTCCTTCCCTCAGGTCTCCCCACCAAAATCCTGTCTGCTCCTGTCCCCTCAGGTCCTATGTACAAAGAACACAATACATCTCTACTAGCAAGACTAACCAGTTAATACTGTTCAGGGAAATAATCACTGTTTATTGTGAGAATCACAGGAAAAACATAAATACACCACGAGGGTAAAATTTAGAGCATCTGAGTAATGAAGTGGGTGGTACATATAGTTACCAGTATGCCTTAAAAGGTCAAAAATTATATAGCCATAAAATTGGTTGCTCGATAATTCTGTTTGTAATATGACACCTTCAAATACCACATGAAGTTTGCTGTTGCATTTGAAATGCAGCAGTGCAGTCACACGGAACTCCATTCTGTTAAGGGCTTTATTAGAGCTGGGACAAATGATGCTTGAATAAACTGAAAACAATTGTTCTTATAATAAAACAGTTGTGTTAGACTGTTCAGATTTCCTATTGGATTGCTCAAACTGTTGCCCAAACCTTAAAACTGCTGTGCAATGTTGCTGAAGATTCATATCGTCTGGAATGTGATGCTGTATCGTTGCGCGAGTATTGCAAACATTTCGAAGTATCACAGTGGCTTAATCATTAGGGTCAAGTGGTCAGGTTAACAGATGACGTGACCCTGAAGGTGAAGGCAGTATGGTCCTTTGAACTACTTGCCCAACAACACAGCATCACGTCCCACAAGACTCGACTCTTCTTAAAAGTGCTGTTTTGTGTTCAGCAAAGTGAGGTGGATGCAGACGATAGTGATGATGATGATGATGATGACAGCAGTGATGTGTTTGGCGTGACGTCCGTTTTGAATATCACTGAGAAGCAGAACCTGGAATGTGTTCAGCAGCTACGCACCTTGCTACTCGACCTCTGCTGTGAGCATGGCACTGACCAAACTGTCACTCTCATCCGATCGCTGCTGTCGGATGACTCGCAGTCGATCGGCCTGCTTATCAATGAGCGTATCATAAACATACCTGCACAAATATCTGTTCCTCTTCTAGAAAGTCTCAGGTATTTCTTGCACTGCAATTTGATTTTCATACAGACTGCACACTCAACTTCCTTAGTTCAATATTTTCCAAAATTTGTAATTTCATATTTAAATGAAATTCACAAAAATAATTAAATTCTTAAGAATTGTCTTTGTTAGTTGCTTCATAACTTTGGTAAACACAGAAATTGAAAGGTATAACTTGTTATATGTAAAAGTAATGTTCTCTCTCTGCATAGGCTGATGGGGTGTGAAGGTATAGCTCCACTCATTCTTAACCTTGGCAATAGATGGGAGTGAGTGGTCAGCTTCACACACAGGCTACTTTATACCTGGGGAAAGAGGCCCCAGTACCCAATGGGTAGACAGATGTTTTCGAGAAGAGAAAGTTTTCTTGCCCTTGCTGGGAATTGAATCCTGGACTGTACAGCCCATAGCCTAGTCACCATATTGATTGAGCTAATCTGGCTCCTTTAATTTGTTTTGTATGCTTTCTTTAAGTGTTTCAGTCTTTAATTTACACTGATACAAATGATGTGTTAAGTTTGACAGATATATTTTCAAAGTTTCACGTTGTTCGCCATGTCTTTAGTTGTGGACATGTAGACAGAGTTGCATGAAGAATGTGTAGGTGTGCGCGATTTCTTACAGGTCCATGGTGCATAGGCTGTAAATACAGATTCTGTGCATGTACATGTTTTAAAATTGTACAAAAATTATATGAACAGAATTTAAATATTTTTTAAAACCTATTAACATAAAAATCCCAGGAATTTGCATTATGTGGCATTAGCGTTGTTCTTATCTCAGAAGTATTCATGGTTACAGTCATGATATTATGGATGGTTAAAAGTAAAGCTGTCCCTGTCCATGCCATGAAGGCATTGAGGGGGAGTAGTGTAACAGCTCCACACATTCTTAACATCAGCACTAGTGCAGGTGAGTGGTCAGCTGCATGCCCTGGCCACTTTAGCCCTGGGGAAAATGACGCTGGTACCCACTGAACAGGAGGCTGCATGGGCCCCAAAGTTGATATCAGTGTTTTGGAGAGAAATCTCTTGTCGCTGCTAGGAATTAAAGCCTGGATTGTACAACCCATAGTGTATTCACTATAACGTCTGAGCTATCCTGGCTCAACATTATGTTTGGTAGAGCATTAAAAATGCAAATGTGGAATGCCTTCTAGTGGCATGGTATTTGTACTGCCACAAGGTAGCAGAGACTGGAGAACCTTCGGCACTGTTCATGGAACTTCGTCCTGTCACTTCAGCATAGTTTATGATTGTGAAGGAACTTTTTGTATAATAAAGCACCTGATATGAACTGTGAATGTTGCAACAGCTGGTGTGCAGATTATGTGTTGTGTTAGTAACAAAACATAGAGCTATTGTGCAAGACTGACAGTGGTGTTGCTGAAGACACTGCGTCATCTGCCGAGTAGCTCCAGATGTTTCAAACAATCACAGTGCCTTCATTTTCTTGGACTGCTGAACCCAGAAGATGAAGGCACTGTTACTGTTCAAAATATAAGGAAGTGCTTGCCTAATGATGCGGTGCTACATCCCAGAAGACGTGGATTTTCACACAGGCATTGTACTTTATTTCTAGCAAAGAAATTAAGAAAGCGTGTCAAAAGAAGATGCCATATGACTTCACATACTTCATACTGATATGTAAACTGTACAAATCAGGAAAACCACACAGACAGAAGAAAAAGAGACAGCAGTCTGGTGGAGGTGGTGAGCCAGAAGTTTTGTGGTCTAATCCAGAAGAAGAACTTATAAACCAGGTTTGTAAATGCAATGAAGAATTCACTGAACATGGACTTTTGATTTGGGTATGGCACAGAAATGTAATTTTGCAGGGCATTACAAATTGTAACAACCAGGAATGATAGTAATACACTGTATTATGTGGAGTACATGTTGCAAAATTACACTTATTCTTTGTGTTGAAATTGTATTGTGCTTATCTTTATGTATCACAAGGGACCACCATTTCACCTTACACAGGCACAGCTGCATCCATTCCGCTCCCTCTTATGGTATAGCCTGAGGATCCCTGTATTAGTATTGCTTTTATAAAGTAAAGGCAAACTTGTCCCTGTGCACACCATGAAGAAGTATGGAGGAGTGGAGGTATAGTGGGAGAAGAGATAACTCTCTTTTTCCCATACAGGGAATTGAACCACAATTCCTCAGTCATCCAGCCTGTAGCATAATCACTACAGTGACTGAGCTATCCCAGCCCTGTTGACACTCCTTAATGTGTTCATAAATCAGCATAAATGTAACTGAAGTTTCTGTGTCCATTGTTTTATGCTTATTGTCATTCTTCCAGTAACAGTTTTTCTTCGTAACTTACCTTACTGTATCACATGTACAGGAAGCCGACTGCCAATTTGAATTCTGCGTGAAAGGTGATGCTGATTCTGGCCTGTCTGGACAGTGGATGGAAGACGACGTGGAGATGAGTCCGTACAGACGTGTACTGCTTCTGCAAGCAGACAAACTTGATCCACTCATTGAGCGGATTAAAACTTTTGTCATTGAACAGCAGTAATTGTGTAAAGGTGCAGCATCTGCAGGGGACAATGTCCTTCTGTCTGTGTTATGATGTATGTGGAATGGCTTACAGTGTCTGTGTTTCAAATAAATTGTCTAAATAAAAGTACGCTTTCAGTCAGCTAGTTCCAATCTTTGATGACTGTCATCCCATTGTTCAGTAGTTATCATTCACTATGAACACAGGTTCAGTCTAAACACAACTGTATTTTATTTCAAATTGTTAAGCTACATGTTTCAATCCTATACATGGATCATCAGGCTTCGTATAAAAACAGCAGGCTACGTGAAAGGTAAAAAGTGCCTATTGTCATACACTAGGGCTATGAGGTATCATAATTTGGTTTTTATACATACTGAGGTTTCTTTTAAAATATTCTTACAGCAGATACTGTTGTGTGTACAAAACACTCGAGAATACACACAAAAGTACCCAATAAGTTACTATAAGCAACAATTTAGTATAGAATTCAAGAATAACAATTATTATGATTTAATACTTTTAAAAACTATTTACTGTATTTTCTATTTACTTTTACATTTTCATTTTAATTACACAATACCCATTCAACAAGGAAGACTATTTCAAAATAAGAATTACACACTGAACGACTAACCTGAAAGATTTTATAGAATACAAGAAGTGGAATCAGAACACCAGATGCAGTAATTGACCACTACAAGATTGCATGCACCTGCTGTAAGTTAATTACTGAACAGAAGACCAACAGGTAACCATGACTAAAACACACTACAGCTGAATTAAAATAGTTTGAGATCAAAACACACACACAAAACTAACTACTGTAATGGTATTGTAAAATGAACTTTAGTATATACAGAAACTGTAAATTATGAGATCTCATAATTTACAGTTTATAACAATATGCACTTTTTTTTTCTTGTTTACATACTGTTTTTATACAAGGCCTGATGACATACCCATGTTTGTACTGAATGACAGTTTGTACTGAATGGCAGTTCCCACATACCTGATAGGCATGGTTTCTCTCCATCAGTGTGCAATAACTAAACTAACTAACTCCATGTAGCACAGTCCTTCTTGAGAAGCTAGCAGGTCGTCAGCTAGTCAGCAAATTCCCCGTTTTATGGAACCCGAAGGTTCATTACCGTACTCACAAGAGCCCACCACCTGTCCCTGTTTACCTTTTTACGTTAGTATATTTCGTTGGTCAGTCAGCAACCAGTCTCCGTGGGATTAACATCCAAATTTAGTTCCGGCTTACTGTATTTCAAAATTGTGTTTCGGTATATTAAAACAGCGGGGGGTTGTTGCAGTCCTTGGTAGTGCTGGGGTCAGATTTGTGTTTATTGTTACCAGGACAGCACTGCCAAGTTATTGCTGGTTTGTGTGGAGCCTCGCTTCAATGTAGCAGTAATATTGTTTGCTGTGTTGCTGTATATATTTGCTCTAATTATCTGCACTGTCTGTAAGTATTGACGATTTGGTTTACGTTTGTTATAAATAAATAGGTGCACTTGATTTGATGTATTTACTTTGGGCACCTTTGGGTTAGGACTGGTTGTGCCGCCAGATATAACCGATCCACGATATATAATAGAATAGACAAAAAGTAATAGTAACAGGGCACAAGCCAAAAATGAAAAAATCAAGACACAACTTTGTGCAGCTGTAGACACAGCAAGTCATCAGCACGGGTTAGAAACATGGACTGTGTGTTGTAGATCGGGGACTGTCCTGAAAAATAACAAAGGTGTACTGAACCCATCTGCAATAAATTAGCTGGTAAGAAATTTTTAAAGTGTTCATTTTACACCCCAAGTACATACGTCTGTAACATGTAGGACAGTATCTGTCTGCCTTTTACAGAATAGTAACTTAGCACAGAAATCAACATATTTATATTTGGAAAAAATCCTCAAGCAAATTCATTTCTCATGGTTTTCCTCATTTCCCTTGAAAAATGCCAAGACAGCCACATAAACACAAATCTGCCTCAGGTTCATGAGCTTACTAAGGGCTACTTCAAAACTTGACTTTGTACTGGTCATGTGTACAATGTGCTCTGCAGTGTACCTAGGTGGCCTGTTGCTGCGCACTGTTGGACAGACCACACAACAAGTCATGCACAATAACACACAACATCACAGCTGTCATACGCAGCCACACAGAACTTGTCACCAGCAGCTGTGAGAAACCTTCCTCCAACCAAGACAGCATCCTGCACTTGTGTTGAAAACCTGTGTGTCACCTGCAAGAGAATTGTCAAATTTCAGGCTGCGTTTCATGCCACGCTTTGTGTATGTTCTAGAAGGGTCATTACGACTGTTTAGTTTCACTTAAACATACACTGCGACATGCACTTCACATGATAAAAACAGAGTTAACAGCCATAACTAACTGAACTAACTAACTCCATCGAACAGATTTCTTCTTGAGAAGCTAATAGTTCCTCAGCTAGTCCAAGAAAATTCCCCACATTTTATGGAACCTGAAGGTTCATTACCGTGTTCACAACAGCCCCTCACCTGTACCTATCCTGGCCCAAACCCACTCCATGCCCTACCATCCCATTCCTTTAAGATCCATTTTAATATCATCCTCCCATCTTCCGTAGGTCTTACAGGTACCCCCCTTCCTTCAGGTTTCCCCACCAAAATCCTGTATACATTTCTCTTCTCTCCCACATGTGCCACATGCACTGCCTATCTGATCCTCATTCATTTGAACACATGAACA
This sequence comes from Reticulitermes speratus, assembly GCA_021186555.1. NCBI lineage: Eukaryota > Metazoa > Arthropoda > Insecta > Blattodea > Rhinotermitidae > Reticulitermes > Reticulitermes speratus. Next base: position 44,200,908 of record JAJKFL010000009.1, on the reverse strand, counting down.
ATATTTGAACAGTAAAAATCATGAAGCTGTTCATTATACATCCCCTGTTTTGAATGGACACACTTCCTCTGTCATCTGTCCTTTAGATACATCTATGACACTCTGTGTGTTACGACCTACAAGACCTCAATCTCAATTTTCGCCTTAAACCTAATTCACTGAGGATGTTTGAGAATAGGGTGCTAAGGAGAATATTCGGTTCTAAGAGAGAGAGAGTAACAGGAGACTGAGAACACTGCATATTGAAGAGCCTCATGGTTTGTACTGTTCATCAGAAGGTATTAGAGTGGGTGGGGCATGTAGCATATACATGGCGAAGAAGAGAAACACACACAGGGTTTTGGTGGGGATACCTGAAGGAAAGACACCATTTAGAAGACTAGGCATACAGGGAACGTTAACATTAAAATGGATCTTAAGGAAACAGGATGGGATGCCGTGGACTGGATTCATGTGGCACAGGATGTGGACATGTGGCAGACTGTTGGGAACACTGTAATGAACCTTCAGGTTCCATAAACTGCATGGAATTTCTGAACTAGCTGAGGAAGTGTTAACTTTGCAAGAAGGACCCTGCTCCATGGAGTTGATTAGTTCTTGTGCAGGGACAAAAATACTCTAAGATAAAGTCCAACAGCACAAATATGAACACCGCTGTCCATGTGTTGTACAATAAACTCACCCTACCATCCTCTTTGGATATCTGCCACACTTTGGCAAATGAATCCTCTGACACAGACAGGAAGTATCCGGTCTCTAAAGCCATATCGGTGGCTGTGATCCAGCGAGCGTGGGCTGCTACTTCACAGATAAGACTCCATGTCTGTGTGCCAAACACACGAATATGACCTGATCCATAAGCGCACAATATAAAATCTTTCCACATCTTCAAACTTGTACAAGGATATCTGAAATGGATACAGATACAGGAAGTGGGAATATATAAAGAACTGATTATAAATGTAATCACATCAAAATCTTATGTATCATAAACCAAAAAGGTTCAGTCAGACCACTGAAGAATACAAACTGCTAAAAAATTTGCTACACCAATATGAAGCATGGGAAGTACTAAAATAAGCTGAAATGTATTTCAGCAAATTATACTCGTACACTTTTGGAACATAAAATAAAGAAATAACACAACCACAAATCTCACAAATAACCATTCATACCTATTAAATCCATGGGGCTAACAGGTGCTATGCTATTCAAACAATACCATATATTTTATGGAAATGAATATTCATTATGATGTTCACAAAAGGTGCCACTCTTCCCTGTCATAAGACAGATGAATCCAGTCCACACTCCCCATCAAATTTCTTTAAGATCCATTTTAATAATATACTCCTATCTATACCTAGGTCTTCCACGTGGTCTTTTTCCTTCAGGTTTTCCTACTAAAAACTGTATTCATTTTGCTTCCCATGCATGTCACAAGCCCCAATCATCAGGTGTTCAATCTGATCGCTCTAATATTATTTGAACGCTACAAATCGTGAAGCTCCTCATTATGCAATAAGAAAAAAAGCATGACAAGCCTTAGTCCTGGTAACCAAACTCTGGATCAAGAAATGAACCCAGGACAACCCAACTATGATCCGGATGGTAACCACTTGAACGAGACATTCTGCTGAGATCACGCTGAGTTGCCTACTGCATGCTGCACATTATAAACTGTTATCTCTAATGTTGAGAGTGAAGGGGGACAAAACACTGACAGCACGTCTATCATATACGTGTATAATGTGCTTAACGTCTCAATAGGTGATAAGCTGCTGACAGTTACACCAGATGACATGTTATGAAGCAGTGAAGTGGTAAAAAGGTGCCTGGTTATTAGGTAATGAAAGCTATGCGAGATGGCATCTGTTGTCGGCACGGCAGCATTGTACTTCACTGATAACATCTATCAACCTAAGAACTTTTGAAATTCATGGCATAAACACTCAATGATATTGTGACTTCACAGAATTCGTATAGCGTTATAATATATGAAAATGATTGAATTGAAGAGTTATCTGTGGAAATTACAGCTAGAGATGTCATGGACTAGCATGTGAACAATATGTTAACCCCATCTTATGATGGAACTAGCTAGTATAATTATCAACAGTGAACTTATTCAACTTGCCAAGGATCGCCCATTAATGCACAGTGCAGCCACTGTGACCAATACAGTCAATGCTCTTTCATTCTACAGGTGTAGGATTTCAGCCCACTATACCCTTAGTATAACCAAAACTATTTCCTGCTTTTATATAATTTTGTGTATCATTGTCACTTCCCTCTAGAAAATACAAATATTAAAATCTATGAGAAAAATATTATAGTACTTTTAAGGAATTCATTCAAAATATAGAGGCATTATTTTATCTGACAACTATCAGCTGCCACTTTCTGCTGGCTTCATCATATTAACACAGCCCATTCAGCCACCCACCCACACTTGTGGCTCAGTAGCAGCAGCAAGTGACAAACGGTAGTTGTCAAAATAAACTATGGACCCCACACATGTAACAAATGATAATGCTGACTACACCATTACCAAAAACACAAGTAACACAACCTGAGGACGGAGGCAAGGCATGCAGTGCGGTGCGACACACATATCTAGGCCTACTTGTTGCATGAGTTGAGTTACCACAGCAGTTTGGAGAAGCTCTTGAAGGCATCAGGTGCTGAAACATGAAACAGGGCTCTGCATTGTGGAACCATGTAGTCTGTAGGTTGGTACCAATGTTTGAGAGGAATATGCTGCCTCTGTCTTCAGGGTTGAAGTTAACAGGGTCAAGTTACCATCCAGTTTATGAGCAGGCTGCAAGGAAGGTGGCAAATCAGATCCAAGGATGGAAGAAAAGACAGACTTTTGACACTGAAGACAGTGGCAGCACGGGGTCACAGCACAAGGCCACAATCCAAATTTGTGCAGCAGGCAAACCTGAACAGGACCAGGCCTGTTAAGTGATTCAAGCCATATTCATTATCAGTGTTGTACTCAACTGCAGTGACTGAAATGTCATATGTGGTCTGCTCAAAAAGCATTGAGACTGATTTCATAAAAAAAAGAAGTTATCTCTAAAATTTTTACATTTCAACGTAAACCCCTTCAAAGCAGTTCCCTTCAAAAGCAATACAACGCTGGAGGCAGTCCTTCCATCCCTGGAAGCACTGCTGAAGTCTTCTGTGAGGTCCTTCAGTACATCAGTTATGGCTCTCTGGATGTTGTTGGTCGTCTCAAAATGATGTCCTCGTAGGCAGTTTTTAACCCTCAGGAAGAGAAAAATGTCACAAGAAGGCAGATCTGACAAATACAGGGCTGCAGAAACACCGCAATGTTCTTGAACGTCAAAAACTCCCTCACAGACAATGCATTGTGACAGGGCACACTGTTGTGATGCAGAAGCCAAGTGTCAGCAATGTCTAGTCGAACGCACAGAACCTTCTCGTAGCCATTCAAGGACTTCTCAATAGAAGGTCTGATTAACAGTTTGACTTTGAAGCACAAACTCCTTGTGCACCACTCCTCAATGATCATAAAACAGATGAACACTGACTTGAGTTTTGAAGTGCCCTTTCTTGGTTTCTTTGGACATGGCCAGTTATTAGTGTGCCACTCTTCACTATGGTGTTTTGTGTTGGGGTCATACTCAAAACCCCAGCTTTCGTCTCCTGTTATCACTCACTTAAAGAACGCTAGCTCATTTTCAAGATGGCAAAGGAGTCCAAACACACACTCTTGCAGTTTTCCTTTTGTTCTGAGGTGAGGTTCTTTTGCACAATTTTGGCACAAAGAGCCACTAAAATTTCATGGACAGCTCCATGACTCCTATTAAGTTCATCTGTTATCAGTCTCACTGTCAACCATCAATCAAATTTCATCAGATCCTGTACACTATCCATGTTTTCACTTGTTGCAGTGACCAGTCTTCCTGTGCGCAGTTCATCTTCAACTGTTTCCTGCCCTTCCAAGAAGCCCTTGTGCCATCAAAAAACTTGTGCTTGGGATAAAGCTTGGTCTCCATAAGCTCTTTTTAAACTTTTCATATGTTTATGCTGTACTTTTGTCGAGATGACACAAAATTCAACAGCATAACACTGCTCGATACTCCCTGCTCCATTTTTCGTGACGTAGTCAATAAACACACTGTTGTTTACATCACGATTACTCAGCACACACTAAATGGATCAGGTCGCACTTAGTCTTGTTACATTGGCAATGTTCCAAGCTTCAAGCTCCACTGCAGTTACACAGTGTTGTCACATCGCATTTTAAAAGACCAGTCTCATTACTTTTTGAACAGCTCACATTTATCTAACAAATGTTCTAATCAAGTGCAATAAGTGCAATGACTGCAGTGTCACATACATCTAGCCAATGTTCTCATGTGCAACAACATTTTGAACCCTAATATACATAAGTGAGTTCTATAGTTCTGTAACATCAGCACTTAGCAGTAGCTGCAGCTGCTTACCCAAAAGTAGCAAATTCATACACAGGTTTCAGCTCCTGCTCCATTTTCCACGCCAAGAGGGCTCCAGAATCATCTGCTGAGACTATAAGATTACCGGCTGGGGAAGTAGCAATGTCTGTAATTGCCTTCTTGTGAACACATTTGCATTCAATATGAGCCACTTCATCCGCGTCTTCAGGAATGTGAAAGACATTAATGCTGCCACTGCTATTACCTGCACATTAAAACATTACCTTTCAAACAAACACTGCTCAGTTTGACATATGTGGTGAATTACATTAACTACACAAAAGTACAGACAACCTTCTACATGCAGGTTTGGCACACACACAAGCACCACTGTCATTGTCCACAATTCTTATAAGGCACATCTGCTACTTCTATGAGTCTTCTTATCCAAATATGCACAGTTATAAAATGTGATCTGATGTGTGCCCTGAGAATATGCATGGCACCAAGACACTTACGTGGATCGTTCAAATTTAAACGAGAATTTAGTTCCCTTACGAGCACAAATCAACTTGTATGAACGTGCTTGCACTGACAAGTTATGACATGTTTAAGCTTGCAACCCACAGTAGTCGGGTCCCTCTCCACCTCAACCATCAGGTGCAATCAAGATGGCAGAGCAAGAAGTACCCAGAAGTGTTGCGCAGCATATAATTATCAAATTTCTTACGAAGGAAGGTGTCATTCCTTCTGAAATCTTTACCAGGCTTCAAGCACAGTTTGGGGATGAATGTTTGTCGCAGCCAAGGGTGTTCAGTTGGGCGAAGTCATTTCGAGAAGGACGGGACCATGTTGAAAATGAACGTCACTCTCGGAAACCAAGAACTTTTGTCAATCCAGACAACATTTTGAAAATTGGTGAACTTATACGGGCTAATCGTCGCATAACTGTTTTTTAACTGTTACAGGAAGTAGGAATTAGTGTAGGGAGTGTTCAAGAAATTCTGCACAATGAGTTGAAAGTCAGTAGAGCGAGCGCAAGGTGGGTCCCATAGCTCCTGTCACCAGAGCACAAGGAAAGACGTTTAGTGGCCATTACTCAACTTTTGCAATGATACGAGAGAGAAGGAGCCGAATTTTGGACTCAATTGTGACCTGTAATGAGACTGGGCCCACTACTTCACTCCTAAATCAAAAAGAGCAAGTAAGCAGTGGAAATACACCCATTCTCCACCCCCCAAAAAAGCGAAAGCAATTTTTTCAGCGGGGAAGATCATGGCTACTGTGTTCTGGGATTCCAAGGGTATCATTCACCTGGACTTTCTCACTGGTCAAAGGACCATCAATGCGCAGTACTATTCAACTCTCCTGAATGAAAAAAGTGAAGCCGGCAATTCGCTCAAAGCGAAGAAAATGGCAGAATTCAGTTTGCTTCCTCCAGGACAACGTTCGTCCTCACACTGCAACTTTAACGATGGCAACTCTACTGAAACTGAAGTGGGATGTCCTGCCTCATCCACCGTACAGTCCAGACTTAGCTCCATCTGATTATCATTTGTTTGGACCAATGAAGGGGGTTTTAGGAGGCAAGAGATTCTGGAATAATGATGAGGTCATTGCAGCTGTGCAAGGTTGGATACACAAGCAACCGAAAACCTTCTTTGAAACTGGAATCAAGAAGCTTCCAGAAAGTTAGCACAAGTGTATGGCAGTCAACAGGGACTACATTGAACAGTAGTGTGTAAGACTTTTCCATTTTATTGTGAATAATTTTTTTAGAAACAAATTATCGTTTAAATTTGAACAACCTTAGTATTATTTGAAAAACAAGCAGCAAACACTATCTAAGGAAAAAAATTTCAGTCTAAATACTACATGGTAAGAAATCCTTATGAACTTACAACATTATTATGGACGCCTATGGACAAAAAGGAATGAATCAGTTTGCAGTAACCTCAAGATGTCAGAGGTGCTGAAAGCATCACTAGGGAGACCACAGGCAAACATCTGTGGGAGTGCTATGGTGTGTGACAGAAAAGGGATGTACCACAGTCTCAGTATTTGAGATTGTGACCTTCCGTGATCACCCACGTTAGTATAACTGTTCCAACCTTATGCGACTGGTTCTGACAAACTGGGGCGAGACAATGTGCCTGGCAAGTTGGCTTCCCCCACTGTCCTCCTGTTACACAGATCACTGTCAGCTCAATCAAGTTCTAGCTTTCATTAAGCAAGGTTGAAGGATTTTGTGCTTTATGGAGTGACATATTTTATTAATCATATATATTTTTGGCAATGGTTTTAATGCCAATTCTATCACTTACACTTATTAGGACATTGTCCATTGTCACAACGTACAACACCACACTACGTTTTGTTTCTTTCTTCAGCTGAATTAATTCACCTGAAGAAGCAAACAGTTTCTGAAACAGTGTGTGGTGTTACATGTTGTGACAATGGAAAAAATCCTAATAAATATAAGTGATAGAACTGATGTATTTTATGCTTCTAAAAAGTCTTTTTATTTTACTATCATGCCTTTTGTACTTTGTGAGGTTATTTTATATTTTGTATCACTGGTATTTCAAAAGGTCTTGGGACTACATACCTCTTTTACAATGAAAATGGATTCTGATGTGTGGCAGTGTTACTGGTCCCAATTAATGACGAACATCACAACAACTACATGTACTACCACACTGCGCTACAGCAGACAAGCTCCAGTGCTTGCCAAGAATCTGTCATTACCAGAACCCCATCTTTTACTTGTGTCTATTATCTCAGGTTCTTGCAAACAGACTGCATTACGCTTAACACCAAAAAAGGCAAGACCACAGAACTAACCAACACACAATATATCGTGTCCAATCGCAGCCAATCCACGAGCAAAACTGCTGCCTACATCAGGATAGTCTGTGCAGGGATGCGAGAACTTGCAGACTCGGCCATCCTCATCAAATATTTGTATACCCAAGGATGAAGCAACCACAAAGAGCTTTTGTCTTCTAACACTGTACCACATAACCTAAAATGTGAGACACACAGAACTGAATAGCCACAATGAAACATCTGCATAACATGGTGATCAATTGACTCCAAAACTGTACTAGCAAAGTTAAAACAAATACCATATATACCTGAATATGACATAAATATTTTCTTCTTCATTGTCTGAAAAATTTGAGGCTGCCTTACAATTTTGCACAAAACTAAACACATTCTCTACATGTACCTTTCTGAACACTGAAGGTCATGAAGGAGGTCATCTTATACTCAGGGTTATCTTACGTTTCGGTACATATGGTAGTTCTTATTTTTGTATTTGTAAATATTTCACATTTCTGCACCAAATCCAAATTCAGGTTTAGTTAAGTTTACTGCATGATTGGAGGTTGTCACAGTGGTGTTGTTCAGGACTCAGTTCTTCTGGGACATGACGCTGTATTGCTGGGTCAGCAGCTCCTGATATTTCAGAGAATCATAGTGCTTTCATCTTCAGGTCAAGCACTCCCTGGTGCTGGAACATGAAGGCACTACAATTGTTTGAAATGCACGCAATGATTCATCGAGCATCATATCCCAGAAGACTTCAATCTTCAGAACAACTACTGTGAAAACCTCAAATTTCATATTTTTATATACTTTAACATTTCTTCTAACTCAGTTTAAAATCTTACTCTATTATGCACATCTATACAGAAGCCTTCATAACATAATTCTTAGTTTCAGAAGGAAGTGTTGGAAGGAGAGTGACGTCATGTACCTTTTGCTTCAATGGTTGCATTTGGCTTGGTCACTTACCTAACAAACTTCGAAGTTACCCACATGCTGCAAAAGAATTAGGGGCAATAGCAAGACTCCATGCAGTAAATTCTTTTATTTAATTACTTATTTATATGACAATGATGTCACTAGTTCAGACTAACAGCACCAAATGTTATGTTGACTGGTGAATAATTAACTGAGAATGTGATTCAAGTATTTTGGGATATGAAGTTATGTCATCAGCTAACTTGTTTCTAACATTCCGAGGCACAAAGATCCTTCGAAACATCAGGATACACTTAACAAATGACACAGCATCACATGCTAGATGACCGGAATCCTCAGAAGTAACACTGTGAGAACGTAAAATCTTGCAATGAATTGAAAGGGATGTGAAACAAATAGATATGGCATAATGTAAGATACTATCCTGGCATCTGCTTGGACGGAATGAGGAAAACCATGAAAAAACATCAGTAATCATAGAAAGAATCTGTGCTATGATTCAAATGAGACTTACAAAATACAAAGCAAGAGTAATAACCTACCAACTGTGACACTGAGTCCATGCATTCAACATTTTGATACAGGATCAGCTACATGCCAAAGGCAGTTTCATTCACAGCACCCACTGCACAGAACACTGGTCTGAACGTGACACGAAAGTGAAACCGTTCTTGCCGCAGTTATCCCAGGTCAAATATACATATAATTTACAAGAAAGCTCTGATAACATTTTGGTGAACACTGGGTAATGAACAGCCCAACATAAAATTAATTTGGTGAGAATTAAGATTACGTCTTCTGGAGTGTAACCCCATGTAGTGTGGTAGAAATTTACCAGTGTCTCAGAGAAATTTACTGCCTACATCTTCAGGGTATAAAAAGAAAGTGAAAAGATGCTGAAGATCGAGGTAGCAGGTTCCTCTAAAACCCTGGTAAATTTACACCACTATACAGCATCACATCTCACAAGGTGTACTTTTAAAAACCGATGTTTAGTCACAAACAAATATGGCACAGTATATATGACAAGATACTGTAAGTATTCAGCTGTAACATGGTTAAAATGACGGCATGCAAAAAACACAGATGGCCACACTAAATGTAAGTGCCAAATCTATTCAGCGCTATGCATCAAATGTTTAACCTCACCTGTGTTACTGACGTACTAACATGTCTTGGTCGTGTGCCACTCTCAACACACGGAATGTATCTGGCTCTTATTTCTGAGCTACAAACAGGAATAACATTTATATATCCTTCGTGAATAACAGCAACTGTAACAGCTGTCTTGCTCTGTGGTACAAATTGGACAGACAAGTTATTTCCGATGGCTGATGCATTTGTTACGAGAGTTAAGGTTCCGTTTCTTTCATACATCTGCAACTGAAACAGAAATTACAACTACTTCGCAAGCCCAAGAATCATGTTTGGGTATGTCTGTGCGGGTGTGAACTGTGCTGAGAATTACTGTACTGCAAGTCTTACGGGAAGAAGGAAGTGGAAGAGACAATATGCAGCAAAGTTACTTCACATGAACTGTAACCTAAGAAACCGAACATGTAACATCGCCAAACCTGTTTTGCAACTCAGCCAAATAACACACTCGAACAGAATCACACTAAATTCCTATTACGTGTTTGAAACTGTTCCTTTATAGTAAACTACCGTTGTCAGGCAAAGAAATCGTACTCCTATAATGGTTTTGAATGACAGCAGACACCCAGCGCTACGAAATGTTAAAATACGCTACAATTTGGGACTACAGTACTGCCAACGTGGATTAATTTTTCTTTCTGAATTTATTCTACTCACAGTTCCTACACGAATACATTTATCAGTAAGCTGTTAGCCATACTTTGCTCCGGTAAATAATTTGTTGGTAGAAACCCAACAAAAATATAATGTTTTATCTCGCTTGTGGCACTTGTGTCTAACGTTGACTACAACACAACTGAAAAATCGATTCTCCAAACGTGAACCACGGATACGAACTTCAGAACGCACATACCACGGATCCATAATAGTTGCTTGAAGTCGCAAGTAACCCCTGGTGATCCTATCGGATTTTGTTAGCGAGCGGTGCTGGGTCTTGCTATCCCTTATTCGTTTTGTCGTTTTCTGTATTCGACGGCCATGTAAATCAGGTCCCTCGGTTGCACTCTATTTTGCGTGGCAGTTAAAATGTCGCGCCAGTTCATCATCAGCCTTCTTCACATCTCGTATGTCCATCTTGTGCAATGTCTTCCTCTTCTTCTACTGCTGTCAGTCCTAAAATCAAATGTCTCCATGGAATCTGACGTGCGCGTTATGTATCTGAAATATTTCATTTTGCTCATTGTGACTAAAGTTTCCAGACAGTGCTTGGGCTTAATTTGATTGATTACTGACGCATTCGTCCCTCTTGCTGTCCATGGTATTCTGAACAATCTTCTCCACGTCCATAGCTCGAAAGCATATATCTTCCTTTTATCTGCTTTCCTTAGAGTCCAACTTTCGCATCCATAAAGCACTGCTGGGAAGACTATTGCCTGCACTAGCTTAACGTTTGTGCTGGTCGACACTCCCGGGCCTTTAACAGAAGAATTAAAGAGTGTAACTGTTGGAGTCTTACTGTGATTTTCCTGAGTAGATCGAGCTGAACACTGCTAGAATTCATGACCACTTCTTCAAACTCCCAATTCGTTTTCCTGCGGTTTTCAAAATAAACACACCACACTGATGAAATAACCACCTGATACATCCTTCCCCTAACATTCATAACCTTACAAGGACTGACATGTGAAAATGTTAAAGTATATCTCTCTCTCATTTTGAAACAGATGATCGTTTAGTAGTTCTACCTTCCTCCAACCTTTTTGCCTATTGCACATATTTTCCTCTGTAATTCTAAATCTTAACAAGTATCTTAAATTCATTTGTACATGCTGTTCCACACTTTATTATACTAACCTTAACCAAATAATCCATTCAGAGGCCTCAGGATTAATGCTCTATAGCAATGCTCTGTTTTCTATCTCCCCTTCTGTAATCCTCTCAGAATTGTCTCTGTGGTGGCTTAGGATAAAGAAGCTGGAAACAAAACAAGGTCCTTATTATGAAGTCTTTTCTACATACTGTTATCCATGCTGTGGAGTATAATGATGTCATCAGGTTGATGGCTACCAGTCAAAATGCATTGACGATGCATGTGCACATGCTCTGCCACAGACCACTATTGCTCCTAAGTCCTTTCTGGACTTTGGATCCTTATGCACAGGAGGTACACTATATGCAACATAAACAATACTGTATTCAGACAGTAACGCAATCTCATTTTTATATGCACAAAGTATAACCTATCTTTTTACAGTCGGCAATTTACAACTACTTCAGGATCTTCAACATATGTAAGTTTCTCCTTTACCACGCTGGGCATAAAAAGGACAAAGTAACAAGGAACTGGACAAAACTGCACAATGAGGAGCTCCATGAGCTGTGCTCCTTAAGTGATCACTTCAGCATTCACGTGAACCAATTTGGTCACCCTGAAGAAAAAGGCAGTATATTCCTCTGAAACGTCACAACAAACAAAGCACACCATATGGTGCAAAAACCCAAAAGTTGACCATCATTTAAACAACAGCCACAAAAACCTGAGAACTGATAGATTTGTAGCAAGTCCAGTATCTAGCAGCAAGGATATTTTGTGATGGTTCTTTTTTATTTTCATTACATTCATCAAATATGATTAGCCATCACCAGAGCTAATATTCCAGATTTCTGTGCACGAATGCAGAAGAGCACACTGTGCATTAAAAATGCACACGTTTACATATAAGACAATCACATTCTACGCAAGCCAAAGCTCCAAGAATTAAAAACAAAGGTGACACTTTTTCTACAAATTCCAGCTAAAATATGGCTGCTTTATTTGCCGATGATCTGGCCAGTGTTTCTAATGACCGATAACAAACACCAAATAACCACGACTACATCTTTACAGACATATCACTAACACTGTCATTTTGCTTCATTTCCCAGTGTTAGTACTTATACATTGGATAATGCATAAATTTAAGTACACATATTAGCATATTCATGAAACAGGGCAATTTATTTTGTAACATCTACATCCCTTCACCATAGTATGCATTTTTAATTTGGAATCTTTTTACAAGATAAGTATAACAAAATATGCATTATATTCATTGTGCAACAGACAACCAACCAACCAACAAACAAACAAACAAAAAACCAACAAATCTAAAGCTGACAGACAGTAAAACCTGATCTGATAGCCTTAAAACTTTCCTTGTTTTAACAAATTATAACATATATATATATAACTTTTCAATAATTCCATACATATTATTATTTTTCATGCTGTGGTCTTCTGGGTTATAACACCGTACAGTCTGGTAGGTGTGGAGGAACACTTCTGTTGAAGTGAGTCCAGTTGCTAAAGTGGTTGGTTATACAGAGGAGGAGCAGACACAAATGGGTGAATGAGGAAAAGAAGACATGGAGGACCAAGGTGGCCTGATGGAACTAAACTCCAACCCTGAAGCTGGTGGTAGTATGTTCCTGCTAAACACCATTGAGACTGTATGGTGTCATAATCCACACAATTACACAACTGTGAAAACCTCAACATTTTGTATGTACGTATATACATTATCTTCATATCCATAAATGTCACTACACATACGAGTACTTCTACCCTATTCTATGCACTTTGTAGAGACTGGTAGTATTCTGAGAGGACCTTCCAAGCTTTGGGTGCCATAAAACCATCCGGTGGTAACTGTCCAGACCGAGCCAAGCCTAGAAATAATGAAACAAAGAACTGTTAAAAACATACAAGATGAAATTCAGGTCTTCTGGGATGTGATGCTGCATTGTTGGGTGAGGAGTTCCAGACATTTTGTAAGGACAGGTCTACTAGCACCCAGCGAAGACCATATGGTACAATACCATGTTCATGATTAGGGGACTGATAAAACCATAAAAAACATCACAATCACAAACAATGGAATATGTTTTTAATGTAAAACACCTAACAACCTATTTGGTTCCAGGAATTTATATATATTTTTTATTTATTTCTATTTATATACACATATATAAAATTACCTCAAAAAGCATGATAGTTTTTTAATGAAATACAAGCACCTTTTTGGGAGAACAACATAAATTAAATTATATCACAAATCTCACACCATACAGCATGATAGCAATCAACCTCACTGAATGAAAGACAAGAGCTTCACTGAGCTGACAGTGATCTGTGCAACAGAAGGATGGTAGAAGCCAATTTGCCAGCCATGTGGACTCATTCCAGTTTGTCAGAACCAGTTGTGAAAGGCCAAAATTTTGAATGTCAAGGTTCACAACTCCGAGCAACTACTGTGCAGTGGAATCACCACTTAATGCACTTCAATTTAAGAGTTTCTTTAGGTTGCACTCCCTCCGACAGACTTCACTGTAATTTAGACTGAGTCCTTGTGGAATTGCCCTTCCAGATATCAGTTCTGTAAGGACCTCAAATCTAGTGACTACTGTAAGGACCTCACACCTTGTGACAACAAAAAAGGACCTCACATCTTGTGACAACTGTAAGGACCTTAAATCTTTCAGATCTGCAGATGCTTTTGTGACTTACCTCTCATTTTTGTTCCTGAGATGAATTCAAAATCTTCTTTCCTCTGTGGATCAAAAAAAGCCATTCTGTTTTGTGTCTTATCATAAGCTGCAACTCTAAATGGAATGATCTCCAGCGTATGCAGCCCAGGAGCCATGCTCAGCACGCGGGCCCCATGTGTGGCATCATACAGATCACATTTCAAATCCTTGTCGGGGTGTGGCAAGCCTGCTGGGTCTCTACCCACTATATAGAAATTGGCACCTGCAGACATGCGAGCCTTTGCATGCCACTGTACCTGCAATAAGATTGGAAAGGCTGTAATCCATTATGTAGTACATAAAATACCCAACAATGCAATGCATTGTCACTTATGCTACTGGTATGTATTTGTAGCTATCTAAAACCAGTTTGAAATATAAATTTTTAATTTTGGATACCTAGCATCCAGACACTACTCATATTCACGTGAGAAAGGATGGGAGGATCTGTCGTTATTTTTTAAGCCAAAAGGGGTCCACGAGCAAAGTAGTTTGGGAAACAATGATTTAGAGGAAAAACAGACAAAAACGTGCCTTCCTTTTAAGTGACTACAGCTCACACCTACAAACCGCTGCAACTTTAAATATTAAAGCAAGAAATGGGAGACATTTAACATACACATGTAACACTGAAGATATAAAGTGCTGACTTCTATATAGTCTGTGTACATGGAAGGAGGGAGGAGTTACAGGCACATCAGCGTCAAAGGCACCTACCTAAAAGCTATCAAGTTACAGGCACATCAGCGTCAAAGGCACCTACCTAAAAGCTATCAAGTTACAGGCACATCAGCGTCAAAGGCACCTACCTAAAAGCTATCAAGTTACAGGCACATCAGCGTCAAAGGCACCCACCTAAAAGCTATCAAAAATACCATTACAATAAAATCAGCAATGTCAAAATTGTAAAATGTATGGTTAAACTGCCATGTTGTTTAAAAGCACATAAAGCCAAGTCCAAAAGACAATAAAGACGACAGACTCTATAGTAGCCTAATATCCATATAAATAAAACAGCAATATTGCCACACACGTTTCTGTTGTGTGGAAGCTGAAATTTCAAAGTTCTGAGGATTCAGAAAATATTCAAATCAGCCGTGCAAGGCAATACTGGTAACAAGGCCTAGGTACAATTTTCATAAAGTTCACCTCAGTTGGTCCAGCATACTGCATAGGCGAAGGGAAAATGGCAAGAACAGTGTTCTGTGGGTCCAGAACTCCCTCCTCAAGAACAGCTTTATGCTGCTGAATGCGGACTGGAAGCGGTACATCATCATCTTTGGTCCAGCCTCCAAGTGGATGGAGGAGCAAGACCGGCTTCTTGAAGCATTTCTCTTCCAACAGACGTCTCCTGGTGTCCTGCATTACAGGAAGTGAAAATGAACTTCTGGAGGTTCAAGTCTTCTGGGATATAATGATCTGTCAAACGGTAAACAGTTCCTCATGTTTCAAAGGAATGTAATTCCTTCATCTTCAGGGTCAAGCAACCTTCTCAGACTGCTTGACCCTAAAGACAAAGGCACTATGATCCTTCATCACATTGGTAACTCTTTACCAGACAACATGGACGTGCAGTCATCATATCTGTCTCTTTCTCACCCCATTTGCAGTAACAATCTGTCACTTTCTCACCACATCCACTGCACACACCTGCATTAACAGAGCATGTCCATTGTGTATGGGGTTCCTCAGTTGGAAAGCAAATACAGCATCAGCTCCCATTTCCTTAAACTTAGCTCTGAGCTCATTGGGTGTAAGCCTGTAGCAGTCCAGACCATCCCCCCACCTTATGCGCTCCAGCACTTCAAGGTCACCACCAACCAGCCAGTCTCCACTCTCATTGATCATCTGTAACAGACAAGTAAATCTTATATTGCAAACACAATGAATTTTTCAGAACCTCTCACTTTAGTAATAAAATCTGAATTAAAATCTTCAACCAAGTACATAAAAATGCATGTTTTAAACAATTTGTACCACATAAGATTTGAGCAGCTCACAGGATTGTTGCAGAAGACTCGCGTTTTCTGGGATATGACAGTGTTGTTGGGTGAGCAGTTCTCACCCAATTACACAGCCAGACATCCCACAGGATGAGAATCTTCAAATGCGTAACACTTGCAGCCACATAAAATTAAAGTCTAACACACAACAAAACTGTAACCAGCATTATAAAATGTCTGAATTCTCACAGCAGTGACATGTGAGATTTAAAACTGTGTGCTCGGGCAGACAGGCTGCACAGGAACCTGCGGCCTCTGTCTTCACCCTCAATAAATGCTTCAACCTATAACAAATGAAGCAGTCCAAAATACTGATTAACTTTTCCTAAATAAACGTCACACCTTATATAAATTCCTTACCTTAATGTATGGATGGTCTTTGTGACAGGTACCGAACTGCCGACAGACCCTTTCTTCTTTGCGATGAGGATAGAACTCTGGTTTGCGCAGAATGGCCACACAATGACCATTATAGGATAAAGTAAATGATGACAATCCTGCCAACTGCTCTTTGTCCTCAGTTGCAACAGGCAGTACTATCGGAATAGACTGATTTACCCCGGATTCCTCCAGAAGACAATTGAAGTGCTGAGTCTACAAATGAATTAAAACTGTGGTTACATCTGATGGGCTGGACAGTTGAAATGTGTTAATGAACCATTAACCCAATGACAAAGTGTCAGATCCAGAACATCTGAGCCTCAACTTCAAACTACTTTTGGAAACGCCATGTGCAGTACAAAGCAATTCAGTCCTCCCTGTTACATCCGAACAGTTAAGAATATGCTGCATGACAAACCGTCCCTCATAATATGCTGCATGACAAACCGTCCCTCATAATATGCTGCATGACAAACCGTCCCTCATAATATGCTGCATGACAAACCGTCCCTCATAATATGCTGCATGACAAACCGTCCCTCATAATATGCTGCATGACAAACCGTCCCTCATAACCCCAGCCAAATCCTATACCCATTTCAAACAATAAAAATATCAGTCACTTATTACTAACAAACAACTAAATTACATAACTAAGTAACTAACTTCTTGGAGTTGAGTCCTTCTTGAGTAGCTAATAATTCCTTAGATAGTCCAGAAATTCCCAGCATTAATGGAAAACAAAGATTCATTCCTGCGTTCCAACTGCCCACCACTTGGCCCTATCCTGAGCCAGGTCAATCCAGCCCACACCCTCTCATTTTATGTCTTGAAATCCATTTTAATATTATCCTCCCATCTAAGCATAGGTCTTCCAAGTGGTTTCTTTACTTCATGTTTTCCCACCAAATGCTGCATGCCATGTGCCTCACCCATCTCATTCTCACTGCACTCACCTATTATGCGTTGTTATCTATAATTCTCAGAACTGGAAATTAAGTCCTTTTAACTCTTACAAATATGACTCAAAGGGACATTCTGTTTTCCTACTATACAGTGTTTCAGCTACCGACTTTGTGCCTTATGTTCCAGTATTACAGATCTTTAAGTTACAACCCAACAGTAACATGTAATTTAACATGCTGGGCTTGTCAACAGATCACAGGATTGAATCAGAACATTCTTGTATTGTTACCATTACTACTGTTGAACCTATTACAGTTATTAAGTAATGAGACTAGTTTCGAAAAGGCACTTTATTAATCACAATAATAATAAGTACCCATGTGCCCATCATATGAAGGGCTGCTATAACACGCTACTCCAAGCCTCTTTCATTGGTCGTTTCTTTCTTTTCTTTTATGACAAACCGAGCGTTAATTTCATCTGTTGGAATGCTGCCATCTGGCTGTGAAATGTATTATTAGCTCCATGCTCAACTGTTTCTTCAGCTTCATCTTATGCCTCACACAGAACACAGCATTTATCAACCTATATCACAAGCATGGCAACAAGAGAGTAACTCAGGTCCCTCACACAAGGGTATTAGATACAGGACAACTACTGTATCTCCATGTCACCCACGTCAAGGTAGCTGCCATCAGAAGCTACACATCGCTCAGGGTTTGAAAGGTCCCCTGAAGCCATCCTGTAATAGTGCCTTAAGTAAGTCTTCCATCTTCCCCATACACCTCACGTAACAATGTAAAGGTTTTGGTGTCAGTTTCTTCAGTTTCATTAGAAATTGGATGTCTACTTCTTGCTCATTTTTTTATCAAACAAGTTAAAAGAAACATTTATAAAAAGAAAACTTATTATTTGGCACTATGTCAATATAACAGAGCAGAGTTTGGCATGCAACTGGCAGCAGCTTGAGCAGTAACTACTACATACTTACTGTAGTGATGAACAGTCAAGGCAAGGAGCTGCACATAGTCACGTTATTTAATAGCTACATCTTGTATGACAAAGGTAGTTGTGGGAGGATGAAGCAAATGCCAAAAAGACGAACTTCATAATTTGTCCTCTTTGTCAAATATTATTAAGGAGATCAAATGAATAAATGAATGAGGATGAGATACTGAAACATGAAGCATCCATGAGAAATAAGAAAGGCACACAAAGTTCTAACTGGAAATAATGAGTAAATAAACCACTTTGGAGTCCTGACTGTAGACTGGACAATATATTAATCGACGTTAAAGAAAGAGTGCCAAGATATGGGCTGGATTAAAGTGGCTCACATCAGGGTCCAGCGTAAACCTTGCAGTAAATGACATCAGGCACCTGCAAGAACTGATCTTCTCTCATGAAGCCCTTCAGAGGAGTGGCCCAGCCTTCAGCAACGACCTGCACCCACTCGAGATCAAGCGTTGTAATCTCCAGCGATGGCAAGTGTTGTGCCTCTTCTTTAGCTGCCTCTATACGATTCTCTGGCACAAAAAGTTCTTCTACCATATCAGACGAACGCAGAGCTGGAGGAATAATTCCCTGCAACATAAACATCTTAGTCATTCATAAAGTCGTGTTACTGGAACGAAATTGGATATGAGAGTTGGGGTTGGGCTGCGCAATGACTCATAATACAATGATGTGGGATTTGAGGTTCTCACATCAATGCTGCTGAAGATTCAAGTCTTCTGAGATGTTATGCTGACATTACATCCCGGAATATTAGAATTTTCATGGATGACTCCAATTTTTGCTCCCCAATTTAGCATCCAAATGCAAGAACATAATTATCAACTATAACATATTCCAACAGCAGGTTACATGAAAAAACATTAAAGTGTTAAAAAGCAACATGGCTTTGGTGAAGCAGAGGCAGTTGGCAGCAGACTGCGTGTTAGTGACAGCTGGCAGCAGACTGCGTGCTAGTGACAGCTGGCAGCAGACTGCGTGCTAGTGACAGCTGGCAGCAGACTGCGTGCTAGTGACAGCTGGCAGCAGACTGCGTGCTAGTGACAGCTGGCAGCAGACTGCGTGCTAGTGACAGCTGGCAGCAGACTGCGTGCTAGTGACAGCTGGCAGCAGACTGCGTGCTAGTGACAGCTGGCAGCAGACTGCGTGCTAGTGACAGCTGGCAGCAGACTGCGTGCTAGTGACAGCTGGCAGCAGACTGCGTGCTAGTGACAGCTGGCAGCAGACTGCGTGCTAGTGACAGCTGGCAGCAGACTGCGTGCTAGTGACAGCTGGCAGCAGACTGCGTGCTAGTGACAGCTGGCAGCAGACTGCGTGCTAGTGACAGCTGGCAGCAGACTGCGTGCTAGTGACAGCTGGCAGCAGACTGCGTGCTAGTGACAGCTGGCAGCAGACTGCGTGCTAGTGACAGCTGGCAGCAGACTGCGTGCTAGTGACAGCTGGCAGCAGACTGCGTGCTAGTGACAGCTGGCAGCAGACTGCGTGCTAGTGACAGCTGGCAGCAGACTGCGTGCTAGTGACAGCTGGCAGCAGACTGCGTGCTAGTGACAGCTGGCAGCAGACTGCGTGCTAGTGACAGCTGGCAGCAGACTGCGTGCTAGTGACAGCTGGCAGCAGACTGCGTGCTAGTGACAGCTGGCAGCAGACTGCGTGCTAGTGACAGCTGGCAGCAGACTGCGTGCTAGTGACAGCTGGCAGCAGACTGCGTGCTAGTGACAGCTGGCAGCAGACTGCGTGCTAGTGACAGCTGGCAGCAGACTGCGTGCTAGTGACAGCTGGCAGCAGACTGCGTGCTAGTGACAGCTGGCAGCAGACTGCGTGCTAGTGACAGCTGGCAGCAGACTGCGTGCTAGTGACAGCTGGCAGCAGACTGCGTGCTAGTGACAGCTGGCAGCAGACTGCGTGCTAGTGACAGCTGGCAGCAGACTGCGTGCTAGTGACAGCTGGCAGCAGACTGCGTGCTAGTGACAGCTGGCAGCAGACTGCGTGCTAGTGAAGCTGGCAGCAGACTGCGTGCTAGTGACAGCTGGCAGCAGACTGCGTGCTAGTGACAGCTGGCAGCAGACTGCGTGCTAGTGACAGCTGGCAGCAGACTGCGTGCTAGTGACAGCTGGCAGCAGACTGCGTGCTAGTGACAGCTGGCAGCAGACTGCGTGCTAGTGACAGCTGGCAGCAGACTGCGTGCTAGTGACAGCTGGCAGCAGACTGCGTGTTAGTGACAGCTGGCAGCAGACTGCGTGTTAGTGACAGCTGGCAGCAGACTGCGTGTTAGTGACAGCTGGCAGCAGACTGCTTGTTAGTGACAGCTGGCAGCAGACTGCATGTTAGTGACAGCTGGCAGCAGACTGCATGCTTAGTGACAGCTGGCAGCAGACGCTGTTAGTGACAGCTGGCAGCAGACTGCTTGTTAGTGACAGCTGGCAGCAGACTGCTTGTTAGTGACAGCTGGCAGCAGACTGCTGCTAGTGACAGCTGGCAGCAGACTGCATGCTAGTGACAGCTGGCAGCAGACTGCGTGTTAGTGACAGCTGGCAGCAGACTGCTTGTTAGTGACAGCTGGCAGCAGACTGCTGTTAGTGACAGCTGGCAGCAGACTGCGTGTTAGTGACAGCTGGCAGCAGACTGCGTGTTAGTGACAGCTGGCAGCAGACTGCGTGTTAGTGACAGCTGGCAGCAGACTGCGTGTTAGTGACAGCTGGCAGCAGACTGCGTGTTAGTGACAGCTGGCAGCAGACTGCGTGTTAGTGACAGCTGGCAGCAGACTAGCTTGTTAGTGACAGCTGGCAGCAGACTGCGTGTTAGTGACAGCTGGCAGCAGACTGCGTGTTAGTGACAGCTGGCAGCAGACAGCTGTTAGTGACAGCTGGCAGCAGACAGCTTGTTAGTGACAGCTGGCAGCAGACTGCTTGTGTGACGCTGGACAGACTAGTGCACGCAAACCATATGGTGGTGACTGCTGGAAGCAGACTAAATGCTACCGACAGACAGCGGTATGCTAGTAACAGCTGGTATATCTGGACTGAAATATAACCCTGTCAGGGGGGTACTGTGCAGACACATCTGTATATCCCATACAGGGGTAATATGACTACTGTTTCTTCAGGGGGCATGCAGTGGCACAGTTGGTTGAGGCACTGCACCATAAGCCAGAAGGTCGTGGGTTCAATTCCCGATGGTGTCATTGGAATTATTTTATTGATATAATCCTTTCGGCCACACTATGGCCCTGGGGTCGACTCAGCCTCCAACAGAAATGAGTACCAGTTCCTGGGGGTAAAGGCGGCCGGTGCGTAGGGCTGACAACCTTACCACCTTCATGTGCCGATTGTTGTGAAATTCTCATTCTCATTCTCTTTATTGTCTTCAAGCACTCCATACAGGTGAAAACAAGTCACCACAAGATATAGAAGTAGTCCATTAGTTAAATATATTAAAATCTGGGAGCCTCAACCTCCTGCAACCGTCAGTGCCTGTTCAGGCCTGTAATGGGGTTGCTTTACCTTCTTTACTGTTTCTTCAGTCTGCTGTCAATGTCTATTAACAAATTCTACTGACAAATTACCATACCTACATTACCCCTTTATCTTACACTTTTATAGCTGCAGTATTCAAAGAACAAAGCTCATAAAATGAATTCATACCTTAATGAAGGTACACAGGGATAGCAGAGGTATAGCTCCACTTAATCTCAACCTTGGTACTAGACAGAGGTGAGTGGTCAACTTCACAATCTGGCTGCTTTAACCCTGGTACCCAGTGTATACAAGGCCAGGTAGGCCCCGAAGCCAGTTTGGATATTTTGGAAAAGACAAAAATCTGTTGCGCATGCTGGGAATCAGACCCTGGATCGTCCACCCACAGCTGGCTCCTTAGTGTGGGAATATCTGGACTCAAAGTCAAAGTATATGGAGATCACAGTCCCTGTAATCTCTAGTCAGTCACATGTGGCAGCACTCACGTGTTCCTCCAGCAGCTCCACCACTTGCAGCGTGCTCTCTTCAACTGTGCACTCCACAGTTTTCACCACAAGATCTGGAGTCTCTGGCTTTTCATATTCTTGATCCACACCAGTGAAACCTGCAACGTACATAACTCTTCTTAGCATGACTGAACCACCATGATCCAATTGTGGCACTATCCCAATGTATGGCTGGAGGGACTCAGGAAAATCATGAGAAATTCGGAGAGGACAGCTCGTGTTCTGGAAGAGATTTAAACCATGCGCCTTCCACAAAGGTCTACAGTGTTACCACTACACCAACCTGCCCAGTCACAGACTTGTTACTTTTTGAGTCAGTAAGATTTACTGTGCGAGGAATTGCCAGATAGTGAACATGTTGGCGCTACCAGTATCTGGAAAAACAATATTCATTCATGCAAAAGAATAAAGTGTCATAATCCAGCATACCAGCTAACACTCATCATTTTAATTCTGACGTTACCACAAAATATCCTGACATACTGCTGTTCACATCAGATGGCATATATTATGACATTTCTTCATTTTAAAGAAATAGGATGGGATATTGTGGACTGGATTGATCCGGCTTAACATAGGTACAAGCGGTGGGCTGTAGTGAAGATGTTAATTAACCTTCAAGTTCAATGAAATGTGGCAAATTTATTGACTATCTTAGGAACTATAAGCTTCTCAAGAAGGACTGCGCTCCATCGAGTTAGCCAATTAAGACTTAGTAAAATATCTTTCAATATCAACGTTTCACTAGATAAATCCTACAAAATACACTCTAATCTTGTTTTTATCTTCTAAGTTTGAAGCTGAAATGAAACACCTAGAAATAAAAAGGCATACAACACATTTACCTGAAAATTTAAGATCGTAAAGGAGCACTGTGTTATATACTGAGTAAATACAGTATTAGGTTGTGTGTGGCAACACATTTTCCATCAGTCAAACAAACAGCACAATGGTGTAACCTGAGTCAATACTGTGGCTCAAGCATTTGAAATGTTTCATTCAAAACAGCATTTATGTGTACCTCATCTACTATCTGGAGTGAGGATGGCCACACAGACTGTGTGTAGCTGTATCCCCAAATGACGGTGGCCACACAGACTGTGTGCAGCTGTATTCCCAAATGACGGTGGCCACACAGACTGTGTGCAGCTGTATCCCCAAATGACGGTGGCCACACAGACTGTGTGCAGCTGTATCCCCAAATGACGGTGGCCACACAGACTGTGTGCAGCTGTATCCCCAAATGACGGTGGCCACACAGACTGTGTGCAGTTGTATCCCCAAATGACGGTGGCCACACAGACTGTGTGCAGCTGTATCCCCAAATGACGGTGGCCACACAGACTGTGTGCAGCTGTATCCCCAAATGACGGTGGCCACACAGACTGTGTGTAGCTGTATCCCCAAATGACAGTGGCCACACAGACTGTGTGCAGCTGTATTCCCAAATGACGGTGGCCACACAGACTGTGTGTAGCTGTATCCCCAAATGACGGTGGCCACACAGACTGTGTGCAGCTGTATCCCCAAATGACGGTGGCCACACAGACTGTGTGCAGCTGTATCCCCAAATGACGGTGGCCACACAGACTGTGTGCAGCTGTATCCCCAAATGATGGTGGCCACACAGACTGTGTGCAGCTGTATCCCCAAATGACGGTGGCCACACAGACTGTGTGCAGCTGTATCCCCAAATGACGGTGGCCACACAGACTGTTTACAGCTGTATCCCCAAATGATGGTGGCCACACAGACTGTGTGCAGCTGTATCCCCAAATGACGGTGGCCACACAGACTGTGTGCAGCTGTATCCCCAAATGACGGTGGCCACACAGACTGTGTGCAGCTGTATCCCCAAATGACGGTGGCCACACAGACTGTTTACAGCTGTATCCCCAAATGACGGTGGCCACACAGACTATGTGCAGCTGTATCCCCAAATGATGGTGGCCACACAGACTGTGTGCAGCTGTATCCCCAAATGACGGTGGCCACACAGACTGTGTGCAGCTGTATCCCCAAATGACGGTGGCCACACAGACTGTGTGTAGCTGTATCCCCAAATGACGGTGGCCACACAGACTGTGTGTAGCTGTATCCCCAAACGACGGTGGCCACACAGACTGTGTGTAGCTGTATCCCCAAATGATGGTGGCCACACAGACTGTGTGCAGCTGTATCCCCAAATGACGGTGGCCACACAGACTGTGTGTAGCTGTATCCCCAAACGACGGTGGCCACACAGACTGTGTGTAGCTGTATCCCCAAACGACGGTGGCCACACAGACTGTGTGTAGCTGTATCCCCAAATGACGGTGGCCACACAGACTGTGTGTAGCTGTATCACCAAATGACGGTGGCCACACAGACTGTGTGTAGCTGTATCACCAAATGACGGTGGCCACACAGACTGTGTGTAGCTGTATCACCAAATGACGGTGGCCACACAGACTGTGTGTAGCTGTATCACCAAATGACGGTGGCCACACAGACTGTGTGTAGCTGTATCCCCAAATGACGGTGGCCACACAGACTGTGTGTAGCTGTATCACCAAATGACGGTGGCCACACAGACTGTGTGTAGCTGTATCCCCAAATGACGGTGGCCACACAGACTGTGTGTAGCTGTATCACCAAATGACGGTGGCCACACAGACTGTGTGTAGCTGTATCACCAAATGACGGTGGCCACACAGACTGTGTGTAGCTGTATCACCAAATGACGGTGGCCACACAGACTGTGTGTAGCTGTATCACCAAATGACGGTGGCCACACAGACTGTGTGTAGCTGTATCACCAAATGACGGTGGCCACACAGACTGTGTGTAGCTGTATCCCCAAACGACGGTGGCCACACAGACTGTGTGTAGCTGTATCACCAAATGACGGTGGCTACACAGACTGCGTGTAGCTGTACCCCCAGATGCCCTGCACCTTCATTCATTTTGCAATGGAGGACATATACCACATGCAAATTTAAAAAATCTGACATTACCTTTAATACTGCCTTGTCTTGCCTTCTTATAGAGGCCTTTAACATCTCGCTGTTCACAAACATTCAATGGTGTATCCACAAACACCTCGAAGAATGGAAGGTCACTGTCTTTATGAATATTTCGTGCCATTTCTCTGTCCTGTTAACAAACACACAGAATCTAAATATAATAATGCAGACATGTGATACTCTCACGTGACTGCTATCAGCAGCATCAGTATGGAACTAGAATATCACGTGACTGCTATCAGCAGCATCACTATGTAGATAGCATATCATGTGACTGCTAGCAGCAACATCAATATGTAGATAGCATATCATGTGACTGCTAGCAGCAACATCAGTATGGAACTAGAATATCACGTGACTGCTATCAGCAGCATCAATATGTAGATAGCATATCACGTGACTGCTAGCAGCAACATCAATATGTAGATAGCATATCATGTGACTGCTATCAGCAGCATCAATATGTAGATAGCATATCATGTGACTGCTAGCAGCAACATCAAAATGGAACCAGAATTTCAGCCCTTGACATTTCACATTTGTGCTGAATTTTGTAAATGACAAATTGTGAAGAGCTTAAAACCATGGAGAGAAGGCTATTCAACATTTAATAGGGGCAGAGGAGCCTGAATCCCATTTCCTTCCCAATTACTGATAGATGCATCCTAGTTAAAGGGTTGACACTAATGCTTATTAGTGACAAGTTCCATCAAGGACCCAGTTTCAAAAGTTTTCATTAAGTATAGGTCAGGGCAGTGGTCCTCAAACTCTGGCCTGCAGACCCCAAAAGGGCTGTGGAGACACTGAAAGTTGTGAACATATCCACATGTGCACCAAACACAAGCTGGATCTCAGTGCTTCAGTAAGCAGTAAGTTCTTACTAAAAACCAAACAAAATAACAGTAATAAGACAGCGTGATGTGGAGGACCTATAACTTCCTACTGAAAGCACATATAGAAAAATTCTTTACTACAAATGTGTCTCCCAGTATTCAAAATTTCCTCCTGCATATGCTTAAGTTCATAATTTTTCACTAATGGCATGGGAATGGGATAAAAATTAATATACAAACCCAGTTTGCTACAAAGGGTCCAAGTTTTTCCACATGCAGTTACATGTGCTCAATGTGGGCTCCTTTGGTAACAAGACGCTACAGCCAATTTCATCCCACAAGCATTGTAGCATACCCTGGTCAACTGTCATTAGAGCACACTAGACTTACGGTGCCTGACACTGAACTGTGTCTCTGAGTTCCTGTATGAACTGCTAATAGATATGCAGTACTACAAATGAATGCACCAGGAAAGTAGGCTGTGTAAGTTCTGTTTGGAAATTCATGTCTTCCTTACCAAAAACCCTTCGTTTACCTAATTAACTGGAAAAACATTTTCAATAAATATTTTAAACTCTCATCCCAAACACATGGGTTATCACCTAATACAGCCAGCATATTTCATAAAACCTCAGCACACTAAATTTTAGTATTAACAAAACAATAAATACTGATGTATCTATACTTTTCATTTTGCTGTCTGCACTTCATGCTGTCTATGTTATACGTGTCTTTACAAGCCCCAGTTCAATGCCAGTGGTTGTGACCCAATTCATGGCGCCACTATGCAGATAACCCTTTATGGTGTGACTCACACAAAGCCTCATTACTTTTCACATACATACACCAGTTCCCTACTGTCCTTGCAACTTCATCACTCTTAATTCCTTTAAATTATATAATTATTTGTCATTAAGCCACACAGCTGCATTCTGAAACAGTCTGCACTCTTACAGCTGCCTCTTGCGTCATATGTACCAGCAGTAACTGGCTGAGGCGTGAAGCTGACCTCTCACCTCCATCTATTGCTAAGAATAAGAATCTGTGGGGTGGCCATACCGTGGCTCAGCAGTTAACTGCTTTCCTGTCACTGTGGAGGACCAGGTTCAATGCCAGGCCAGTCCATGTGGGTTTTGTGGTCGGAAAAGTGGCAGTGGGACAGGTTTGTCTCCCAGTACTTCGGTTTGCCCTGTCAGTATCATTCCAACAATGCTGCATATACATCCATTCATCTATAATTGATGCTATATAATCTTAACAACTGGCAGAATCATTAAATAAAATGCTTTAAAGAAAATAACAGTTTGCTTGTGGAAATTATTTAAACGATTTTTGTGTCATGTTACCTCTGCAAATGGAGACACGAAACTACACAGAGACACAACACCACTATCAGCAAACAGTTTGGCAACCTCTGCCACTCGTCTAATATTTTCTTCTCGGTCTTCCTTTGAGAAGCCCAGATTCTTGTTGAGGCCTCTTCTGACATTATCTCCATCCAGTCCATATGCAGGGACACCACGTGCAACCAAGAAAGCTTCTAACTCGAAGGCTATTGATGTTTTTCCAGCTCCTGACAAACCTACATACAAAAGGTTTGTTAGGAAAACAAACAAAGCAAGTCAGATTATAATTAAAGAATGAAAGTGATACAGGGAAATTATTTTATGACAAGTTGCATCAGTACTTCACTCAGACCATTTTTATGACAGCAGGTAGTGCAGTGCTCACTGCTATTACAGTTTGCCATGAGTTGGGATCCATACATTTTAGTTCAATGTATTGCAGTTAATAAGTTTTTACCAATCATACGTAAAGAAGGCACTGGAAATGTTTTCCTTCAGCTTGCAGACACACATCACATCTAATAAATATGCTGTTCATTGCAAGTTGAAGTTTTGTACGTTAAGTGAGCTTATGGCAAGTAACTAGTGACAGCTGCCAAATAAAATAATGACAAAGAGGCTGTCATGTGCCAACTAAGCACACCTCTATGGCACCCGAACTGAAACATCAGAAACACATTACTTTAAAGTGGGTGAACACATTACTAATGACCATATACTGCGAAAGTGACATTTACGTGTATAACTAGGGTTCTGGGACCATTGTTATTAACAGGAAACTAAGTCATTCAAACATACCAAAAACACTGTTGTTAAGTTGGTAGCACTTGTACTTCACTTTTAGGAGCTTCAGATTGAAATTTAGACCACAAATTAGCTATCATGCCAAGAGGTTTTCTATGGTTTTCCTCAGTCACTCTAGGCAACTGCCAGGACAGTACCTCAAATTAGGCTACAATCACCACCTTGCACATCTTACTGATTCACTAATCATCATCATCAGAAACGGATGAATTTATTTTATAACTAAGTAGCTTACATACCTTCATCATTGCAACACAAAGCATATATTGTGTACAATAACAAGGTGGAAACGGGGGGGGGGGGGGGGGGGGGGGGGGGCGGCAGAACTGTGCTGCTTTAACACTGCAAAGTGCAACAGAGCAAAGCAGTAGGCACAGCTGGTACGAAAAATGTATCACTTTATTATTCACTTACATTTGCAGTGCTTATTTTTTAATTCCAGCTTGACTCCTAATTAATGCATCTACTAAGAAGCTTCTAAGAATTAAACAGAACTACCGAACTACCTACCCAGGCACAGATCCTTCTTGAGAAGCTAACAGTCCTTCAGCTTCCCACTTGCCCCTACCCTGAGCCAGATCAATCCACTCCATGCCTTCCCATCCTATTTCTTTCAGATTCATTTTAATATTATCCCCCACCATCTAGATCTTACAAGTTGTCTCTCTCCACCATATTAACCAACTATATACCTAACTAACTAACTAACTAACTAACTGAATCCACGGAACAGAATCCTTCTTGAAATGCTAAGAGTTCCTCCGCTAGCCACAAAATTTCCCACATTTTACATTCACAAAAGCCTGCAACTTGTCCATATCCTGAGCCAGATCAATCCAGTCCATGCCCACCCAACTGATTTCTTTAAGGTCCATTTTAATATTATCCTCCCATTTATGCCCAAGTCTTCCAAGCTTCCTTCACACTGCCCCACCAAAATCTTGTATGAATTTTCTAAAAACTGTGGTCCTGTGTAACGTTTTGTAACATGCTGATTTTTTACGATGAGGAGACTTCAGCACCCTGCCCAACCCCAAGCTGAAGGACCACCCTTTATCGGCTATCCACGAGTAGTTGTTCAATATATTCGCTGCTACTCTCCACATCTGGAGGTCATCCCCTCCATCCACAACCTGAGGAGACACCACGACATGGCGGCAGGGACCGGCTTATCCTGGGCTAAGAAGACACTCCAGGGGGTGGGGGGTTCATTTACTTTCAAAATTAACCTTGAACTATAAATACATAAATTAAACCTGCAAACAAAGGACATATTATATTTTGATCCGTGTCATGAATACTCTGTGCAATTTGCTTTCCACAAAGCACTGTTCTATATATCTCTGCACAAAGATCATTTGGTCCTGTCACTTATCTGCATGTTGTGCTACACGCACTTAAGCAGCACAGTGTTTTCCACTTTACAAATATTATATATTTCCACAACATGTAATTAGAACTAAACGTTTTGCTGGACCAGCTACTTCAACCGACCTGTGAACCACACGGTACAGCTACTTTAACAGACCTGTGAACCACACGGTACAGCCCCGGAAGCCTCGCAGGTTCCCTAGAATTTGACCTCTCTTATCTCGCGACACATGGTGCTTCTGCTCAGTCACATTTGTTGCGACCTGAAGAGTCTGTAAAAGACATACTGATAAACTTTATGTTGAGCCTTATATAGGCTAGAAACATGTTGGGCAACATTTAATAAAAATTGTGTTAAATAACATATACTGTGTACATTTGTCTGCATAACATATACATACTGATAACTTAAAGGCACAATTACTGTACTTCACAAAATGTCTCAGGGGGCAAATCATAACAAAGTTATGTAAAAGTGTGTTTAGAGTGGCCTTGCCACGGCTCAGGCCGTTAGTCACCTGCCTCTCATCACACAGGCACAGATTATATCCCAGGTCAGTCCATGTGGGATTTGTGGTCGACAAAGCGGCACTGGGACAGGTTTTTCTCCCAGTACTTCACTTTTCTCCTGTCAGTATCATTCCACCAATGCACCATACTAATTCATTCACCTACCACCATTATTATATAATCTTAGCAGTTGACAGCACTGATAAACAACACATATACAATGTTTAGAGCCTGACATATGCAGTGTCCTACACATCCCATTCAGGTCTCCTGAAGTATGGCATCATATCAATGGTGAAGAATTACTATGTTTTGGAGGAGCCTGCTATCTCCATCTTCAGGGTAACCCAAGAAGAGGACTGCAATTAATTTGTAGCAATTAATAAAGCAATGTGATAGCAAAGCCACAGATTTAACGGCATTAAGAACAAGGTCTGTCAATGGACAGGACATCCCTTGTATTATGCCTCAGAGTACAGCATTCCCTTGGCCATCCCAAGCTCAGAGCATCCTGCATAATCCTGACTATATCAGTTTTAATTGACATTAATATAATTGGACTTTCCAAGACGTTCCCCATCACACTTTTGTATGGAACACACAGCTTCTTGTTATGTGAACTGCTGACTTAATTCAGCCTTCTTACGTCAAAGTACCTTCCCAAGCACTTGTATGTTTACTGTGTGTTCTTCCCACAAAGCAAGAAACTGTTGCACACACATACATACAAAACAACTGGAAAAATTAATTTTCTTAATATAATGTGATCTTGATCATTTTGCACCATTATACACACTAAAAACCACATCTAGCTGTTAAAGCCGAAATAAGTAGTGATCTCGAATGACGGATAAAAAGGAAATTCATGACAGTTTATGTAGATGAAGGTACAGCAATGACTGTCATGAACACAAACGTATCTAATAACAGGATGTCACCTGATATGCCTGGGAGTTGCAAACTATAAAATGCATCTCAATGGGGAACTATCCTCCATGGCACAGGCAAAAGTAAGCTGTTACATGCAAAACCTCTTGAAGTAGCTCATCTCATCTGTATTAACAACACCAGCTAAGCTTTTTATTTATGCAAATTGTAAACTGCTGCTGCAAGGTGAGCAAGATATGCACACAACGCACATAACTACATTCCGAAGGACTGTTTATTGAAAAATAGATACTTGTAGGGAAAAGATGTTTACACAAATAGTATCATTTTTTATGTTTGTGAGTTAACAGTGAATATATCATTATGTCCAACAAGCTGTATGAGTCAGGTCCAGTGACATGCCCACTGTGGCTCCATGTTGCCACAGTATTTACATCTGTGCCATGCAGGCCGTAGAACATGTGATTGCTGTCACCTCTTTTCCGAGTACAAGTGTGTATTGTTCTGTTTGCGATTTTGGCATGCCTAGATAATGGCACACTTGAAACAACGCATGCCTGTGGCAAATTTCGCTTTGAACTGGGGGTAAACGCTTTCAAAATGTAGAACGTAGCTTGCCAGTAGCAGACAGTGGAAGAACACAAGTCTTTTTAAAGTTTTTGCAAGTTCAAAAGCGGCGTGACCTCTGCTGAAGATGCCGAACACTCGGGACATCCACTGACATGCAAAACAGATGAAAATGTGGATCCTGTGAAAGAACATGTCCTCAAAGACAGAAGAGTCACCATCCGTGAAGTTGCTGACATGTTAGAAATCTAATTTGGATTAGTGCGGGGCATTTTGGAACACAATCTGTGGGTGGTAGTAGTAAGGGTAAAGTTCACACTATAACCTGCAATGAAGGCCCAGAGGGGGAATAAAGGTATAGTTCTACTCTTTCTTTAACCTCGGCGCTAGACGGGGGTGGGTGGTCAACGCAGCACCCTGGCCTATTTACCCCCGGGAAAGACACCCGGTACTCATTGTACAGGAGGCTGGGTGAGCCCCAGGGCCGATTTGGACGGGTGCGGAAAATCTCGCCCCCACCGGGATTCGATCCCCGGACCGCCCAGCCAGTAGCAAGTCGCTATACCGACTGGGCTATCGCGGCCCACGAACATGTGTGGAATTGCCGCCAAATTCGTCTGTGCCTGAATTTCTGGCCACAAACAAACTGGCTGTCACTCCTCACCTTCCCTACTCAGCACATTGGCGTCGCGTGACTTACTTTGTCAAAACTCACGACTGCGTTAAAGGGATGCCATGGACATGCAGCACGCATGCAGAATTCATAAACATAACTGTAACATAACACTGTTTGCAACTGCGCTTATAACTACATATTCCATGACCACTCAATCTAAATCACAAGGTCTAATCTTCTTGTATTTTAAGTTCATCTGAGACT
This sequence comes from Reticulitermes speratus, assembly GCA_021186555.1. Classification (NCBI taxonomy): domain Eukaryota; kingdom Metazoa; phylum Arthropoda; class Insecta; order Blattodea; family Rhinotermitidae; genus Reticulitermes; species Reticulitermes speratus. Next base: position 44,168,562 of record JAJKFL010000009.1, on the reverse strand, counting down.
TCCAAAATTTATTTTATTTTTCAAAATTCCAATGTACCAGTTATCAGCCGATTTTGGTGGCTGATTTCGGCTGAAGGGTAAATCGCGTAAAACGTTTGATATCATCATGTCTACAAAATTTGTGTTTCTTAAATTTCGATTTGGTGGTGGGGGGGGGGGGGGGAGGGTGCTCAGCCGTTCCTTTGGGTGCGCGACTGTCACCACGATTTAAGGAAAAGTTGCCGAGTTTCAAACAATGCACTTCACGAAATGCTTCAAACGGTGGCGCGATCTCTGGGCTCGCTGTATGAAGTCTGAAGCAGACTGCCGGACAGTGAAGACGACAACACTGTCAGACGGTCCAGTGTTGTCGTTATGGGGAAATACATTCAGTCCCGGAACTATTTCGTCGCACCACGTATATGTGGTTATGCAATACAACAATGTGGTGTTCAGTATCACATTGCATAGAAAGCACTGTCGTTTGTTGATTCATGGCTGAAATGCAAAATAAATGTGTTGAACACTCTACAGCCCAGTGAACACTCATGTACCACTCTACAGCCCAGTGAACACTCATGTACCACTCTACAGCCCAGTGAACACTCATGTACCACAATACAGCCCAGTGAACACTCATGTACCACAATACAGCCCAGTGAACACTCATGTACCACAATACAGCCCAGTGAACACTCATGTACCACAATACAGCCCAGTGAACACTCATGTACCACAATACAGCCCAGTGAACACTCACGTACCACAATACAGCCCAGTGAACACTCACGTACCACAATACAGCCCAGTGAACACTCATGTACCACAATACAGCCCAGTGAACACTCATGTACCACAATACAGCCCAGTGAACACTCATGTACCACAATACAGCCCAGTGAACACTCATGTACCACAATACAGCCCAGTGAACACTCATGTACCACAATACAGCCCAGTGAACACTCATGTACCACAATACAGCCCAGTGAACACTCATGTACCACAATACAGCCCAGTGAACACTCATGTACCACAATACAGCCCAGTGAACACTCATGTACCACGCTCTGCCCATGGAGTCCACTTAGGCTTTGTACGGATCTCAGAACAGCAACTGTTTCCTACTAGTACGAAGCCCGTTCAGTTTCAACGGCAATACTGGCACTTACGAGGTTTGCCGTCTAACTTATTTAAACAAATATCTGTTCGGTGAAAAAAATATAAAACAGTTGAACAATTTTAAAAATCTTAAGTCACCTCAAGCAGCAAGTTTTTCCTTGTAAATTCATACAAATGTTTTTTAAAGACGTGCCTGTACTGTATTATTAATTTTATTAATTACGTCACGGTGACTACATTTATTACAATTCTGCGCCATATCCTTTCCTACTCTACCAGACCCAGTTCTATGAGCAAGTTTTTGGGGCGCTACAATGAATCCGATATTTAAACTATCATTGTGGCTGAAGTATTCAACGGACTGAAGTCAGGGTGGGACTGAAGCAAACCCTGATATTAACAAGCTGCAAGTATTGTGTGGCAAGAGCAACACGAAGCGCATAACACGTCAAACTGCCCTCTATCATATGGTCAAAAAAAAAACAAAATCTTACGTCACTTTCTGACCAGCCTGCCATCTAACCAAATTCACTTACACAGGTTTAAAAGCACCGTGACACTACGTGGCCTGTCGTTCGACACAACCTCCCCAAAATATCGAAACGTATTATCATCATCGTCGATGTTATACGGACACACACACACATACATACATCCACTCACACGTTTGGCTTTTACACGCAAGAAGATACATTCACACATTTTTATATCCACGGCGCAAAGTGTTTACTGGGCGGTACGAGCTGAACCGCTACATTAAATTCAGGTTAGCCTTAAGTCTATAAAGGGTTAAGGATGACAACGGCCAGTAGTACCTTTCCTTGCTGCCTGTAGAACCAAGAACGATTGCCAATCATCTTGCCACTTCCCAATCACGACGACGTAGGCGATGCAGTGCCAACGACCGTCCGCTGTCTACTACACACAGGCAACTCGAGCGGCACACTTAAATACGAGACTTCCGTCTCTTTCTGATACTGTCAACTGCTATCTTTCTCTGACCCGTAACTCGACAGTTTTCACAAATACTGCGTGCAGCACAACAAGTCTCACTGTAAGCGTACTCCACCGCAATCCACATCGCCGGCCTTCAGCGGAATAAGCTCAATTCGGCATAACAGAATTACAGGGGTCTACTACATGTAGCCCTCGATTTGCGCCGGTCCAATTTGAGCCGATTCAGAATATCGCCGATTTTGAAACCAGGTCAAAAAGTGGAAAAAATATATTTTACTATTATTTATAACGTTTTACAATTTTTCTCGTACTGCTTCTTATACTAAATCGTAATTCTTACATCGCTGGTGTAAGAGGAAGACGAAGAGGAGGAAAGAGAGGAAGAAGAACTTCCTCTACGTCAAATGAAGACAAGCGATCTCCAGAGCATCCTCTGACATAGATAAACTGACAGATGAGCTCTGCGAGATTGACCGCGACTGGGAGTGGAGTGCTACAGCGAAGAGGAGCGTTATGGCATCCGTGAGGCCTTATCGTGACATTTTGATAGAAAGAAAGAAGAAATCACGACAGTCCACACTGCGTGCTTTCTTTAAAAACGTGACATCCTCAACCAGTGACTTCGTCACAGAACTAACGCCGCTTCATTACGCCATTGCCGGTTGTAAGTGTACAAAATATATTATTTAAATTCCCTTTATTATATTTACGTTATTTCAGAACTTTAAATGCAACGCCATTATATTACTGGTCGATGTTTGGGTGCCGGGAACGCGTGTCACATTATAAATTTGTTTCAATTTACGCCGGTTCGTCCAGGAACGCATCCCCGGCGTAAGTCGAGGGCTACCTGTATTTCAGCGCTTGACTACAGCAACTGTGGAAAATCTCGACAATGGAGGCTGCCCACCCCTAGTTCCAGATCAAAACGTTTATCAAAGGTCCCCACAGTGCGCTGGGATAGCTCAGTCAGTATAGTGACTAGGCTACGGGCTGGACGTCTGAGAAATTGTGTTTCGATCCCAGCAGGGGCAGAAGATTTTTCTCTTCTCCAAAAGTCCAGACCGGCCCTGGGGCCCACACAGCCTCCCACATTCAATGGGCACCTGGGGCTATTTCCCGGTGGGTAAAGCGGCCGGGGCGTGAAGCTGACCACTCACCTCCAGTGCCGCGGTTAAGAATGGGTGGACCTATACCTCCACTCCCCCATATCCCTTCCTTGTGTGCACGTGGACATTTCCTTCTTCACTCTCACCAAGAAATGAAAGTGCCGCAGCTTACAGGCACTTTCTCGTACATGCGGGCATGCCTATGCAGACAGGCGGCAATCGTCATGTGACAAGACTGAGCGAGATAGGAATTCCAGTTTGTGGGTCTCGCAGATCCTGGAATGACGCGGAACTGGAACGGTTTGTGTCAATATATGGGTGATAAGCAATCCGCATAGAAGGCAGATCACTGAAGTAACTAACCAATTCCACGGAGCTCAGGCATTCTTTGCAATCTAAGAGTTCCCCAGCTACTCAACACGGAACCTAAAGGTTCACTGCCGTGCTCAAAACAGCCCGCCACTTGTCCCCGTCATGGGCCAAATACAGTCCACGCCCCAGCCTACTTTTAAGATCCATTTTAATAATATCCTCCCACCTAGGCCTAAGACTTCAAGCGCTCTCTTTCCTTCAGATTTCCCCACCAACCCCTGTATGCACCTCTCCAAGAACCAATACGTGCCACATGTCTCGCCCATCTTATTACTGACTTGACCATCCTAATAATATTTGGTAAGTACAAATAATTAAGCTCCTCATTACAACAATTTTCTCCAGCCCCCCGTTACCTCCCCCCTCTTAGGCCCAAATATCTTCCTCAGGACCCACTGTCTAACACCCACAACCTACAGTCTTCCCCTACACTTACATACAGTAACAGGCAGAAGTACAGTTATGTACATTTTAATCCTCATGGTCTTAGGCAGCACACGAAGGCAACAGATTCCCGTGTTTTGCCTATCTGCGTTGAGTTGCTTCACTGCAATCATTACAAATTGCCCAGGTTCATAGCAACGCCTGTAGCACTGCAAATAAAAAATATAACACTAACAAGAATCACAGCAGATTCAGTCGAACACAAGTACCAGTATTCAGCATTAGCTCAACAACATGTTTCGGCCCAACGGGCCATCGTCAGGTTGGCAAGAATGGAAGAATAAATACAGAATTCAGAATGGAAATGGAAATTTGGAATGCAAATTACTGTTATCTAAACACAACGGGGATGAATCGTCTTAAAATGTTAACACTAATGTTGTTCGAAGAGACGAGAAAGAACAGCTTGGCGGTTCTGAATACAAAGTATAACCTCCACTGCCGATCGTAATCACACGTAACCACTTTCACACTCCTTAACTCCGTAAAGCCCAGTGGTTACTATATGTACCACCAGGTTTAACATTCACAAATTCTACGTTCTGCCCACACAGTGTATTTATGTGTTTTGTGTGGATCTCAGAACAAACAGCGATTATTTCACTGTACAACATTAACTGACTGGTTTGTATAACTGAGACGGAGTGTGTTTACTGCGCGGTACGAACTGTATTTATGTGTTTTGTGTGGATCTCAGAACAAACAGCGATTATTTCACTGTACAGCATTAACTGACTGGTTTGTATAACTGAGACGGAGTGTGTTTACTGCGCGGTACGAACTGTATTTATGTGTTTTGTGTGGATCTCAGAACAAACAGCGATTATTTCACTGTACAGCATTAACTGACTGGTTTGTATAACTGAGACGGAGTGTGTTTACTGCGCGGTACGAACTGTATTTATGTGTTTTGTGTGGATCTCAGAACAAACAGCGATTATTTCACTGTACAGCATTAACTGACTGGTTTGTATAACTGAGACGGAGTGTGTTTACTGGCGCGGTACGAACTGTATTTATGTGTTTTGTGTGGATCTCAGAACAAACAGCGATTATTTCACTGTACAGCATTAACTGACTGCTTTGTATAACTGAGACGGAGTGTGTTTACTGCGCGGTACGGACTGTATTTATGTGTTTTGTGTGGATCTCAGAACAAACAGCGATTATTTCACTGTACAACATTAACTGACTGGTTTGTATAACTGAGACGGAGTGTGTTTACTGCGCGGTACGGACTGTATTTATGTGTTTTGTGTGGATCTCAGAACAAACAGCGATTATTTCACTGTACAACATTAACTGACTGGTTTGTATAACTGAGACGGAGTGTGTTTACTGCGCGGTACGAACTGTATTTATGTGTTTTGTGTGGATCTCAGAACAAACAGCGATTATTTCACTGTACAACATTAACTGACTGGTTTGTATAACTGAGACGGAGTGTGTTTACTGCGCGGTACGGACTGTATTTATGTGTTTTGTGTGGATCTCAGAACAAACAGCGATTATTTCACTGTACAACATTAACTGACTGGTTTGTATAACTGAGACGGAGTGTGTTTACTGCGCGGTACGAACTGTATTTATGTGTTTTGTGTGGATCTCAGAACAAACAGCGATTATTTCACTGTACAACATTAACTGACTGGTTTGTATAACTGAGACGGAGTGTGTTTACTGCGCGGTACGAACTGTATTTATGTGTTTTGTGTGGATCTCAGAACAAACAGCGATTATTTCACTGTACAGCATTAACTGACTGGTTTGTATAACTGAGACGGAGTGTGTTTACTGCGCGGTACGAACTGTATTTATGTGTTTTGTGTGGATCTCAGAACAAACAGCGATTATTTCACTGTACAACATTAACTGACTGCTTTGTATAACTGAGACGGAGTGTGTTTACTGCGCGGTACGGACTGTATTTATGTGTTTTGTGTGGATCTCAGAACAAACAGCGATTATTTCACTGTACAGCATTAACTGACTGGTTTGTATAACTGAGACGGAGCGTGTTTACTGCGCGGTACGGACTGTATTTATGTGTTTTGTGTGGATCTCAGAACAAACAGCGATTATTTCACTGTACAACATTAACTGACTGCTTTGTATAACTGAGACGGAGTGTGTTTACTGCGCGGTACGGACTGTATTTATGTGTTTTGTGTGGATCTCAGAACACACAGCGATTATTTCACTGTACAACATTAACTGACTGGTTTGTATAACTGAGACGGAGTGTGTTTACTGCGCGGTACGGACTGTATTTATGTGTTTTGTGTGGATCTCAGAACAAACAGCGATTATTTCACTGTACAACATTAACTGACTGGTTTGTATAACTGAGACGGAGTGTGTTTACTGCGCGGTACAAACTGAACCGTTACACAATTCAGATCAGTCTTCATCTTCAGAGGATCTGTTCCTAGAACCAGCGGCTTGTAAGCTGGAACTACACATTTTTACTTTAACTACTTCGGAACTGATAACAGTCCGTCAGCAAGGCCAGCAACTGCACGCCGACCGCATGACAAATCTGAACCAATACGTAGTAACAAACATATTCAATACACTGTATATGTTCACAGTTTTTGCAGAAATTTAATTCAACATTCTAACATTCTAACATTTACATATAGTGTATATGAACAATGTCTGACCTTCATAGCCAGCCCCACACAAGCCCTTTTTATTCTGCTTACATAACAACACTTTGTAGCCGCTACGATTAGTTCGACTTGGCAGAACAATCATATCTTACAAGGACACTAAACACGTTTTCAAAGAAATGTGGCACTTAAAGCAGGAAATGGCCTTATAGTATGGTAACCGCGAGTCCGTCACCACAAAACAAAATTCGAGCCGTGTAAAACATTCACACAAGTGGCTGTCTGAATCAACAGCATGCGAGAAGCTGCCGGTGGGAAAGCTGGGCATTGTATTTATCTCTGAGAGACTTAGAGTGTCATTACAGCGAAGTTCCTGTAGATTCAAGCCTTCGGGGATGTTAGGCGATGTCTTTCGGTAAACGGAACTACAACCTCAGTGCCACAGAGCAGCCTAATGTCTATTTGTACAGGCTGTCACAAGTTTCGGCAGAACAAGCCCAAGGGTACAAACAAGCAGTGTGCAATATACCGCATATCACGGCGTTCATTCGAACGCAGAGCATGGACCAGAGTCCTTCTGAGAAGCTAACAGTTCCTCAGCTAGTTCAGAAATTCCCTGCGTGTTATGGAACCTGAAGATTCATCACCGTGGTCACAACACCCCGCCACTTGTTCGTAACCTGAGCCAGATTAATCCAGTCCACGCCCTCTCCTAATGTTTAAGATTCCTTTTATTGTCCCTCCACATATACTTAGGTCTTCCATGTGGTCTCTTACATTCAGGTTTCCCCATGAAAACTCTGTATGCATTTCTGTTCTCTCCCAAATGTGCCACGTGCCCCGCCCATTATCTGGTGAACAGCACAAACCATAAAGCTCCTCATTTTACAGCTTTGTCCAGTCTCCTGTCACCTCCTCCCTCGTAGGCCCAAATATTGTCCACATCACCTTGTCCAACAACTTCCGCCTAGCCCATGCAAAACAAGCACAGCACAACTGCACATGTTGCTGGACAGCCAATGCATGCCGTCACGTGACCGGACCGCAGCCTGGAGCACAAACAGACGTGCCACAATCTGCAGCTACGTCGTGTCGAACTCAACAATGCTGAATCGACTGAAGGTTGCTGTTTTTGTTGACAAAGGATCAATCAAAATAATTCACAATGTTCCCTTCGGCTATTCCGAAGTGACGGTGTTTCGATGTATTTCCCACAACACCTTCAACTTCAACACACAAAAACAGTGTACGCACGTTTCCCCCGTCCTGTTAAATTAGATTCCCAAGCGCCAAATGTCCCTATTTTTTATGCACCCTCTTTGTTCTTTCAGGGACATGGAAAGTGAGGCGAAGGAGAGGGCGCACCCGTGCCCCCCCCCCCCCAGAATTTGCAAACATTTCCTGTTGCTGCGCATTTTAAAATGTTACAAAAAATCCAAGTCAGATAAACCAACGTAATATTGTTCAAGTGACGATCCTTTTGGGTTTGACCACCCGACGTTTCGGAGCAACATGCTGCCTCCAGCTTCATGGTGACTGAATTTGGTTCAGGTGGATGCTGAAGTGACTGTAAAGATGACTGTGCCCCATACAGCCCACACACACACTCTTGCTCTGCGTCCAAACTCTACGACATACAGCCACCCCACAAAAGGGCACATTGCCACTGGTAGCAGAAGTTACCAGCATGACCACACAGGCAGGAAGTCCGTTAGTGTAAGCACCATCCCAGCTATAGTTACACTGTGTTTGTGTCACAGCCCAGCAATGCACTTCGTGCGCAGGAAGGGCTCAATGGACCATGGGAGGTCGGCTTGGTCTCTGCCTTTAATTTGGCTTCAACGCACGCAGTGCAGCATCCACCTTAACCGATTCAGTCACCCTGAAAATGGAGGACATACGTTGCTCCGAATCACCAGAACCACAGACGCTACAGAGCGTAAACCCAAACACAAGTCACTCCAACGACAACTTCAAGGCTTTATAAACTCAATACTGTTCCTAACTGAAGCAACCCACAAACATAGACTAAACAGTTTTTTATATTACATGTAGCATGCATTTTGTCATAAGTTTAAGTTAAACCAACCAATGCATAATAATTATTAACAAAGTATATGTGTAACCCCTACATACATTTCGGCAATAAAGTTGCCATCCTCAGGGGGCGCATCAAAGAATCACAAGTATCCATGGCATCCAGATACACATACATTTGGCATTATAATGGAAGTACACATGCCGCTCACAATATTGTGAGTGCCGAAACGTATGTAGGGGTTACAAATATACCTTACTGTGTTAATAATTATGGTGCATTGGTTCGTTTAACTTAAACTTATAGACTAAACAATTATTATTGTGCTTGTTCACATTTATTCACGTAGCCACCCACAGAAACTGAGACTGAATCTCTGGCTTCACCTAAAATTAGTTTGTCCAATTTTTTTGTACAAATGTTTCAAAAAGCATAGCAATCAACTAATTTTGGTGATCATTTGCATTGAGTCACAGATTATTGTGACTGAAAGGGTGTATTCATTACACAATGACTACTACACTATGAAATCAACCAACTCCATGAAGCACAGTCCTTTAAGAACTACTAGTTCCTGAGCTAGTCAAGAAATTTCCCATATCCGATGGAACCCACAGGTTGATTACCATTCACAGTGTTCACAACAGCTCTCCACCTGCCCCAAGCTGAGCCAGGTGAATTACGCCCGTGTCCTCTCAGCTACCGTCCTTAAGATCCAGTTTAATATCACCATCTCATGAAAGCCAACGTCATCAAAGAGGTCTATTACGTTCAGGTTTCCACGCCAAAACTCTGTGTTCATTTCTCTTCTCTCCTGTGTGCGCTGTATGCTTGGCCCACCTCATCCTCCCTAATTTTATTCCCTGATATCTTTTAAACAGTGAAAATCACGTAGCTCCTCATTATGCAGTTTTCTCCATTGTCCAGTTACTTAATACGATAATTAAACCAACAGTTACAACTGCACGTGAAACGTGGATAATGAAAATGAAAAATTGAACTGAAGCTTTCAATTTTTTAAAGGAAAATTCTGCGGAAAATATTTGGTCCAAATAAACAAGCCGCAGCTCTTGGAGAATTAAAACTAATGAAGAACAGGATAAATTAACTAAGAGAAAAAATATGGCAACTGAGATTAAATCAAGAAGTATTGCATGGTTAGGGCATTTAGAATGAATGGAAGAACATCAGCTAAATAAGAAAATTATGGAATAGAAATCCATAGCTTGTAGACCAAGAGGAAGACCCAAAATGAAGTGGGAAGATGATGTAAAGCATGATTCAAAAGTTATGAAAATCTGTCATTGGAAAAAGCATGCTAAAAGTAGGAATGAATGGAAACAGATCACTGAGTGGACCAAAACTCACAAAGAGTTGTAGCGCCGAAGAAGAAGAAGATGATGATGATGAGCCTTTGCTTCCTCCCTCTTAGGTCCAAATATCTTCCTCAGCACCATATTGTCAAACACCCTCAGCCTGTGTTCTTCCTTTAATGTGAGACACCAAGTTTCACACCCATACAACACAAAGGCAAAATTACAGTTCTGTACAGTGCTGTATGGATGCGAAAGCTAGACGTTGATGAAGGCAGACAAAAGGAAGCTAGATGCCTTCGAGCTATGGACATGCAGAAGACTGCTCAGAATACCACGGACAGCAAGTAGGACGAATGCATCGGTGATTAAACAAATTAAGCCCAAGCACTCCCTAGAAACCTTAGCTGTAACAGGCAAATTGAAACATTTTGGACACATAATGTGCACGTGAGATTGACTGGAAACAGATTTGATGTTAGGATTGACAGACGGCAGTAGAAGAGGAAGCCAGCGGACAAAATGGACAGACGAAATACAAAGAACCATGACGATGAACTGGCATGACACCATAAACCATGACACGCAAAACAGAACGCAATGGAGGGACCTGATCTACACGGCCGTGGAAAATAGGAAACGACAAAACAAATATGACTGAGGGACAGCAAGACCCTGTACCTCTTACTCAGAAAATCCAGTGGGATCACCAGGGGTCACTTGCGACCTCAAGGAGCTACTACTACTACTACAGTTCAATCCTTTTATGAAACCAAGTAGCTGCAACAAGTAGCAATGGGTCATGGGCCACTATCACTGAACGGCAGCAGCAGATCAGGACAACATCATCAACATGGGTGAGTGAAATAGAAACCTAAGAATTTTTTTTACCAGATAATCTATTGTACATAAGTTCAGCAAAGCTTCATCACTCTGCAACATATTGTGATCTACCATACACAGCATGTGCTTCGAATCCACACCAAAGGCTTTTTGTGCCTACAGCTGCACACAGTAGGGTGCCAATTTGTTCCACAGTTTTAAGGTTTTAATTTCACTCGCCCTCATACAAGCACCATGTACAGAACAACACTGGTGAACTACGTACGTCCACATGCCACGTGAACTCTACTGACGATACAAACTCCACTCTGCAAGACTGAAATACAAGTGTAATGCAGTCTACACAGACAGACACACTGACACACTTGACTTTTGCAGTTCCTAAATACAGTCATTCAATGTCCCAATATCTCTCAATTTTTCATTTACTGGACTGATGTTACAAAACCAGATCCATACAAAACAGGAATAACAAGCAGAATATTACATTTTGTGTATTCATTTCAGAGAAAGTAACTTGGCGAATGTGCCTCATATCTTACAACTACAAGAACTATTCAAGTCATCATTTTATTTCTACAGGATGAAACTGCTTGTGTTGGCTGACAGTGTACTAAATATTTTCCATCTTAAAGTCTGTCTAAAACTCTCCAAGTCTACATTTATTACTAACACTTAAGACAGTTCACAAGAAACAAATTTATAGTTGTATGCCTCCAAGGGTCCCATCTATAATGCTCAGAAAACATTTTTCAGCTGTGTATTCAGATATAAAGAAAACCACTGACTTACTGAACTGAATTTCTAAGGCGAGTCTCAGAGTTTTATATGATCACACTTCCTCAAATTTCATCATGAACCTAACTGCTGTTTATGCTTGAATCCTGAAACATTTTCAAATGCAAATTATGATACTTATATTTCCAAGAAATTAAATATCAACATAAACAGCTTTTGGCAATCCAATTCCAGGCTTCTGCATTCTCTTGCGCTATCAGCTGTAAGATATGTAAGCCTCCCCTTCCCTTGATAATTTAAGACATAGGCAATGTGTTGTACACTCTTCCCTCAGAATGAAATGTCAGCTCTGATATAACTATGCGCATTTCTCCATAGAAAATGAAAACATATTAACTGCAATTTTAATATTCCATACTCTTTCTTTACAAACGCAGACCAATTTAAATTCACAGCAGCAATTCTAATAAAGTATATGTTAATATGCACACACAGATCCAATTAAGTGCTATAAATTACTGCCAAGATTTGATCTTCTCTTGGTACTCATCACTTTCAAAATACACAATATGGATTTTTATTTTATTGTTTACTGAACGACGCTATCTGTGAATGCGCTCTCGTCCAAAAAACTTACGAGGTCTTCTGGACTAGTTCCCGATAGACAGGAAAGATGAGCAAGCAAGTGGTCCTGGCCAAACCTATGGCATATAACGTGGGGAAACTGAAGAAAATCACGCAGTGTGTTCCACGTTAGACAACGTCCACGCCAACATTCGAACCACTTCCCTAGCAACTCATGCCCGCCACCGCTCAGGCCACCTTGATCAACAAACGTACGCATTCACACCTAACAGGTAGAACCTCTAAATTAACGTCGACATAATCCACTCATAAAAAATCCGCCACAAAACAAGTAACATTAAGACGAATACGGTGAGAAAACTGCCTAGTATTGAACATAAATATCACCATCTCATGAAAAAAATCCTGAACTCATGAGCCCCAGTCGTATTTTAACATTTCGTACATACCGTTTTCTGCTTTTTAATAATTTCTTGATCGGCAGGCATGGCAATACCACAATTCATCGGACTCCACAGAATACAGAAGGATGCGGATGTACAGCTCAATGGAACCGTAACTTCATGTGCACTCTTCTGCCATCTATGAATCATACCAGCAACGGCGACTTCAGTGGCTCCAACCATAAGCGGAGATGTCAATCGCAACTTCTTCCGGTTCTCAGTGCCACTTATAAGAAAATGGTCGTTTCTGAGGAACCTGCTGCCTTCATACTCATGGTGAACATGACGATATGGACAGCACGTTCATCTTAAACTTTAGCATGTGTCCAGCACCCCACACTGTTTCACATCCCACAAAACTTGCTCTACATTTATTCATGTATTTTACATTCCATGGATCCTTGTAGGTATAAAACCTGACGGATGTGGACTTAGGCTCCCCCGATATTTGCATCATACACGAATATGTTGAAGATATTACAGAGGAATATATTCCGTCTTTACAGTGAACATGAATCTTCATGACGTGGATTATGGTCCTCTTTGGCATGTATCCATCAAATAGTTCCCCACTATCACACACATCTTTTAAAAATTTACATAAATACAAAATTTTCTTCTACTTCAACTCAAATCCCCTATTTAATCATAGACAATAGGCTGTGCCATGGCTTAGGTGGTTAGGTGTTAAACTCTCACTACAAAGTCCTGTGTTCAATTCCAGGCCAGTCCATGTGGAATATGTGGTGTACAAAGTGGCACTGGAAGAGGTTTTCCACCAAGTAATTCAGTTTTCCCGTCAGTATTATTCCACCGGTACTCTATGCTCATTCAGCCATCTATCACCAGCGCTATACAATCTCAGCAGCTGACAGCATAATTTACTAACACACAGATAATAAAACTCTGTATTGAACCTTGTATGTTACATTCACAACTTACACTTGGATATTAAACACTGTTCATCACTTCGTTTGCAAGATTTGTAACGCGAAAAAATTCTGAGAAGGTTTCAGGCATTAGATATGAAGCAAACACTTACAGTCGACTGTAGCCATGTACACTTCAGTACAAGGTAATCGCGTGTTATTGTTACGTTACAAATAAACACTACCTCAATTTGACATTAACAACACAAGAACTGTAAGACCAAGATCTGTACAGAAGTACAATTGGCTTTGTAAATTCTATCTTTAATTACCAACTGCCAACACAAGAACAATGATAATAACACAACTGAAGAACAGGGATATGACATCTGAGGTTACCATGATGGTGTCACAGAATTCTTCAGAGGAATGACTAAACACTACGGCTACAAACCGACAATAATTTAGAAAATGAACACATTATCCATGAAATAAATTGCTTTGCTGTGAGAAGAGTCACATCACTCACAAGTATAGACAATTTAAAATTGCAGATAGTTTACGTTGCTTATTTTGCCTCCATTATATTGTATGGCAAAACTGAACAAAATCAGAAAAATAAAGTCATTAGACCAATTGCAGGCATTAATAAAATTAAATACATTTCCCCTAATCGTACTTTGCTGTGGTGCTGTGGACAAGATACAGATGTTTTACCAAATTGAGACACACACGCAGTATAAATACAAGGTACAAATGCAACCTCCATATGTCAAAGGCTCTCGTTACCACATTACTGCTTTAAGCCTTTCAAGGTCATGTTTTAATAATGAAGCTGGGCTTATTCTTGGCTGGCACCATGTGGCCCATATGGCAGTGGGATGTGTTGACATCGTGTGACATGGGGATTTGTTGCCGATATTTTGGAACATCCTTCTTCCAACTGCCAGGCTCCAGTGAGTACAGTGTGTCATACAGGTGTGGGTGAATGAGCCACGTCAGCTCAGTCAGTGTAGTGACTAGGCTATGGACTGGACTGCCGAGCAATCACGGTCTCATTCCAGGCAGAGGTAAGAGATTACTCTCTTGACTAAAGCTTCCAGACCAGCTTGGGACAACTCCCCCCCCCCCTCTCTCCAGCCCCCTATTCAATGGGTACTGGAGACTCTTTCCCCAGGAGTTAAGCAGCATGGGCGTGAAGCTGACCACTCATCTCCATGTAGGGCTAAGCTTAAGAATGAGTAGAGCTATACCTCCACTCCACAATATACCATCATGGCATGCACACAGACAACTTTATGGTTGTTCTTCCTTTTTGAGGAAGGCAGGAGTGGGGCCAAATGCAAGCCAATAGGAACACTGAACACTTGTTGTCAGCACACACGATACAAGGAAGAAGTTGCTGTTTTTCTGTATGTTAGGAGGATGCACAAATTTGTTACTACACAGTTTGTTACTACACAGTTTGTTACTACACAGTTTCATGTTACTACACAGTTTCATGTTACTACACAGTTTCATGTTACTACACAGTTTGTTACTACACAGTTTCATGTTACTACACAGTTTCATGTTACTACACAGTTTCATGTTACCTTCCTTATTTGTGAACATAATTTATTGTAAAGAAGATATCACATACTTCACTAGACCAGTTGAGTGTGTGCAGTGTGTGCAGTGTGTGCAGTGTGTACAGTGTGTGCAGTGTGTGCAGTGTGTGCAGTGTGTGCAGTGTGTACAGTGTGTGCAGTGTGTGCAGTGTGTGCAGTGTGTACAGTGTGTGCAGTGTGTGCAGTGTGTGCAGTGTGTACAGTGTGTGCAGTGTGTGCAGTGTGTGCAGTGTGTGCAGTGTGTGCAGTGTGTGCAGTGTCAGTGTGTACAGTGTGTGCAGTGTGTGCAGTGTGTGCAGTGTGTGCAGTGTGTGCAGTGTACAGTGTGTGCAGTGTGTACAGTGTGTGCAGTGTGTGCAGTGTGTACAGTGTGTGCAGTGTGTGCAGTGTGTGCAGTGTACAGTGTGTGCAGTGTGTGCAGTGTGTGCAGTGTGTGCAGTGTGTACAGTGTGTGCAGTGTGTGCAGTGTCTACAGTGTGTGCAGTGTGTACAGTGTGTGCAGTGTGTACAGTGTGTGCAGTGTGTACAGTGTGTACAGTGTGTGCAGTGTGTACAGTGTGTGCAGTGTGCGCAGTGTGCGCAGTGTGCACAGTGTGTACAGTGTGTGCAGTGTGTGCAGTGTGTGCAGTGTGTGCAGTGTGTGCAGTGTGTGCAGTGTGTGCAGTGTGTGCAGTGTGTACAGTGTGTACAGTGTGTGCAGTGTGTACAGTGTGTGCAGTGTGTACAGTGTGTGCAGTGTGTGCAGTGTGTGCAGTGTGTGCAGTGTGTGCAGTGTGTACAGTGTGTACAGTGTGTGCAGTGTGTACAGTATGTGCAGTGTGTGCAGTGTGTGCAGTGTGTACAGTGTGTGCAGTGTGTGCAGTGTGTGCAGTGTGTGCAGTGTGTGCAGTGTACAGTGTGTGCAGTGTGTGCAGTGTGTGCAGTGTGTACAGTGTGTGCAGTGTGTGCAGTGTGTGCAGTGTACAGTGTGTGCAGTGTGTACAGTGTGTGCAGTGTGTACAGTGTGTGCAGTGTGTGCAGTGTGTACAGTGTGTGCAGTGTGTGCAGTGTGCACAGTGTGCACAGTGTGTACAGTGTGCACAGTGTGTACAGTGTGCACAGGTGTGTACAGTGTGTACAGTGTGTGCAGTGTGTGCAGTGTGTGCAGTGTGTGCAGTGTGTGCAGTGTGTGCAGTGTGTGCAGTGTGTGCAGTGTGTACAGTATGTGCAGTGTGTGCAGTGTGTGCAGTGTACAGTGTGTACAGTGTGTGCAGTGTGTGCAGTGTGTACAGTGTGTGCAGTGTGTGCAGTGTGTACAGTGTGTGCAGTGTGTACAGTGTGTGCAGTGTGTGCAGTGTGTACAGTGTGTGCAGTGTGTGCAGTGTGTACAGTGTGTGCAGTGTGTACAGTGTGTGCAGTGTGTGCAGTGTGTACTGACAACTCCTTCCTTTCACAGAATGTCTGCTTATTTAGAAAGGCCCCATGTCAGTGCCTCAGCACACAATGACACAGCACAGAATTAAGACGGTCTGTAAAAAGGTAAAGTTCATATTCAAGTCTTCTGGGATGCCACACTGAGTCATTGGGTTAACAGTTCCTGATGATTCAAATGTTCGTAATGCCTTCATCTTCAGGGTAAAGCTGTCCACTCTGCTTGGACTACCTGACCCTGAAGATAAGGAAGTACAATCATTCAAAATGTCAGCAGCCATTTACCCAGCGACACAGCATAACACTGCAGAATGCTTGCAACTTCAGCAACACTGTGCTGACAATCTGACCATCACAAAGGTACAGCAGTCCCTGTGCACACCATAAAGACATTACATCCCTCAGCAACACTGCGCTGACAATCTGACCATCACAAAGGTACAGCAGTCCCTGTGCACACCATAGACATTACATCCCATGGAAGTCCAACACTGGTCACTGATTGAGAAATAACCGATCAGCATAACAGGTAATCAGGCTTACCAGTGCTCTGTGTAATGGGCAAAATGAAACTTGCTCTCCTCACACACAGCCTAGCAACCCCTGAAACAGAAAAACAGTATAACCAACCCTTGCCTCACCCAGCTTTCTTCAGAATCTTGTTGTCTCCAAGAGTGACCAATGAATAACATGACACATGCCATGGACAAAACACTCAAACATAAGATGGGCAGGACATGTAGCACATAACTGGGAGAAAAGAAATGTACTGAAAAGTTTGGTCACAAACCTGGGACAGCACAGTTGGTATAATGTGGGATGAACAATCCAGGACTTGATTGGAGATGGGCAAGAAATTTTTATCTTCTCTGAAATCTCCAGACTGGCTGTGGGGCCCACCCAGCCTGCTATTCAATGTGCATTGGATGCTCTTTACCTGCAGGTAAAGTGGACAGGATGTGAAGTTAGCCACTCACTTCCATCCAGTGCTGAGATTAATGAGTAGAGCAATACCTTTCTCTCCCCTCTACACCTTCATGGCATGCACAGGGACAACTGTACTGTCCTGCCAGTGTCGATAGCAGCAGGTGAAACAACCAGGACTCGAAGCATTAGCTACAACCACAATATTCTGTACATACAAGAATACAAATGCAGTGCCCCAGTGCAAACTTTTAAATGTGCACTGCAACATTTCCACTATTTCAGATCAGCTTACCATCAACATGAAACCTGTGGACGGTCTACTGCCTTCAGGAGGAGAATGCAACCTAGAGGCCACATTCAGCACTTAAAACAGAAAAAGACTGACAGAGAGGAAGGAAAGGAGCATGAAAAGAGGGGGACAAAAAAGCAGCAGTTCCAACAGCGTCTCACATGCAGTACTACCATGTGTAAGTGCGTCCTTCAGAATATGGGCCTCACAATATTAGGCAGGCCTACAGCTGTCAGAATGCTGTGTAACTGCAAGACTTGACGGTCTCACAGTTTTTCCAGGATGTTGGTAGTTACCAATGTTCTGAAGGACTGTACTGTCCCCTCTACAGGGTGAAGCAATCCAGCATGAGTAGCTGTGTGGCAAGGTACACCTACAGGGGTGGTTGTGACGTGGGCTGGCAGTGGTTGTGACATGGGCTGGCAGTGGTTGTGACATGGGCTGGCAGTGGTTGTGACATGGGCTGGCAGTGGTTGTGACGTGGGCTGGCAGTGGTTGTGACATGGGCTGGCAGTGGTTGTGACGTGGGCTGGCAGTGGTTGTGACATGGGCTGGCAGTGGTTGTGACATGGGCTGGCAGTGGTTGTGACATGGGCTGGCAGTGGTTGTGACATGGGCTGGCAGTGGTTGTGACGTGGGCTGGCAGTGGTTGAGTGTGAAGGTTAAGCTACAAAGTAAAAGGTCAGGAGACAGGTGTGTCATTCAACAGGGTTCAACTATTAATGCTGTAAAATTCTGAGATTGCATAGAATTAATGGCGATGCAAAAAGATTGCAGTGTGGCAGAGAGGAGTAAGAAAAGTCAAAATAAAAAAGAACATAATTAAAATCATAATAAAACAGAATAAGATAACATACAGTGATCCAGGCTTCACAGGCACTGGTAGGTGCGCACCACGGCAACTTTTGGGGGGGGGGGGGGGGAGATACATTCAGTTGGAGTTACAGAAGTTGAGGCAGTAATGAGGGAAGGCAAGATCATGGATGTTGTGGCCCTGAAAAGGGCCACAAGCAAATTAACCTTCTTGAAGAAACCTCCTCTGCTCTCTCAGGGAGTGAATGAGAGGTTTGTATGACCTGCTCAATAGCAGATAATCCTCCCTGTTCACACTGTTGGAATCGAGCTAAGCCTCAGTCACCTCCCTGATGATATGGTTCACATAACAGGATTTTCCTATTATACATGTCGGACTGACTGCACTATGTCATGTTGCATGTGTCTTAATTTACGGTTACCGGCTCTACGAGGGTATATTTTGTGCGTGCAGTTATCTCACACTTTACATTTGAATGTGGCGTTCTAAAGAAACCTCAGACTCCTACCTTCGGCCAGACTTCCCCAACTCTTAAGTTTCCTGCTTGATGTGTCCACAGCTCTGTAAACTTTCTCTTGCATTCATGTCCAAGCCTTTTTCACAGTTCCCTCCATTTCACCATACTACACTAAAAGTCAATGTTACAAACATCAGAAAATACTCTGCATAATTACAGTATACTTGTACATCTATATGTAAGCAAGACAAGACGTGACATCATGGTCTGTTAAAATGTTTTGGACTCCCCTGTATTACACCACATGACGGTCATCCACCAAGCAATAAATGTAGGCGATCACACACTTCCTGCACTACCACAAAGTTAGAGACATTAAATTACTAAACAATGAACACCTACAAACACCAACCTACATAAGCTTTGCATCCAGCATACCCATCATTAATATTGACCAACAGTGTTCAGCTTTTAGGCAAAGCTCCATACTTTTCAGGTAACAATCTTGACTTCACATGGACATAGTCAGAGTATTGCTGACTTGATGTTTCAGCTGTTAGCATACCTGCAAGACAAGAAACAGTAAAAGTGTTTGGACTCCTTCAATCTCTGTTAAGTGACGACATGCTGTGTTTGTGGAATGTGCTCTGGCCTACAGAAAAGGACACAGAACTAATGAGACAGATTCTTAGTTTTGATATTTGCCATTACTCTAAGCCTTCAAATGCTGTGCTCACCCCAGGTAACAAACAGAACGGTATTAGCACTATTGCAGCAGTCCAGAGCTCTCTGAAGACAGATACAGCAGGCACAACAACAGCATCATATAAAAGACTACAGAAAACAGCAAATATACATCAGTCTTTACAACAAAACGTGACTGGTACACTACTCTGAAAGCTGATGTGGCACTTTCCTTTAGCAAAGGGCTGATACCTCTAACTGGAAGGCTAAAACACATGTCAACTTGCTGAAACCTCCATAATAAGGATATACAAACTATAGGGAAACAAAAAAGGTGGAGAAAAAACGTGATTGCACACCTCGTCCTTCTCAACCCCAAATACCTCACTCAGAATATGGTGCAAAGGAAGGACAAAGTAACAGGGTACTGGAGGAGATTGCATAATGAGGAGCTTCATGATTTGTACTGGAGGAGATTGCATAATGAGGAGCTTCATGATTTGTACTGGAGGAGATTGCATAATGAGGAGCTTCACGATTTGTACTGGAGGAGATTGCATAATGAGGAGCTTCATGATTTGTACTGGATGAGATTGCATAATGAGGAGCTTCATGATTTGTACTGGAGGAGATTGCATAATGAGGAGCTTCATGATTTGTACTGGAGGAGATTGCATAATGAGGAGCTTCATGATTTGTACTGGAGGAGATTGCATAATGAGGAGCTTCATGATTTGTACTGGAGGAGATTGCATAATGAGGAGCTTCATGATTTGTACTGGAGGAGATTGCATAATGAGGAGCTTCATGATTTGTACTGGAGGAGATTGCATAATGAAGAGCTTCATGATTTGTACTGGAGGAGATTGCATAATGAGGAGCTTCATGATTTGTACTGGAGGAGATTGCATAATGAGGAGCTTCATGATTTGTACTGGAGGAGATTGCATAATGAGGAGCTTCATGATTTGTACTGGAGGAGATTGCATAATGAGGAGCTTCATGATTTGTACTGGAGGAGATTGCATAATGAAGAGCTTCATGATTTGTACTGGAGGAGATTGCATAATGAAGAGCTTCATGATTTGTACTGGAGGAGATTGCATAATGAGGAGCTTCATGATTTGTACTGGAGGAGATTGCATAATGAGGAGCTTCATGATTTGTACTGGAGGAGATTGCATAATGAGGAGCTTCATGATTTGTACTGGAGGAGATTGCATAATGAGGAGCTTCACGATTTGTACTGGAGGAGATTGCATAATGAGGAGCTTCATGATTTGTACTGGAGGAGATTGCATAATGAGGAGCTTCATGATTTGTACTGGAGGAGATTGCATAATGAAGAGCTTCATGATTTGTACTGGAGGAGATTGCATAATGAAGAGCTTCATGATTTGTACTGGAGGAGATTGCATAATGAGGAGCTTCATGATTTGTACTGGAGGAGATTGCATAATGAGGAGCTTCATGATTTGTACTGGAGGAGATTGCATAATGAGGAGCTTCATGATTTGTACTGGAGGAGATTGCATAATGAAGAGCTTCATGATTTGTACTGGAGGAGATTGCATAATGAGGAGCTTCATGATTTGTACTGGAGGAGATTGCATAATGAGGAGCTTCATGATTTGTACTGGAGGAGATTGCATAATGAGGAGCTTCATGATTTGTACTGGAGGAGATTGCATAATGAGGAGCTTCATGATTTGTACTGGAGGAGATTGCATAATGAAGAGCTTCATGATTTGTACTGGAGGAGATTGCATAATGAGGAGCTTCATGATTTGTACTGGAGAAGATTGCATAATGAGGAGCTTCATGATTTGTACTGGAGGAGATTGCATAATGAGGAGCTTCATGATTTGTACTGGAGGAGATTGCATAATGAGGAGCTTCATGACTTGTACTGGAGGAGATTGCAAAATGAGGAGCTTCATGATTTGTACTGGAGGAGATTGCAAAATGAGGAGCTTCATGATTTGTACTCATCGCCAAACATTATTTGATTGATAAAATCAAGAACAAGGAGATGGGTGGGACATGTAGCATGTATGGGAGAGCAAATGCATACAGGGTGTTGGTGGGGGAAACTGAAAGAGAGAGACCACTTGGAAGACCTATGTGTAGATGGCTGAATCATATTAAAACAGATTTTTAAGAAATATGGTAGGTTTGGTCTGGATTGATCTGGCTAAGGATAGGGACAGGTGGTGGGCTGTTGTGAATGCGGTAATGAACCTTTGGGCTCCATAAAATGTGAGGAACTTCTTCACTAGCTGAGAAACCATTAGCTTCTCAAGAAAGACTCTGATCCATGGAGATAGTTAGAAAGCAAAGAAAGGTGATGATTAGTATTTTATGACATTCAGTACAAGATAGTTTGCCAATTGTTTTACATTTTGCTTTTCTATTCATTCGTGATCTTTCAGAAATACAGAGCAGTTACTACTCCGATATTCTACCAGTAACTTCCATACTGTGAAGTATATCCTTCAGGGGAATTCCTCCCTCTGCAGGGTCACAGACCCACTCTGTAAGCACATACTTCTCCTCATGTAATCTCTCCAAGTCGCACAACAAAACATGACAGCAACAGACATATTGTTTGTGTATGCAGTGAGAAGAAAGGTACAAACCCAGACTATGGGAGCCAGTTATTTCCTTTGTCCTTTAGAATCGGGCATATTGTACACCTACTAAAACACCTGAAAGGTTGTTACTGAAGAACTAGACAATACTTATGACTGAACACAGTAACATATCAGTAAACGTATACATATTGCTGTAAAATTGGTACCCAAGCTAAATATGAAGTAGCCATGTATGTTTACTGTAAGACAGAGGGCTGCCACCACTGAAATCCGTTGTAACAAACATGGCAATGGCATAGATATGTAAAGAATGTTACCAATACAGTTTACGCCTTGTTTAATCATCGGTTCTAGGAAGAATTCGTGCATGCTATGACTGCAGACATGACAGCACTACTTGCACCGATTCTGGCAGATTATGAAGCTCATGTGAAAAGCAAACCCCATGACAACTAGGGTATCATTTGGATGAAGTCTGGCCCAACAAGCTGGCAAGAATGTTCTTATGCTTGTAAAATGAAAGTTAAAAGACAATAAAATGTTTCAAAAATAGCAAGTGACACCTTAAGCAACCAGAAAATGCGTTTATAAAGTAAAAATTCAAAGTACAACCTCCGTGAAATGTAACATTTTGAACCCAGGACAACTGTTACCACATAAATGAAATACAAATTCTGCTCCAGTTTTTGGGTAAGCAGATTAATTATTCATAGACAATTTCTGGTAACTATTACCTCCAGACACTAGTGCGATCATAGCGTACTTTATAACTACAATTTTCATTTATCACACTCTTTAAACGCTTTACGCAGCCACAACGATCTCGCCCCTTGTGTCTGCGCACGCTTTGATTAGAACATCACATGCAATTTACGCATCTCGGATCCATGGTAACTAGCACAAGTAACTAGTACGCATCACGTAACTATCCTGTGATTGGTTTACTGCACCGTTACAATCTATAATTAACTCTGTGCACAAGGCAAATTGCAGTACGTAAAACAGATGTCTCTACTAGGTGCCACGTTTACCTGTGTCTACCGTACCGTGACTTGGCCAATAACAGTGTCATGTTGGCAACGCTCAGTGAGGAACAGGGCGCCTTTGCGGGAATGTTTGAAGACCGCAGGTAGTATCTCTTGGCAGACTTTCATTTAAAATTTAGTACTTTCGATAGGATTACGGATCCAGTTCGTCCCGGGTTTATGAATTTTAAATAACTCTGTTTCGGTGTCCTGCAAAATTCGGTTCGGGACGCCTAATGTCCCGAGTCCCGCGTATTTCCATGTCAACGCGTAAGAAAATTTTGACTTCCCCACAGTAGGAAAAACGATCTATAGGAGCAGGAGAGCCATCAACCCTCCACTCACGGGAAGGAGTGGGAGAGGGGGAACAAGATGTGTAGGTCAGTGATTACAGAGTATGGGCTGAGACTGCGAAGGGTGAGGAACGGAAAGAGAGAAAGAAAAATCCGTAAGTGAAATGAGTTTGAGTCCGAATTGTGTTCTTGTATTAATATCTCATTTTTTGTACCTGTATGTCATAAATTTTATCAGCATTATCTCATTATAGTATTAATAAAATACTCTGGTTTTTCATTGCCTAACGGGTTCTATGTCTACCCCCGCCACCTACATGTTATTAAGTGTTCCAATTTTGGTTTTTCTAATGGGATCTGTAGACACGATGTATTCCGTAAAGTTATTGAATAAAATTTCAACTTTTTAGGCCCTAAATACATGTGTAGTAAATACATGCAAGAACCACTGCGCTCTAAAGGGTAAATCTGTTGCATGTTTCGTCTAGTTTTGACTGGAGTACTTTCAATCAATTCCTTCTTACCTGAGCTCTTGACACGAGTGTGCGTTCTCTTTGAACTTGCGCGGAATGTGTCTCCTTGATGTCGCTGCGCTCCAAGTGACCACTTCGCACTTCTGAAATGGCCGTCGAATATCAGCACAGATTAATTCAATCGCAGTAACATGTATAGACTATTTGACAGTTTTAGTTTCAGTGAAATATGTAGGACCTCGAAAGGCTCCGCACGTAGACATGGTTCAGACAATTTGTTTCATTCTTACCACAACGAAAGTACTTGTGTTATAGCAGTAGTTTTATGTGAGCAACTACAAATTTGATTGTAGGGTTATCAATATGTATTCAGCTCCAAGTAAGGTCGCGAAGGTTACAGCCGGACAGAGCAACAGGCCTCTTCGCATTCTCCAGTAGTCTGTTCGCACTGTAATCTTACAAGCTCTGCAAGTACAGGTACACTCGTCTCTGTGCACGCCATGAGGGCGTGTATGGGGTGCGGAGGCACAGTTCCAGGCGATCCAAACCTCAACGTTAGATGAAAATCAGTGATCATCTACGCCCCGGCCGCTTTAACTTGAGGGAAAGAGTCCCCGTTCCTCCAGTGAATAGACCGCGTGTGTCCCAGAGCCGGTCTTGACATTTTGGAGAAGAGAACAAGCCTTTGGTCTCTGCCGTAACTGAACAATGATTCCTCCGCCGTCCGAACAGTCACCTAGTCACTATACTGACTGAGCTATCCCGGTTCCACTTCAGAAGAGGTGTACGCAGAGTAGGTGTACCTAAGAGGGAGGCACAGAGAGAAAGTAACACGAGACTGGAAAAAGAGAATTACATGAAGAGGATGTTAAGCATACACGTAATGTTAACTGATGGGCAAATAAAGTAGCACACACGGAGGAACATAAAAGATTACAGTCGGAATGGTTGAAGGTCAGTGGCCATAGACGAGAAGATGAGAGTGACACGTATCATAAAACACTGCTTATTGCCTCACGATAGGCACTAGTGGCCACTTTTGGCCCTCAGATTCCGTAGGCACCGGTGATTTCTTGCTGGCTTAGCGAATATCAGCTTATTAAGGAGGACTTGGCGAGTTTGTATTCATTTGCGCAACTACAGTCAGGAATGTTGTCACGCCGGTGTCTTTGATAGCTTTCATAAAAGGCATTCCGTTGTGTGAAACATTTTATACGAAACTACGTTTTTCTTCCCCTGTATAAACATTTGTTGCTGCATCAGTTTACAGGACAGCCTGTTTCCAGTAGCCCCAGATGAGTAACATCAGTTTACAGGACAGCCTGTTTCCAGTAGCCCCAGATGAGTAACATCAGTTTACAGGACAGCCTGTTTCCAGTAGCCCCAGATGAGTAACATCAGTTTACAGGACAGCCTGTTTCCAGTAGCCCCAGATGAGTAACATCAGTTTACAGGACAGCCTGTTTCCAGTAGCCCCAGATGAGTAACATCAGTTTACAGGACAGCCTGTTTCCAGTAGCCCCAGATGAGTAACATCGCAAAAACTGCGTTAAATTAAATGCATGTTAAGTTAATTTTGCGATACAAACAACTTACACGAAGCCCACATTTTGTGTTGTTGACACAGTTGATAAACGGCATAAAGAGCAGAGAAGGACGAAAGGAGGCATCGTGAAAAGAAAAGTTTGATTTTGTAGAGAAACACGGATTAGAATAGAACTCTGTACTTAGAAAATAAATAGCGCAAGGTAAACGATAGAGATTATTATGTTACTGCAGTGGACGTGAAGTGGCAGTAACCTGTGTAGCAGTGGACGTGAAGTGGCAGTAACCTGTGTAGCAGTGGACGTGAAGTGACAGTAACCTGTGTAGCAGTGGACGTGAAGTGGCAGTAACCTGTGTAGCAGTGGACGTGATGTGGCAGTAACCTGTGTAGCAGTGGACGTGAAGTGACAGTAACCTGTGTAGCAGTGGACGTGAAGTGGCAGTAACCTGTGTAGCAGTGGACGTGAAGTGGCAGTAACCTGTGTAGCAGTGGACGTGAAGTGGCAGTAACCTGTGTAGCAGTGGACGTGAAGTGGCAGTAACCTGTGTAGCAGTGGACGTGAAGTGGCAGTAACCTGTGTAGCAGTGGACGTGAAGTGGCAGTAACCTGTGTAGCAGTGGACGTGATGTGGCAGTAACCTGTGTAGCAGTGGACGTGAAGTGGCAGTAACCTGTGTAGCAGTGGACGTGAAGTGGCAGTAACCTGTGTAGCAGTGGACGTGATGTGGCAGTAACCTGTGTAGCAGTGGACGTGAAGTGGCAGTAACCTGTGTAGCAGTGGACGTGATGTGGCAGTAACCTGTGTAGCAGTGGACGTGAAGTGGCAGTAACCTGTGTAGCAGTGGACGTGAAGTGGCAGTAACCTGTGTAGCAGTGGACGTGAAGTGGCAGTAACCTGTGTAGCAGTGGACGTGAAGTGGCAGTAACCTGTGTAGCAGTGGACGTGAAGTGGCAGTAACCTGTGTAGCAGTGGACGTGATGTGGCAGTAACCTGTGTAGCAGTGGACGTGAAGTGGCAGTAACCTGTGTAGCAGTGGACGTGAAGTGGCAGTAACCTGTGTAGCAGTGGACGTGATGTGGCAGTAACCTGTGTAGCAGTGGACGTGAAGTGGCAGTAACCTGTGTAGCAGTGGACGTGATGTGGCAGTAACCTGTGTAGCAGTGGACGTGAAGTGGCAGTAACCTGTGTAGCAGTGGACGTGAAGTGGCAGTAACCTGTGTAGCAGTGGACGTGAAGTGGCAGTAACCTGTGTAGCAGTGGACGTGATGTGGCAGTAACCTGTGTAGCAGTGGACGTGAAGTGGCAGTAACCTGTGTAGCAGTGGACGTGAAGTGGCAGTAACCTGTGTAGCAGTGGACGTGATGTGGCAGTAACCTGTGTAGCAGTGGACGTGATGTGGCAGTAACCTGTGTAGCAGTGGACGTGAAGTGGCAGTAACCTGTGTAGCAGTGGACGTGAAGTGGCAGTAACCTGTGTAGCAGTGGACGTGAAGTGGCAGTAACCTGTGTAGCAGTGGACGTGATGTGGCAGTAACCTGTGTAGCAGTGGACGTGATGTGGCAGTAACCTGTGTAGCAGTGGACGTGAAGTGGCAGTAACCTGTGTAGCAGTGGACGTGATGTGGCAGTAACCTGTGTAGCAGTGGACGTGAAGTGGCAGTAACCTGTGTAGCAGTGGACGTGATGTGGCAGTAACCTGTGTAGCAGTGGACGTGAAGTGGCAGTAACCTGTGTAGCAGTGGACGTGAAGTGGCAGTAACCTGTGTAGCAGTGGACGTGATGTGGCAGTAACCTGTGTAGCAGTGGACGTGAAGTGGCAGTAACCTGTGTAGCAGTGGACGTGATGTGGCAGTAACCTGTGTAGCAGTGGACGTGATGTGGCAGTAACCTGTGTAGCAGTGGACGTGAAGTGGCAGTAACCTGTGTAGCAGTGGACGTGATGTGGCAGTAACCTGTGTAGCAGTGGACGTGAAGTGGCAGTAACCTGTGTAGCAGTGGACGTGAAGTGGCAGTAACCTGTGTAGCAGTGGACGTGATGTGGCAGTAACCTGTGTAGCAGTGGACGTGAAGTGGCAGTAACCTGTGTAGCAGTGGACGTGAAGTGGCAGTAACCTGTGTAGCAGTTACATCCAACGAAAGGTACCTGACACTGACAGCTGTTCTCGTTATAACATGCATCCACCGCGTTAGGCAGTGGCCTGACATCCTGCAGTACAGTAGGACAACTACGTGACCAGCCATCTCAACTGCCACTGACAGTCTGCTGTGACCACAAACTGGTCTGACTGACAGACTGGCTGACTGGCTAGCTCAGTGCTCTCAGTCACAGCCCACACTCGAGTGTGGAACCGAAAGCAGGTCTTCGCCAAGTTTGGACTAACAGCTAATTACAGGCCGTGCTTGGCAGGGAGTGACTGGGGAGAACCATACGGTGGTTGCAGCGCTCATAGATAGCAACAGCGAAACACTCCGCTGGCGGCGGTAGAATCTTGCGCGACCCCCCGCCCCCGACCCCCGCCCCCGCCCCCCCGCCCCCGCCCCCCGCCCTCGACCCCCGCCCTCGACCCCACTGCACCCACCGGTAATTATCAAAGCAAACGTGAAGCTGTCTCTGTGGTTAATTAAGGAACACGTCATAAAGATACAAGGAAGAGTGAGGTACAGATCCATGCATTCTTTGCCTAGACACTAAAATAAACTGAATTGTCAGCTTCACGCTTCGGCTGGCTGTCTTCTGGCTATTATACTATAGTAGACTGGATGGACCTCACAGACGATTTAAAGGCAGTGACGTAAGCAGTAACTGTCACGAAACAACCGCAGTCACGGTACTGACTGAGCTATCTGGACGTTACAAATATGACAGCTGTCGGGTTATTATCGAGTGTAGGGGGTTTCTATAGTAGCGTAAGGAGATCGACGCCGCTGGCAGGCGGCGGCGGGCGTCTGTGAGTGACGTCATGCCGGCCACGCTCGTCTGGTCCATATTGTCTGGTAGTGCTCCAGACGCCTGTCGGTGGGGGAGATGGTCTAGTTATATTTAGCTTTCATGCCTTATATGCAGAGCGCGGGCGTCCTGAAGGGCAAATTATTGTCAATGGAAATCGGGCAGGCGGCCTAAAGTTAAAAATGCTGTCACGTTGACACCCAGAGATTAAATAACACAACACTTTAGTGTGTTAATGAGCCCTTTAAGCCCAGTGGTTACTATATGTACCACCAGGTTTAACATTCATAAATTCTACGTTCTGCCCACACAGTGTATTTATGTGTTTTGTGTGGATCTCAGAACAAACAGCGATTATTTCACTGTACAGCATTAACTGACTGGTTTGTATAATTGAGACGGAGTGTGTTTACTGCGCGGTACGAACTCTATCTTTAAAGCTCAGTGGTTACTATATGTACCACCATGTTTAACATTCACAAATTCTACGTTCTGCCCACACAGTGTATTTATGTGTTTTGTGTGGATCTCAGAACAAACAGCGATTATTTCACTGTACAACATTAACTGACTGGTTTGTATAACTGAGACGGAGTGTGTTTACTGCGCGGTACGGACTGTATTTATGTGTTTTGTGTGGATCTCAGAACAAACAGCGATTATTTCACTGTACAACATTAACTGACTGGTTTGTATAACTGAGACGGAGTGTGTTTACTGCGCGGTACGGACTGTATTTATGTGTTTTGTGTGGATCTCAGAACAAACAGCGATTATTTCACTGTACAACATTAACTGACTGGTTTGTATAACTGAGACGGAGTGTGTTTACTGCGCGGTACGGACTGTATTTATGTGTTTTGTGTGGATCTCAGAACAAAGAGCGATTATTTCACTGTACAGCATTAACTGACTGGTTTGTATAACTGAGACGGAGTGTGTTTACTGCGCGGTACGGACTGTATTTATGTGTTTTGTGTGGATCTCAGAACAAACAGCGATTATTTCACTGTACAACATTAACTGACTGGTTTGTATAACTGAGACGGAGTGTGTTTACTGCGCGGTACGGACTGTATTTATGTGTTTTGTGTGGATCTCAGAACAAACAGCGATTATTTCACTGTACAACATTAACTGACTGGTTTGTATAACTGAGACGGAGTGTGTTTACTGCGCGGTACGGACTGTATTTATGTGTTTTGTGTGGATCTCAGAACAAAGAGCGATTATTTCACTGTACAGCATTAACTGACTGGTTTGTATAACTGAGACGGAGTGTGTTTACTGCGCGGTACGGACTGTATTTATGTGTTTTGTGTGGATCTCAGAACAAACAGCGATTATTTCACTGTACAACATTAACTGACTGGTTTGTATAACTGAGACGGAGTGTGTTTACTGCGCGGTACGGACTGAATGTTTATGTGCAAGATTGCAAACGCTGCAGTCTGTGTACTGAATGAAAAAAACTACCTCTCTCTCTCTCTCTATCTCTCTCTCTCTCTCTATGTACTTCGTGACGCAGTACACTAAGGCGTTCTTTACTTCCAAATGCCGTACTGTTTCGCGGTATACAGTAAATGTTATTTAATTTACGCTCGTAATAAAAGTGTAGCCTCCACTGAGTCGATTTTCACAAACTTCACAACTGCTGAATAAATTCTGCTTGCCTATTTCTTCCAAACCGCACAAAAAATGTTTAAACTGTTGGAAACATTTTAGTTAAACCCTCAAATAACTAACGGCTTTCACAGTACCGATATCTACGAAACTCACACTTGCTCAAGGACGTTACGTGCAGACGTCTTACACAGAATTGCATACAGATCTACAACAAATGGCACAAGTGTGGGTATAAATTCGTTCGTTCGCTTAAGGTAAAAGAACGACTATCAATCAGTCGATTTTCACGAAACTCGCCCTTACTCGACTCCCTGCACTGAACTGTTGCTGGTAAGGTCACGAACATTAGCAGCTCTCACTGAGGGCATTGTCTTATTCCTTCCTAAAGAAAGCCTAACAATTCAGGTTAATAATAGTCTTTAAGTGGTTAGCTGCTTCTGTTACACGAAGCAGATAGCTATGTCTGTGCCGCTGCACCTGTCTGTTCTTCTGTTACACGAAGCAGATAGCTATGTCTGTGCCGCTGCACCTGTCTGTCCTTCTGTTACACGAAGCAGATAGCTATGTCTGTGCCGCTGCACCTGTCTGTCCTTCTGTTACACGAAGCAGATAGCTATGTCTGTGCCGCTGCACCTGTCTGTCCTTCTGTTACACGAAGCAGATAGCTATGTCTGTGCCGCTGCACCTGTCTGTCCTTCTGTTACACGAAGCAGATAGCTATGTCTGTGCCGCTGCACCTGTCTGTCCTTCTGTTACACGAAGCAGATAGCTATGTCTGTGCCGCTGCACCTGTCTGTCCTTCTGTTACACGAAGCAGATAGCTATGTCTGTGCCGCTGCACCTGTCTGTCCTTCTGTTACACGAAGCAGATAGCTATGTCTGTGCCGCTGCACCTGTCTGTCCTTCTGTTACACGAAGCAGATAGCTATGTCTGTGCCGCTGCACCTGTCTGTCCTTCTGTTACACGAAGCAGATAGCTATGTCTGTGCCGCTGCACCTGTCTGTTCTTCTGTTACACGAAGCAGATAGCTATGTCTGTGCCGCTGCACCTGTCTGTTCTTCTGTTACACGAAGCAGATAGCTATGTCTGTGCCGCTGCACCTGTCTGTTCTTCTGTTACACGAAGCAGATAGCTATGTCTGTGCCGCTGCACCTGTCTGTCCTTCTGTTACACGAAGCAGATAGCTATGTCTGTGCCGCTGCACCTGTCTGTTCTTCTGTTACACGAAGCAGATAGCTATGTCTGTGCCGCTGCACCTGTCTGTTCTTCTGTTACACGAAGCAGATAGCTATGTCTGTGCCGCTGCACCTGTCTGTTCTTCTGTTACACGAAGCAGATAGCTATGTCTGTGCCGCTGCACCTGTCTGTCCTTCTGTTACACGAAGCAGATAGCTATGTCTGTGCCGCTGCACCTGTCTGTCCTTCTGTTACACGAAGCAGATAGCTATGTCTGTGCCGCTGCACCTGTCTGTTCTTCTGTTACACGAAGCAGATAGCTATGTCTGTGCCGCTGCACCTGTCTGTCCTTCTGTTACACGAAGCAGATAGCTATGTCTGTGCCGCTGCACCTGTCTGTTCTTCTGTTACACGAAGCAGATAGCTATGTCTGTGCCGCTGCACCTGTCTGTCCTTCTGTTACACGAAGCAGATAGCTATGTCTGTGCCGCTGCACCTGTCTGTTCTTCTGTTACACGAAGCAGATAGCTATGTCTGTGCCGCTGCACCTGTCTGTCCTTCTGTTACACGAAGCAGATAGCTATGTCTGTGCCGCTGCACCTGTCTGTTCTTCTGTTACACGAAGCAGATAGCTATGTCTGTGCCGCTGCACCTGTCTGTTCTTCTCCCTCAACGGTCCGTTCATCTCCTGTCGCATAGCAAAATCCTGAATTCAGTTTCTAACACGAAAGGAAACACTTCGATATTACATTCAAACCAACTGAAATGACCACAAAGGTTTTGACTTCCGAACGAGTAACTACAGTACTAAATTAACTACAGTACTACAGTAACTACGGTACTACAGTAACTACAATACTACAGTAATTACAATACTACAGTAACTACAGTACTACAGTAACTACAATAATGCAGTAACTACAGTACTACAGCAACCACAATACTACAGTAACTACAGTACTACAGTAACTACAGTACTGCAGTAAATACAGTACTACAGTAACTACAATACTACAGTAACTACAGTACTACAGTAACTACAGTACTACAGTAACTACAGTACTACAGTAACTACAGTACTACCGTAACTACAGTACTACAGTAACTATAGTACTACAGTAACTATAGTACTACAGTAACTATAGTACTACAGTAACTACAATACTACAGTAACTACAGTAACTACGGTACTACAGTAGCTGCAATACTACAGTAACTACAATAATACAGTAACTACAATACTTCAGTAACTACAATACTACAGTAACTACAGTACTGCAGTAAATACAGTACTACAGTAAATACAGTACTACAGTAACTACAATACTACAGTAACTACAGTACTACAGTAACTACAGTACTACAGTAACTACAGTAACTAGTACCACCAACTCCATTGAGAGAGAAGCTAACACTTCGTCGGCTGGTCAAGAAACTCCCCGCATTTTGCGCTACCCCAAGGTTCATTACCCTCTCCACAACAGTCCATTTCCTTTGCCACATTAATCCACTGAAAAACCCCCAGCCTATTTATTTAACATATTTTAACACTCTCCTCCCATCTACGCCTAGATCATCCAAGTGGTTTCCCTTCTTCGGGTCTTCCTACTCAAACCCTGAACGCAGAACTGCCATTACTACAGCGTCAACACATATATAGCTCCATAAGTCAGCAACGCAACCCGAGTATAGGAAGACGGAGCTTTTGTGTGTCAACAGCAGACATTTTGTGCTTCATGACTGTAAGCTATAAACTGAGGAGGCGCTGGAAGGAAAAAGTGCTGTCCTGTTTTTGTGTACAGGGTGTACATTTTATCTGACAATCATTGTTTCTCATTTGCTACAGCCATTCCGCCGAGGGTTAGGGCGCTCCGCTGAGTGGGCATTGTAAATACGGCAAACGAGCCGACAGGAAGTGTCAACCGACAGTTGTCAGGTAAAGTGACTGCCCTGTAATACCTCTACTTCTAGACCTCATAAGGGTGTGTGCTGAAAGTTAGGTTCAGCTCAGCCAAATGGCTTAAAACTGATTACAAGAATGCAGCGACCGTTGGTTAAGCGTCTAAAATTGTGATTTAAATGTTGGTAAGCACAGGACTAGTTTGAGGCATTTCTGGGCGCAATGCGAAAATTAGTTTGAAGGTCCTGCCTACGTGTAGCCATGCCTGACGATGTGGGTAGAACAGTGCAGTCATTTACACACAAACAAGGGTTGACACTAAGTGTGAAATACAACCAGCCTCTTCGGGGGCCCTCAAATGGTGCGGCCCCACGCAGCTACACAGATTGCGGTACACAAGGGACGTGTTGAAAGCCAAAAAATTCCGAGCATCTCGAGAAGCTGACTGCTTGTAGCAGCAGCGGTCGAGGGGAAGCTCGCAGCACAATGATAAATATGTCTGGCGTGGGAAGCACAATACAGAGCATAATGGATGGACGAGGAGATGCGTGGTTAGAGACGTCGGCGCTACTTTGTGCGTGTCAGTGCTACGCAACGCTGGAAAATGGTCAAGCGACGGGTTTATGCACTACGCAGTGGTCAAATCTTCCGTCGTTTCGGAGGAACAAACTGCCTCCATCTTCAGAATGACCGAATTGTTTCAAATGGATCATTAAGTGATACGGAGGAAGAAATGTGTCCGTCATCACATCATCAACTTGACCCAACTCAGTCACCCTGAAGATGTCAGCAGTGTGTTTGTTTGAAACCTCGGAGCTTTTAACTGCCACATGGTGCAGAAACCCAAAACAAGACCAAAAGCCATCAAAACCTGAAACGCTGCTAGGAAGTCTGTCCCGCCGTCCTTCTTGCACCCCGACGTCAATAGTTCAGACGAGCTACAGATCACTTTGTTTTACCTTTAGTTGCTCGCGGTTGTTGCTGCCGCGATAGCTCAGTCGGTATAGGCACTAAGCTACCAACTAAACAATCGAGGCAGGGACAAACGATTTTGTCTCTTCCCACAACGTCTAGACCGACTCTGGGGCCCACGCAGCCTCCTATTGATATGGTAATAGGGGTCTGTCTCGGGGGTAAATTTATCTCTTAGAAATAAAATTTCATTTACGGAGAAATCAAGAGCACGTCAATCAGGCAAATACTTGCTGTCATCCTGTCATCCTGTATTCTATGAAGACAATGAGCAAGTGATATGTGAGGGTGTGGATTAGATTAAAGTGGCTCAGAATGGGGTTGAGTGGCGGGCTCTGTGAATACGATAATGAAAATTCGGGTGATTTCTTGAGAATATAAAAGTGTAGTAAAAAGACGTTTCCAAATTACGACGGTGCGAACATTCAGGCCACGACTAGTTCAGAGCATAAGTCGGGCATACGTAGCGGCATAAAATAAAAACCCTGTACAAGATATTCGTCTCACTATTTTGTTAAGGAAATGTTAACTGAGCACAGAGTAGCTCTGTGGGGAGTTTCGGGCAGTTTACGAAAGTTCATCTTCAGTTATCTCTTCTTTTAAAGAATGAAAATTAAAGCGTAATGGTGGAATATTTATCCGTGCAGCTCTGAAAATAATTTTCACGCAGAGCAAACCGGGAGAAAGAAGAGCGCATTTGTGTTTCAATATTTGTAGGCGCGTTCACAAAATTGCGAAAAGCGACAATTAGTTTCGTCATGTCTGTCTGTCCGTCCGTCAGTCGGTCCGCATGGAACAACTCAGTTACCAATAAAGGATTTTCATGAAATTTGATATTTGAGAATTTTTCGAAAATCTGTCGAGAAAATTTAAAGTTTCATTAAAATCTGACAACAATAACGGTACTTTACACGAAGACCTATGTACATTTATGATAATATCTCGCTGAATTCTTCTTAGAATGAGAAATGTTTCAGACAAATGTTGTAGAGAAAATCAACACACACATTTTATGTTCAATAACTTTTCCCGAAAATCGTGCCGTTTATGAGATAATGTTGACAAATATGGTACCTACTGCTTTTCAACTGCAACAATGGGTACGCGAAAGCGCCTCGGTGTTACGTTATACGTACATTGCCTGTTTTGTTTTGTTTTAGTTTAGCGCAAGGCAAAGAGTTACGGCTAAATGGGGTATAGTTGTAAATTCCACACACAACACACACCAACACACGCACAAACACACACACACACACGCCGGCCCTCTCGTCGTAATACGGCTGTGTGTACACTCACTGCCAGATGTAAAGCCAATAGAATCAGACTCACTCCCTACTTTACAATAAGAACTGTTTGATTAAACGTCTATGACAAGCCATTTCTGTTTTCAGGTTTCTTTGATACTCGTACATTATAAATCATGTCGACATATATACAAGACATTTACAATCTATCATCTTGTCTAACCTAATGCCAAAGTAATGTTTGAAGCAGTTCGCAGATTTCAACATAACTCTCAGACAAAACTGGCTCAACACAGTGAAAGTTCAATATGTTTGTACATAGCATATACACGTAATGTGTGTATCAGACATTCTTAACCCTCTGAAGACAAGCATTTAACCTGCATTAATTTTAAAATTACAGCTCGTACCGCGCAGTAAACACATTCTCTCTGGGCTGTAAAACAAGTCAATTAAAGAGATCTGCGTTCTTTTGGGACATTACGCAGCGCAATTCTGTACCGACGATTCGGGAAAACCTATCGGTCCCTTCTTTAATGGCCAAGCAGCCTGGGACTTCTTGACCCTTGAAGATAGAACCAATAGATTGACCCGAAACGTCCTTCAGGTAAGAGCAGTATTAAGATTAGTATGAGTATGGGGCATTGATGGAATAATATATACACAGGAAAACACAAGAGCTGGGAGAAAAACATTATACAGCGTTGGTGGCAGATGTATGAATGAGTATGGAGCATTGGTGGAATGATACTGACAGGGGAAACTGAAGTACTGGGAGAGAAACATTATACAGCGTTGGTGGTAGATGTATGAATGAGTATGGAGCATTGGTGGAATGATACTGACAGGGGAAAACTGAAGTACTGGGAGAGAAACATTATACAGCGTTGGTGGTAGATGTGTGAATGAGTATGGAGCATTGGTGGAATGATACTGACAGGGGAAAACTGAAGTACTGGGAGAGAAAACATTATACAGCGTTGGTGGTAGATGTATGAATGAGTATGGAGCATTGGTGGAATGATACTGACAGGGGAATACTGAAGTACTGGAGAGAAACATTGTACAGCGCTGGTGGTAGATGTGTGAATGTGTATGGAGCATTGGTGGAATGATACTGACAGGGGAAACTTAAGTACTGGGAGAGAAACATTATACAGCGTTGGTGGTAGATGTGTGAATGAGTATGGAGCATTGGTGGAATGATACTGACAGGGGAAACTGAAGTATTGGGAGAGAAACATTATACAGCGTTGGTGGTAGATGTATGAATGAGTATGGAGCATTGGTGGAATGATACTGACAGGGGAAACTTAAGTAGTGGGAGAGAAACATTATAAAGCGTTGGTGGTAGATGGATTAATGAGTATGGAGCATTGGTGGAATGATACTGACAGGGGAAAACTGAAGTACTGGGAGAGAAACATTATACAGCGTTGGTGGTAGATGTATGAATGAGTATGGAGCATTGGTGGAATGATACTGACAGGGGAAAACTGAAGTACTGGGAGAGAAACATTATACAGCGTTGGTGGTAGATGTATGAATGAGTATGGAGCATTGGTGGAATGATACTGACAGGGGAATACTGAAGTACTGGAGAGAAACATTGTACAGCGCTGGTGGTAGATGTATGAATGAGTATGGAGCATTGGTGGAATGATACTGACAGGGGAAAACTGAAGTACTGGGAGAGAAACATTATACAGCGTTGGTGGTAGATGTATGAATGAGTATGCAGCATTGGTGGAATGATACTGACAGGGGAAAACTGAAGTACTGGGAGAAAAACATTATACAGCGTTGGTGGTAGATGTATGAATGAATATGGAGCATTGGTGGAATGATACTGACAGGGGAAACTGAAGTACTGGGAGAGAAACATTATACAGCGTTGGTGGTAGATGTATGAATGAGTATGGAGCATTGGTGGAATGATACTGACAGGGGGAAACTGAAGTACTGGGAGAGAAACATTATACAGCGTTGGTGGTAGATGTATGAATGAGTATGGAGCATTGGTGGAATGATACTGACAGGGGGAAACTGAAGTACTGGGAGAGAAACATTATACAGCGTTGGTGGTAGATGTATGAATGAGTATGGAGCATTGGTGGAAAGATACTGACAGGGGGAAACTGAAGTACTGGGAGAGAAACATTATACAGCGTTGGTGGTAGATGTATGAATGAGTATGGAGCATTGGTGGAATGATACTGACAGGGGGAAACTGAAGTACTGGGAGAAAAACATTATACAGCGTTGGTGGTAGATGTATGAATGAGTATGGAGCATTGGTGGAATGATACTGACAGGGGGAAACTGAAGTATTGAGAGAAAAACATTATACAGCGTTGGTGGTAGATGTATGAATGAGTATGGAGTATTGGTGGAATGATACTGACAGCGGAAAACTGAAGTACTGGTAGATAAATCTGTCCCAGGGCCACTTTGTTAACCACAGATGTCACATGGACTGAGCTGCGAGCTAATCTGGACCTCCGCTCTAAGAGGCTGGCGACTAACCGCCTCAGCCATTGGATGTGATGTGTCTGCGAGGTGAAGGAAAATATTTCCAACACTTTCTCGTCTCTTTACAGCCTACTGGTCTCTTTACATACCGCTAGGTTTAACATTCACAAATTCCACGTTCTGCCCACACAGTGTATTTATGTGTTTTGTGTGGATCTCAGAACAAACAGCGATTATTTCACTGTACAACATTAACTGATTGGTTTGTATAACTGAGACGGAGTGTGTTTACTGCGCGGTACAGACTGTATCTTTAAAGCCCAATGGTTACTGTATGTACCACCATGTTTAACATTCACAAATTCTACGTTCTGCCCACACAGTGTATTTATGTGTTTTGTGTGGATCTCAGAACAAACAGCCATTATTTCACTGTACAGCATTAACTGACTGGTTTGTATAACTGAGACGGAGTGTGTTTACTGCGCGGTACGGACTGTATTTATGTGTTTTGTGTGGATCTCAGAACAAACAGCGATTATTTCACTGTACAGCATTAACTGACTGGTTTGTATAATGGAGACGGAGTGTGTTTACTGCGCGGTACGGACTGTATTTATGTGTTTTGTGTGGATCTCAGAACAAACAGCGATTATTTCACTGTACAACATTAACTGACTGGTTTGTATAATTGAGGCGAAGTGTGTTTACTGCGCGGTTCGAGCTGAATCTTTAAATGCGATTCTGGCTAATCTTAGTCTGCTGAGTTTCAAATCTGTGGCCACAAAACCAATATCAACTACAACACTTTCAACTAAATGCATGGCTCCGCGACTGACGCCAATCTTAGAGCCACGCACTGTGCCGCACTGCCTGTCGTCTAAGTGCAGCACAGTGCGTGGCGTGGGTCGGTTTAAATGTCCCTGAGGTGTCTTAAATGCTGACGTCATATCACACGTCTGTGTCACAGAGGCCTACCACACAGACGCCTGGTAACACTCTATATTTCGTACTCCCTATGTTAACGACGCTGCATCACCTGCTGATGTTACGTTGCACTGTCATTAGCCGAAACTATTTATTGCATGACTACAATAATGAACATCGGTCTGCTCTCGAAAAGTGGGTCTTATCACTGAATAAGTGACTCCACGGACCAGAGTCCTTCTTCAGAAGCTGACAGTTCCTCAGCTAGTCAAGAAATTCCCCACATCTTATGGAACCCGAAAGTTCAATACTGTCTTCATAAAACACACCACTGGTCCCTATCGTCAACCATTTCACCATCCCACCCATTTTAATATTATCCTACCATTTAAGTCTACGTCTTCCAAGTGGTCTCCTTCCTTCAGATGTCTTCACCACAGCTCTCTATGCAGTTTTCCCATAACTGTCACGTGCCCGGCCCATTCCATCCTTCTTGGTCTTGTTACCTGAATGACATGTTTTCAGTGAACAGAACAAATGGTGAAGCTCCGTATTACGCAGTTTTCTTCAGTCCCCCGTTATCTGCTCCCTCTTAGTCCCAATGTCTTCCTCAGCACCAAATTCAAAACACCTTCAGCCAGTTTCTTCCCTTCATGCCAAAGATAAAGTTTCACGCTGATTTAAAACAAAACAAAAGTTCTGTAAATTTTCATCCTTGTATTCTTAGATAACAAATTGGAAGACAAAATATTCTGGACCGAATGACAGCAGACAGTCTCTGAATTTTATCTGCTCTTAATTTTCACACACACACACAATGTTAATTTGTCAATGTCGTTCCCAGATGTTTGAACTTTGCTACAATTTCAAAGGATTTATTAGTGACGTTTTTGTTTCTGAGTGTGTCCTGCGCTGTGGTGGTCTGTAGTCATTTGCACATGAGGCTGTGCTGGCCTTCTGACAGACCTGATCACGTGATCGTGACTAGCACTACGCACGTAATTGTAAACGTGATCATGACTAGCAGTACGCACGTAATTGTAAACGTGATCGTGACTAGCACTACGCACGTAATTGTAAACGTGATCATGACTAGCACTACGCACGTAATTGTAAACGTGATCATGACTAGCACTAAGCACGTAATTGTAAACGTGATCGTGACTAGCACTACGCACGTAATTGTAAACGTGATCATGACTAGCAGTACGCACGTAATTGTAAACTTGATCATGACTAGCACTACGCACGCAATTGTAAACGTGATCATGACTAGCACTAAGCACGTAATTGTAAACGTGATCGTGACTAGCACTGCGCACGTAATTGTAAACGTGATCATGACTAGCACTACGCACGCAATTGTAAACGTGATCATGACTAGCACTGCGCACGTAATTGTAAACGTGATTAGCACTGTGCACGTAATTGTAAACGTGATCATGACTAGCACTACGCACGTAATTGTAAACGTGATCGTGACTAGCACTGCGCACGTAATTGTAAACGTGATCGTGACTAGCACTACGCACGTAATTGTAAACGTGATCATGACTAGCACTACGCACGTAATTGTAAACGTGATCATGACTAGCACTACGCACGTAATTGTAAACGTGATCATGACTAGCACTGCGCACGTAATTGTAAACGTGATCGTGACTAGCACTACGCACGTAATTGTAAACGTGATCATGACTAGCACTAAGCACGTAATTGTAAACGTGATCATGACTAGCACTACGCACGTAATTGTAAACGTGATCATGACTAGCACTACGCACGTAATTGTAAACGTGATCATGACTAGCACTAAGCACGTAATTGTAAACGTGATCATGACTAGCACTAAGCACGTAATTGTAAACGTGATCATGACTAGCACTACGCACGTAATTGTAAACGTTCGCAGAAATTGACGTTATTGGACTGTCTTTGTGTTCCTGCTAAAATATCCGTATCACTTAATACCTCACACGACACAGTTCGCCACTGTTATCACTACGAAATTACTGACGGTGCATACATGTGGACTTTTGGTCAAGCGGCACAGTACTGACAGATTTGGACGCCCGTGGTGTCGTCTGTTTACGGCTAACCACTGTGGCAACGCCGCCTACGGCATATGATAGGTTCTAACGCACTGGCGATGGATATGTGTCTGCATTTTGAGTAGGCGTGTGCAAGCGACGGAGCGCAAAATGGGAGGCCTTGGCCTGTAGAGTCATAGCACTAGTCAGGTACCGACAGAAGAAGCATGGACCTGAACAGGTACCGACAGTAGAGCCATAGAACTAGTCAGGTACAGACAGTAGAGCCATAGAACTAGTCAGGTACCGAAAGTAGAAGCATGGACCTGAAGAGGTACCGACAGTAGAGCCATAGAACTAGTCAGGTACCGACAGTAGAGCCATATAACTAGTCAGGTACCGACAGTAGAAGCATGGACCTGAACAGGTACCGACAGTAGAGCCATAGAACTAGTCAGGTACCCACAGTAGAGCCATAGAACTAGTCAGGTACCGACAGTAGAAGCATGGACCTGAAGAGGTACCGACAGTAGAGCCATAGAACTAGTCAGGTACCGACAGTAGAGTCATAGAAATGGTAAGGTATCGACAGTAGAAGCATAGACCTAAACAGATAA
Source organism: Reticulitermes speratus (assembly GCA_021186555.1). Taxonomy (NCBI): domain Eukaryota; kingdom Metazoa; phylum Arthropoda; class Insecta; order Blattodea; family Rhinotermitidae; genus Reticulitermes; species Reticulitermes speratus. The sequence continues at coordinate 44,127,106 of JAJKFL010000009.1, read as the reverse complement.
GGACAGTAGAAGCATAGACCTAAAGAGGTAACGACAGTAGAGCCATAGAACTAGTCAGGTACCGACAGTAGAGCCATAGAACTAGTAAGGTATCGACAGTAGAAGCATAGACCTAAACAGGTAACGAAAGTAGAAGCATAGACCTAAAGAGGTAACGACAGTAGAGCCATAGAATTAGTCAGGTACCGTCAGTAGAAGCATAGACCTAAAAAGGTAACGACAGTAGAAGCATAGACCTAAAGAGGTAACGACAGTAGAGCCATAGAACTAGTCAGGTACCGTCAGTAGAAGCATAGACCTAAAAAGGTATCGACAGTAGAAGCATAGACCTAAACAGGTAACGACAGTAGAAGCATAGACCTAAAGAGGTAACGACAGTAGAGCCATAGAACTAGTCAGGTACCGTCAGTAGAAGCATAGACCTAAAAAGGTAACGACAGTAGAAGCATAGACCTAAAGAGGTAACGACAGTAGAGCCATAGAACTAGTCAGGTACCGTCAGTAGAAGCATAGACCTAAAAAGGTATAGACAGTAGAAGCATAGACCTAAACAGGTAACGACAGTAGAAGCATAGACCTAAAGAGGTAACGACAGTAGAGCCATAGAACTAGTCAGGTACCGTCAGTAGAAGCATAGACCTAAATAGGTAACGACAGTAGAAGCATAGACCTAAAGAGGTAACGACAGTAGAGCCTTAGAACTAGTCAGGTACCGACAGAAGAGCCATAGAACTAGTAAGGTATCGACAGTAGAAGCATAGACCTAAACAGATAACGACAGTAGAAGCATAGACCTAAAGAGGTAACGACAGTAGAGCCATAGAACTAGTCAGGTACCGACAGTAGAGCCATAGAACTAGTAAGGTATCGACAGTAGAAGCATAGACCTAAACAGGTAACGACAGTAGAAGCATAGACCTAAAGAGGTAACGACAGTAGAGCCATAGAACTAGTCAGGTACCGACAGTAGAAACCTTACCTAAACAGGTACCGAAATTAGAGCCATAAAAATAGAGAGGCTCAAGTAACACGTTAATTTTAAAATTACGGAAAGCAAGGTTGCCAACATTGACAGCAAATGTAACGTAACCAATGAACACATCCGCTTTATCGGGGAAGATATTATGTTTGTAGCACTGTGTCAATGAGAGACAACGGCAGAGCATAATGTTGCTATTGGTAATGTCTCGTTACACTGTGCAGAACACATGTCTCGTTACACTGTGCAGAACACAATGTCTCGTTACACTGTGCAGAACACAATACCTCGTTACACTGTGCAGAACACAATATCTCGTTACACTGTGTAGAACACAATGTCTCGTTACACCGTGCAGAACACAATGTCTCGTTACACTGTGCAGAACACAATGTCTCGTTACACTGTGCAGAACACAATATCTCGTTACACTGTGCAGAACACAATGTCTTGTTACACTGTGCAGAACACAATGTCTCCTTACACTGTGCAGAACACAATATCTCGTTACACTGTGCAGAACACAATGTTCGTTACACTGTGCAGAACACAAAATCCTTCGAGACACTGTGCAGAACACAATGTCTCGTTACACTGTGCAGAACACAATGTCTCGTTACACTGTGCAGAACACAATGTCTCGTTACACTGTGCAGAACACAATATCTCGTTACACTGTGCAGAACACAATATCTCGTTACACTGTGCAGAACACAATGTCTCGTTACACTGTGCAGAACACAATATCTCGTTACACTGTGCAGAACACAATGTCTCGTTACACTGTGCAGAGCACAATGTCTCGTTACACTGTGCAGAACACAATGTCTCGTTACACTGTGCAGAACACAATGTCTCGAGACACTGTGCAGAACACAATGTCTCGTTACACTGTGCAGAACACAATGTCTCGTTACACTGTGCAGAACACAATGTCTCGTTACACTGTGCAGAACACAATGTCTCGTTACACTGTGCAGAACACAATGTCTCGTTACACTGTGCAGAACACAATGTCTCGTTACACTGTGCAGAACACAATGTCTCGTTACACTGTGCAGAACACAATGTCTCGTTACACTGTGCAGAACACAATGTCTCGTTACACTGTGCAGAACACAATATCCTTCGAGACACTGTGCAGAACACAATGTCTCGTTACACTGTGCAGAACACAATGTCTCGTTACACTGTGCAGAACACAATGTCTCGTTACACTGTGCAGAACACAATATCCTTCGAGACACTGTGCAGAACACAATGTCTCGTTACACTGTGCAGAACACAATGTCTCGTTACACTGTGCAGAACACAATGTTTCGTTACACTGTGCAGAACACAATATCCTTCGAGACACTGTGCAGAACACAATGTCTCGTTACACTGTGCAGAACACAATGTCTCGTTACACTGTGCAGAACACAATATCCTTCGAGACACACAACGCAACAGAACCGCGGACCCTAATATTGCACCTGCAATTCAGTCAATAAAACACAATCTTATATTCTAACCCCAGCACAATTTCATTATTTCAGATGCAGTTCAGTTCCTGCTTAATGTAATTAAAAAACATAACTTTCTTCACTAAAAATAAACCTCAGAGCTTAACATTTGAGGAACTGGGATAGTTAAGTTGGTATAGTGACTAGGCCACGAACTGGATGACCAAGGAGTCGTGGGCTCATATCTCGGCAGTAGCAAGATATTATTTTCTGGGCCCCACCCAGTCTCCTATTCAATGGGCACTTAATATTCTTTCCCCTGGGCTAAAGCGGCGGACGCGTGAAGCTCATTAACCACCTCCGTCTTGTGCCGAGGTTAGCAATGAGCGAAGTTTACCTTTACCTAAATTTTCTTCACTAAAAAATATAAGCCTTGGTGCAAAGTGGTACAACATATATATATATATATAGTGACTTGACTGCATGCGGTAGGTTATGATGGCGTCCTGTGTGAAAGGGTTAAGATACGAGACAAAAAGAATAGAGCAATGAACTTACGTATTACACTTCCAATGACAACAGACAGTTTGTGACAAGCAGCAGTACTAATTGGAGGCGTCAGAAAGCGCCAAGTGACGTGTGGAATAATTACACGGGGTACTGAGTGGAGTGCTTGTCTTATCATGATGATATGACAGGATATACAATTGTTATAACATTTTACACGTTAGACGTCATTGTGTGTGCAGCAACAGACAGCTGTCGCAAAAAATAACAACCTTACAGAACCAGAACAAGGTAGCCAACAGAAGACGTTAAAGAATCTAAGTTTTAACTTCAGTGATAGACGCAAACGTAGTTAACCTCAAATATAGTTAAAGATACAGTTCGTACCGCGCAGTAAACACACTCCGTCTCAGTTATACAAACCAGTCAGTTAATGTTGTACAGTGAAATAATCGCTGTTTGTTCTGAGATCCACACAAAACACATAAATACAGTCCGTACCGCGCAGTAAACACACTCCGTCTCAGTTATACAAACCAGTCAGTTAATGTTGTACAGTGAAATAATCGCTGTTTGTTCTGAGATCCACACAAAACACATAAATACAGTCCGTACCGCGCAGTAAACACACTCCGTCTCAGTTATACAAACCAGTCAGTTAATGCTGTACAGTGAAATAATCGCTGTTTGTTCTGAGATCCACACAAAACACATAAATACAGTCCGTACCGCGCAGTAAACACACTCCGTCTCAGTTATACAAACCAGTCAGTTAATGCTGTACAGTGAAATAATGGCTGTTTGTTCTGAGATCCACACAAAACACATAAATACACTGTGTGTGCAGAACGTAGAATTTGTGAATGTTAAACGTGGTGGTACATATAGTAACCACTGGGCTTTAAAGATACAGTTCGTACCGCGCAGTAAACACACTACGTCTCAGTAATACAAACCAGACAGTTAATGCTGTACAGTGAAATAATCGTTGTTTGTTCTGAGATCCACACAAAACACATAAATACACTGTGTGGGCAGAACGTAGAATTGTTGAATGTTAAACGTGGTGGTACATATAGTAACCACTGGGCTTTAAAGATACAGCCCGTACCGCGCAGTTAAAACACTCCGTCTCAGTTATACAAACCAGTCAGTTAATGCTGTACAGTGAAATAATCGCTGTTTGTTCTGAGATCCACACAAAACACATAAATACACTGTGTGGGCAGAACGTAGAATTGTTGAATGTTAAACGTGGTGGTACATATAGTAACCACTGGGCTGTAAAGGGTTAGTAATGGAGCTACGTTCCTGAAAATCGCAACATAGAGAGAAACAACAGGCAGTAATGAATTGGTGGAAAAGATGAGGTTGCCCTTATTCATATCACGAAGGCACATAGGTGGAGTAGAGTTACAGCTCCACTTATTCTTAACCTTGGTACTAGATGGAGGTGAGTGGTTAGCTTCAAACCTCGGGGCCGCTAAATCCCCGGGGAAAAGCTGATGGTAACCAGTTGATAGGAGGCTGGCTGGGCTCCAGAACCGGTCTGGATGTTTGGAACTAGAAAAAACTTCCTTTCCTCTGCTGGGAATCGATGGACGGATCATTCAGCTCGTAGACTGAGCTATACCAGCTCTAATAGTAAACTGTATCTTAAAGAAACAGTATGAGAGGAGTAAACTGGATCAATCTGGCCTAAGATGGGGATAAATGGCGGGCTGTTGTATTCTCGGTAATGAACTCTCGGGTTCCATAAAACGCGTGGAAGTTTTGACTAGCTGAGGAACCGTTAGCTTCTCAAGAAGAACTTCGATCTATTGAGTTAGTTCTATTATAGCGAAACAATGTAGAGCGGAGCATGTCTTCCAATAAACAGTACTTAAAGTCCCTACCCGTCTGACCATTGAAGATCCCGTCAGGTGCCATCGAAAGGCACGTTTGTCCGAGTTCTGGCAGCGTTCATTGAATGTTTCAGCGCCAAAGCGAAACAGCCAGCCTGTCCTGTATCACGTCTTCCTCTGCCTTCAGTCAGAGTTGCTGAAACAGCCAGCCTGTCCTGTATCACGTCTTCCTCTGCCTTCAGTCAGAGTTGCTGAAACAGCCAGCCTGTCCTGTATCACGTCTTCCTCTGCCTTCAGTCAGCGTTGCTGGAACAGCCAGCCTGCCCTGTATCACGTCTTCCTCTGCCTTCAGTCAGCGTTGCTTGAACAGCCTGCCCGCTCTGTATCACGTCTTCCTCTGCCTTCAGTCAGCGTTGCTGTGGCGTGACGTCGCTCGTTCATTTCTTTGTGCCCACCGCGTGGCCAGTACCAAGTCCTGCTGTCACAAGTTACAGTACCAAGTCCTGCTGTCACAAGTTACAGTACCAAGTCCTGCTGTCACTAGTTACAGTACCAAGTCCTGCTGTCACAAGTTACAGTACCAAGTCCTGCTGTCACAAGTTACAGTACCAAGTCCTGCTGTCACAAGTTACAGTACCAAGTCCTGCTGTCACTAGTTACAGTACCAAGTCCTGCTGTCACAAGTTACAGTACCAAGTCCTGCTGTCACAAGTTACAGTACCAAGTCCTGCTGTCACAAGTTACAGTACCAAGTCCTGCTGTCACAAGTTACAGTACCAAGTCCTGCTGTCACAAGTTACAGTACCAAGTCCTGCTGTCACTAGTTACAGTACCAAGTCCTGCTGTCACAAGTTACAGTACCAAGTCCTGCTGTCACAAGTTACAGTACCAAGTCCTGCTGTCACTAGTTACAGTACCAAGTCCTGCTGTCACAAGTTACAGTACCAAGTCCTGCTGTCACAAGTTACAGTACCAAGTCCTGCTGTCACAAGTTACAGTACCAAGTCCTGCTGTCACAAGTTACAGTACCAAGTCCTGCTGTCACTAGTTACAGTACCAAGTCCTGCTGTCACAAGTTACAGTACCAAGTCCTGCTGTCACAAGTTACAGTACCAAGTCCTGCTGTCACAAGTTACAGTACCAAGTCCTGCTGTCACAAGTTACAGTACCAAGTCCTGCTGTCACTAGTTACAGTACCAAGTCCTGCTGTCACAAGTTACAGTACCAAGTCCTGCTGTCACAAGTTACAGTACCAAGTCCTGCTGTCACAATTTACAGTACCAAGTCCTGCTGTCACAAGTTACAGTACCAAGTCCTGCTGTCACAAGTTACAGTACCAAGTCCTGCTGTCACAAGTTACAGTACCAAGTCCTGCTGTCACTAGTTACAGTACCAAGTCCTGCTGTCACAAGTTACAGTACCAAGTCCTGCTGTCACAAGTTACAGTACCAAGTCCTGCTGTCACAAGTTACAGTACCAAGTCCTGCTGTCACAAGTTACAGTACCAAGTCCTGCTGTCACAAGTTACAGTACCAAGTCCTGCTGTCACAAGTTACAGTACCAAGTCCTGCTGTCACAAGTTACAGTACCAAGTCCTGCTGTCACAAGTTACAGTACCAAGTCCTGCTGTCACAAGTTACAGTACCAAGTCCTGCTGTCACAAGTTACAGTACCAAGTCCTGCTGTCACAAGTTACAGTACCAAGTCCTGCTGTCACAAGTTACAGTACCAAGTCCTGCTGTCACAAGTTACAGTACCAAGTCCTGCTGTCACTAGTTACAGTACCAAGTCCTGCTGTCACAAGTTACAGTACCAAGTCCTGCTGTCACTAGTTACAGTACCAAGTCCTGCTGTCACAAGTTACAGTACCAAGTCCTGCTGTCACAAGTTACAGTACCAAGTCCTGCTGTCACAAGTTACAGTACCAAGTCCTGCTGTCACAAGTTACAGTACCAAGTCCTGCTGTCACAAGTTACAGTACCAAGTCCTGCTGTCACAAGTTACAGTACCAAGTCCTGCTGTCACAAGTTACAGTACCAAGTCCTGCTGTCACAAGTTACAGTACCAAGTCCTGCTGTCACAAGTTACAGTACCAAGTCCTGCTGTCACTAGTTACAGTACCAAGTCCTGCTGTCACAAGTTACAGTACCAAGTCCTGCTGTCACAAGTTACAGTACCAAGTCCTGCTGTCACAAGTTACAGTACCAAGTCCTGCTGTCACTAGTTACAGTACCAAGTCCTGCTGTCACAAGTTACAGTACCAAGTCCTGCTGTCACAAGTTACAGTACCAAGTCCTGCTGTCACTGTTACAGTACAAGTCTGCTGTCACAAGTTACAGTACCAAGTCCTGCTGTCACAAGTTACAGTACCAAGTCCTGCTGTCACAAGTTACAGTACCAAGTCCTGCTGTCACAAGTTTACAGTACCAAGTCCTGCTGTCACAAGTTACAGTCATACACAATGTTCACTTTATCCTTTCTCCTAACATGGCGGCTTTATCGTACAAAAACGGCCTCCACTCGCCGACATATCCTGTGACAGCTGCGGTGCTCAGAAAAACGACAGAAGTGAAATTGCGTATATTCCATTTAATGATCGAAAAACCATTCTATGCTTTCCTTTTTGTTCACCACAAGAGAATAGGCGAGGTGGGATTGGTTGACATGTGCGAGATGAACAAAGCCGTCGCACTGGAAAAGTGTCACAATTTAGCTGTCCTTTTTAGGCGGGTAATTCAAATGAAAACCTTAAATGTGCGAAACAAATATAGCGACCTACTGTGTACCGCTGTAGGCAAAGCGGTGGTTAGAAGAAACTGTCCTGAGCAAGACAGGCAGTGTACGTATGACGTAACATTCAGGCGCGTTCGCTTAACCATTTTTGCCGTGGAAAAGCAGTAAGAGTTACATATTCTGAGTGTGTGTCTGTAGCCTTAGTTATACAGCATGCAAAGCGCATGCGCCGTATTATATTGTCATCTGTAGCCTGTCCGGCTGTACCATATTTGTCCACATTATCTCATAAACGGCACGACTTTCGGGAAAAGTTATTGAACATAAAATGTGTGCTTTGATTTTCTCTACAACTTTTGTCTGAAATATTTCTTATTCTAAGAAGAATTTAGCGAGATATTATCATAAATGTACTTAGGTCTTCGTGTAAAGTACCGTTATTTTTGTCAGATTTTAATGAAACTTGAAATTTTCTCGACAGATTTTCTAAAAATACTGAAATATCAAATTTAATGAAATTTCTTCAGTGGGAGCCGAGTTATTCCATACGGCGGACATGACGAAGCTAATAGTCGCTTTTCGCAGTTTTGCAAATGAGCCTAAAAATTACAAAGCTGTACAAAAACTTTTACATTTGACTCGCCAAAGTCATTTTCAAGAAATGCACCGCGACGTCCTTAACTTCTGTCGTGTCGTGACGAAGTGAACTGCGTCAGCGGCAAGTTGCGTCAGCGGCAAGTTGCGTCAGCGGCAAGTTAAGAGCTGTCGAACAGTTCTGACCTTAAAGCTCGCTGCATGTGCCAAGCAGTGGGCAACAAGACACGGCACGGTGCACGAACTTGGCCGGCCGTAAGCGGTTAGTATTTGTGCCAAGCAGTGGGCAACAAGACACGGCACGGTGCACGAACTTGGCCGGCCGTAAGCGGTTAGTATTTGTGCCAAGCAGTGGGCAACAAGACACGGCACGGTGCACGAACTTGGCCGGCCGTAAGCGGTTAGTATTTGTGCCAAGCAGTGGGCAACAAGACACGGCACGGTGCACGAACTTGGCCGGCCGTAAGCGGTTAGTATTTGTGCCAAGCAGTGGGCAACAAGACACGGCACGGTGCACGAACTTGGCCGGCCGTAAGCGGTTAGTATTTGTGCCAAGCAGTGGGCAACAAGACACGGCACGGTGCACGAACTTGACCGTCTGTATGCGGTTAGTATTTGTGCCAAGCAGTGGGCAACAAGACACGGCACGGTGCACGAACTTGACCGTCTGTATGCGGTTAGTATTTGTGCCAAGCAGTGGGCAACAAGACACGGCACGGTGCACGAACTTGACCGTCTGTATGCGGTTAGTATTTGTGCCAAACAGTGGGCAACAAGACACGGCACGGTGCACGAACTTGGCCGGCCGTCTGTATGCGGTTAGTATTTGTGCCAAACAGTGGGCAACAAGACACGGCACGGTGCACGAACTTGGCCGTCTGTATGCGGTTAGTATTTGTGCCAAACAGTGGGCAACAAGACACGGCACGGTGCACGAACTTGGCCGGCCGTCTGTATGCGGTTAGTATTTGTGCCAAGCAGTGGGCAACAAGACACGGCACGGTGCACGAACTTGACCGTCTGTATGCGGTTAGTATTTGTGCCAAGCAGTGGGCAACAAGACACGGCACGGTGCACGAACTTCACCGTCTGTATGCGGTTAGTATTTGTGCCAAGCAGTGGGCAACAAGACACGGCACGGTGCACAAACTTGGCCGGCCGTCTGTATGCGGTTAGTATTTGTGCCAAACAGTGGGCAACAAGACACGGCACGGTGCACGAACTTGGCCGGCCGTCTGTATGCGGTTAGTATTTGTGCCAAACAGTGGGCAACAAGACACGGCACGGTGCACGAACTTGGCCGTCTGTATGCGGTTAGTATTTGTGCCAAACAGTGGGCAACAAGACACGGCACGGTGCACGAACTTGGCCGGCCGTCTGTATGCGGTTAGTATTTGTGCCAAGCAGTGGGCAACAAGACACGGCACGGTGCACGAACTTGACCGTCTGTATGCGGTTAGTATTTGTGCCAAACAGTGGGCAACAAGACACGGCACGGTGCACGAACTTGACCGTCTGTATGCGGTTAGTATTTGTGCCAAGCAGTGGGCAACAAGACACGGCACTGTGCACGTAACTTGACCGTCTGTATGCGGTTAGTATTTGTGCCAAGCAGTGGGCAACAAGACACGGCACGGTGCACGAACTTGACCGTCTGTATGCGGTTAGTATTTGTGCCAAGCAGTGGGCAACAAGACACGGCACGGTGCACGAACTTGGCCGGCCGTCTGTATGCGGTTAGTATTTGTGCCAAGCAGTGGGCAACAAGACACGGCACGGTGCACGAACTTGGCCGGCCGTCTGTATCGGTTAGTATTTGTGCCAAGCAGTGGGCAACAAGACACGGCACGTGCACGAACTTGCCGCCGTCTGTATGCGGTTAGTATTTGTGCCAAGACAGTGGGCAACAAGACACGGCACTGTGCACGAACTTGCCGGCCGTCTGTATGCGGTTAGTATTTGTGCCAACAGTGGGCAACAAGACACGGCACGGTGCACGAACTTGGCCGGCCGTCTGTATGCGGTTAGTATTTGTGCCAAGCAGTGGGCAACAAGACACGGCACTGTGCACGAACTTGGCCGTCTGTATGCGGTTAGTATTTGTGCCAAACATGTGGGCAACAAGACACGGCACGGTGCACGAACTTGGCCGGCCGTCTGTATGCGGTTTAGTATTTGTGCCAAGCAGTGGGCAACAAGACACGGCACTGTGCACGAACTTGACGGCCGTCTGTATGCGGTTAGTATTTGTGCCAAGTGGGCAACAAGACACGGCACTGTGCACGAACTTGGCCGGCCGTCTGTATGCGGTTAGTATTTGTGCCAAGCAGTGGGCAACAAGACACGGCACGGTGCACGAACTTGACCGTCTGTATGCGGTTAGTATTTGTGCCAAACAGTGGGCAACAAGACACGGCACTGTGCACGAACTTGGCCGCCGTCTGTATGCGGTTAGTATTTGTGCCAAAAGCAGTGGGCAACAAGACACGGCACGGTGCACGAACTTGACCGTCTGTATGCGGTTAGTATTTGTGCCAAACAGTGGGCAACAAGACACGGCACTGTGCACGAACTTGGCCGCCGTCTGTATGCGGTTAGTATTTGTGCCAAGCAGTGGGCAACAAGACACGGCACGGTGCACGAACTTGACGTCTGTATGCGGTTAGTATTTGTGCCAAGCAGTGGGCAACAAGACACGGCACTGTGCACGAACTTGACCGTCTGTATGCGGTTAGTATTTGTGCCAAGCAGTGGGCAACAAGACACGGCACGGTGCACGAACTTGACCGTCTGTATGCGTTAGTATTTGTGCCAAACAGTGGGCAACAAGACACGGCACGGTGCACGAACTTGCCGCCGTCTGTATGCGGTTAGTATTTGTGCCAAGCAGTGGGCAACAAGACACGGCACGTGCACGAACTTGCCGCCGTCTGTATGCGGTTAGTATTTGTGCCAAAGTGGGCAACAAGACACGGCACTGTGCACGAACTTGGCCGGCCGTCTGTATGCGGTTAGTATTTGTGCCAAGCAGTGGGCAACAAGACACGGCACGGTGCACGAACTTGACCGTCTGTATGCGGTTAGTATTTGTGCCAAGCAGTGGGCAACAAGACACGGCACGGTGCACGAACTTGCGCGTCTGTATGCGGTTAGTATTTGTGCCAAGCAGTGGGCAACAAGACACGGCACTGGTGCACGAACTTGGCCGGCCGTCTGTATGCGGTTAGTATTTGTGCCAAGCAGTGGGCAACAAGACACGGCACGGTGCACGAACTTGGCCGTCTGTATGCGGTTAGTATTTGTGCCAAGCAGTGGGCAACAAGACACGGCACTGTGCACGAACTTGGCCGCCGTCTGTATGCGGTTAGTATTTGTGCCAAGCAGTGGGCAACAAGACACGGCACGGTGCACGAACTTGGCCGGCCGTCTGTATGCGGTTAGTATTTGTGCCAAGCAGTGGGCAACAAGACACGGCACGTGCACGAACTTGGCCGTCTGTATGCGGTTAGTATTTGTGCCAAGCAGTGGGCAACAAGACACGGCACTGTGCACGAACATTGGCCGCGTCTGTATGCGGTTAGTATTTGTGCCAAGCAGTGGGCAACAAGACACGGCACGGTGCACGAACTTGGCCGGCCGTCTGTATGCGGTTAGTATTTTGTGCCAAGCAGTGGGCAACAAGACACGGCACGTGCACGAACTTGGCCGGCCGTCTGTATGCGGTTAGTATTTGTGCCAAGCAGTGGGCAACAAGACACGGCACGGTGCACGAACTTGGCCGGCCGTCTGTATGCGGTTAGTATTTGTGCCAAACAGTGGGCAACAAGACACGGCACTGTGCACGAACTTGGCCGGCCGTCTGTATGCGGTTAGTATTTGTGCCAAGCAGTGGGCAACAAGACACGGCACTGTGCACGAACTTGACCGTCTGTATGCGGTTAGTATTTGTGCCAACAGTGGCAACAAGACACGGCACTGTGCACGAACTTGCCGGCCGTCTGTATGCGGTTAGTATTTGTGCCAAGCAGTGGGCAACAAGACACGGCACTGTGCACGAACTTGGCCGGCCGTCTGTATGCGGTTAGTATTTGTGCCAAGCAGTGGGCAACAAGACACGGCACGGTGCACGAACTTGGCCGGCCGTCTGTATGCGGTTAGTATTTGTGCCAAGCAGTGGGCAACAAGACACGGCACGGTGCACGAACTTGCACCGTCTGTATGCGGTTAGTATTTGTGCCAAACAGTGGGCAACAAGACACGGCACTGTGCACGAACTTGCCGCTCTGTATGCGGTTAGTATTTGTGCCAACAGTGGGCAACAAGACACGGCACTGTGCACGAACTTGCCCGTCTGTATGCGTTAGTATTTGTGCCAAACAGTGGGCAACAAGACACGGCACGGTGCACGAACTTGGCCGGCCGTCTGTATGCGGTTAGTATTTGTGCCAAGCAGTGGGCAACAAGACACGGCACGGTGCACGAACTTGCGCCGTCTGTATGCGGTTAGTATTTGTGCCAAGCAGTGGGCAACAAGACACGGCACGGTGCACGAACTTGCCGCCGTCTGTATGCGGTTAGTATTTGTGCCAAGCAGTGGGCAACAAGACACGGCACTGTGCACGAACTTGCGGGCCGTCTGTATGCTGTTAGTATTTGTGCCAAGCAGTGGCAACAAGACACGGCAACGGTGCACGAACTTGACCGTCTGTATGCGGTTAGTATTTGTGCCAAGCAGTGGGCAACAAGACACGGCACTGTGCACGAACTTGACCGTCTGTATGCGGTTAGTATTTGTGCCAAGCAGTGGGCAACAAGACACGGCACGTGCACGAACTGGCCGGCCGTCTGTATGCGGTTAGTATTTGTGCCAAGCAGTGGCAACAAGACACGGCACTGTGCACGAACTTGGCCGGCCGTCTGTATGCGGTTAGTATTTGTGCCAAGCAGTGGGCAACAAGACACGCACGTGCACGAACTTGGCCGGCCGTCTGTATGCGGTTAGTATTTGTGCCAAGCAGTGGGCAACAAGACACGGCACGGTGCACGAACTTGGCCGGCCGTCTGTATGCGGTTAGTATTTGTGCCAAGCAGTGGGCAACAAGACACGGCACGGTGCACGAACTTGGCCGGCCGTCTGTATGCGGTTAGTATTTGTGCCAAGCAGTGGGCAACAAGACACGGCACTGTGCACGAACTTGACCGTCTGTATGCGGTTAGTATTTGTGCCAAACAGTGGGCAACAAGACACGGCACTGTGCACGAACTTGACCGTCTGTATGCGGTTAGTATTTGTGCCAAACAGTGGGCAACAAGACACGGCACGGTGCACGAACTTGGCCGGCCGTCTGTATGCGGTTAGTATTTGTGCCAAGCAGTGGGCAACAAGACACGGCACGGTGCACGAACTTGGCCGGCCGTCTGTATGCGGTTAGTATTTGTGCCAAGCAGTGGGCAACAAGACACGGCACGGTGCACGAACTTGGCCGGCCGTCTGTATGCGGTTAGTATTTGTGCCAAGCAGTGGGCAACAAGACACGGCACTGTGCACGAACTTGACCGTCTGTATGCGGTTAGTATTTGTGCCAAACAGTGGGCAACAAGACACGGCACTGTGCACGAACTTGACCGTCTGTATGCGGTTAGTATTTGTGCCAAACAGTGGGCAACAAGACACGGCACGGTGCACGAACTTGGCCGGCCGTCTGTATGCGGTTAGTATTTGTGCCAAACAGTGGGCAACAAGACACGGCACTGTGCACGAACTTGACCGTCTGTATGCGGTTAGTATTTGTGCCAAGCAGTGGGCAACAAGACACGGCACTGTGCACGAACTTGGCCGGCCGTCTGTATGCGGTTAGTATTTGTGCCAAACAGTGGGCAACAAGACACGGCACTGTGCACGAACTTGACCGTCTGTATGCGGTTAGTATTTGTGCCAAGCAGTGGGCAACAAGACACGGCACTGTGCACGAACTTGGCCGGCCGTCTGTATGCGGTTAGTATTTGTGCCAAACAGTGGGCAACAAGACACGGCACTGTGCACGAACTTGGCCGGCCGTCTGTATGCGGTTAGTATTTGTGCCAAGCAGTGGGCAACAAGACACGGCACTGTGCACGAACTTGGCCGGCCGTCTGTATGCGGTTAGTATTTGTGCCAAACAGTGGGCAACAAGACACGGCACTGTGCACGAACTTGACCGTCTGTATGCGGTTAGTATTTGTGCCAAGCAGTGGGCAACAAGACACGGCACTGTGCACGAACTTGGCCGGCCGTCTGTATGCGGTTAGTATTTGCCTAATTGGTCAAGACTTTGCCCGTCTTTTCCTGAAATCTGAAGTACAACAGCACACAACTGGACCCAGTCCTAAGCCGTCCATCATACACCAGTAGCGTTGATAACTGGTCGCCCCCCCCCCCCCGTTCTAGATCTCATAACAGGGATCCAGAATACTGCCTTCTGCCAGAAGAACTGAATCCAATTAGAAAAATAAAAAAAAATTTTATTAATTACATTTGCCCCCCGCAGCAGGAGCCTTACTCACGCCACTGTCACGTGTCCCTTTTCTTTAAGCTCACACAAATATTTACCCATGCAGTGTTCTGCACATGGGCTCTATCTAACACGTTTCAATTAGCCCATCTGTAGTTTCACGGTGCCCAAAGTCAGTGACAAGCTATGTCCTTCTCACCTAACTGAAAGATATTACACTTTGTTGGAGCTTATAAACAGCTGAAGCATGCCCCACTGCATTCTGCCTCTTCTCAGTATCTGGCAGATATACACACGTGTGGATATATGTACACGTGTTATTATTGCAACACACTGGGCTTGAGGAACCTGGAAGTATTTTGAAGCAGATGGGAAACTGCTTCAAAATGCGAAAGTTAACTTAGATATCAGTCACGGAGTTTAATGTTGTATTAATTTCGTTGCAAATTTTGAATTCGTTTCTGAAATAATTAAAACCTTTAAAGTGGTACAGATGGGCAGTGGCAAGCTTCATATTCGTACTGTGTAAGTGCTGAACTAGGACAGGCAGGCTTGCTTGTACAAGCACGCTCACAGCACCATAATTTGCATAAACAGAGGAAGGCAGTCACTGTTCACAGTGCGTTGTAACAGTCACAACACACAGGCAAGTGCTTGGGCATTACAGCGCACCAGGAAGGTGTGTAGGAGGACCAGGAGCATGGGCAAGGCAGTGACAACATCTGCTGTGTTGTGTATAATGTCATATATTGGAATTGCTTGGTGTTCGCAGTACCAAGCTCTGTTCTGCGATCTTACAATGTCACTTGTTCTGCAGGAAGCCAAATGTCACTTTACACACAAATATCCAGCTGTGGGCTTTGCTGTCATATTTAACTGATTCCTTGAGCATCTGCAGACATGAGATGTTGGCAGAGCTGTTCAAATGTTGGAACAAAACTTAATTCCAAATTGCATTTAGTTTAATGTTCAAGGGAGTTTTGTGTTCGCAGCATAACACTGTTGTAACGTGCCCCACAGCTGGAGCAGCATAACACTGTTGTAACGTGCCCCACAGCTGGAGCAGCATAACACTGTTGTAACGTGCCCCACAGCTGGAGCAGCATAACACTGTTGTAACGTGCCCCACAGCTGGAGCAGCATAACACTGTTGTAACGTGCCCCACAGCTGGAGCAGCATAACACTGTTGTAACGTGCCCCACAGCTGGAGCAGCATAACACTGTTGTAACGTGCCCCACAGCTGGACACTTGTTTCCGATATCTCAAGTGAACGCAATGTACATTAAACAAAGAACCCTATAATTACTGTATGCTAATTAAGTCTTCCTCAATTCTTATTGTCAAGTTCATCTCACTGAAGATGCTCAGAGTAATGGAATGCTCCCATTTCGTTTGCATAAACTTAAATACTAAATATCACTGGAACTTGACTTCGGCACTTCTTCACTTAATGAACTGTTAATATTATTTCGATTCAACTACATCTGTTTCTCTGAATAAACACTGGAATATAGCGGACATCCGTCTTAGCCAGCCTTTTAAAACAATACATAAATAATGCATACACATTTGACATTTTCTGCTATGGATGAACTTCCTTAGGTGTAATCACAATTTTTGCTCCTCATAATTTCACAGTGCTTTAAACTATATAATGTTTTCAGCCTCTTTTTCTCATCTTGTATATTTATTTATTTATTTATATAGGGCATTTTTTCTCACGTCATGTTTCACATAAACAGTCAGATTTATTCAGAGGCAGTGACAGAATAATCACATTCTTTTGTTATTGTTAAAAGATGGATCACAGTCCACACACAGACAGACAGACAGACACGTGCATCACAATTGGTATAGACATTACCAGGGAGCAGTCTTCCCATACGGTAATTTCTGGCACTTGCGTTCTTTCTTAACCTAAAATATTCAAACAGCCGGCACTGATCAACAAGTGACGTAAACATTGCAACGAATAAAGCGCTGTATTTACACGGCACAAAACACAATCGCATGATCACGTTCTGCACAATATGCAATTTGACTAGGCATAAGAAAGCGTCCCAAACTTGAGTGTCATTTAATTGCACAGTTAATGTTCGAGATACTGACAACACGAATTTCTTTCAATTTCCACAGTTAACACAAAAAAATTCTTTGGGCACGAAAATATTTTCTTACAAAAAATTAATAAGGAAGATTTTACAACATATTGATATAGAAAAAATTGAGCAACGCATAGATTTTAAAACAATATTTGTTACAATCGCAAGATGGTATATCGATATTTATTATTATCGCGAGATGACATCGATGTCTGTTACAATCGCAAGATAATATTATCGCTACTTTTTATAATCACAAGATGGCATTATCGATATCTGTTATAATCGCAGGACGACATTATCGATATTTACTGTAATCGCAAGATGACATCGATACATGTTATAACCGCAAGACGACATCGATATTTCGAGCACAGTATCATAATCGCACTTCAGAACTCTCGCTAATTTGTTTCCCAACAATTCAACGTTAATGCAAGGAGGGACAACCGACGTTCTAAGGACACCCACACTCGTCGACCACCATTTTCGGCAAGTCTCTTTTGATAATGTTACTATCCGGTCCGAAGTATATGAGAGACATAGACGAGAATTTGACAGGCGCGCAGCAGGGCTGCATGCCTGTCAAGTGGTCCAACTTGCGATACTCCTCCATGACATGCGTGTAGTAGTTGAGGAATGTGTCAGGCGTTCTGTGTGTCCCTCCGCAGTTGCCCTGGCAGTAGTTGGCATAGTAGCCACTAGGGGCTATGATCCAGTCTTCCCAACCGAGCTGTTTGAAACTAACGAAGAACCGCTGTTTGCAGCACTGACCCTTGAGCGCTCCTGAGCAGTCCAGTGCCCGTCGGCGAACCCTCCTGGTCGCTGTCGGGTCGGTGTGCACGACGAGGAATGGTCGTTGTGGGTCTTTGTTTTCTGAGCGGAACAGAACTGCCTCCACCAGGTCGCCGCACCCTGAACAGTCAACCAAAAGCCGCAAGTTTTCCTTTGTGGCTGTGCCTGAGGAGTACCAAGTGCGGACGGTAGTCGTGAGGTCGAACTTCTGCCAGCCCAGGATGGACAGTGACACCGGCAGAGAGGCGGCCATTTCAGTGTACTCGTCAAATTCCTGCGAACACAACGCAAGAACTGTAGGAAACATGAAACATGGCTGCCATGCGAGGGGATCATGATGTCGAATTATGGCAGTCCTTCTGAAAACACAAATGTCACTAGTTTCAGAGCACGAACAGCCTATGGATACAAGAAGAGTATCCAGTTACAGCAGCGGTACGAATGTCACTCTGACATTTATTAAAGTTTGTGTTCACTTGATACAGAACAAGAGCAGCTGTGCAACTACAGGACACGTGGACATACAACAGTCTTGTTTGGTAAACAAATCCACACATAACCTTCCGACCCAAATTTCAGTCGCATTTCAGAAGCACAAAAAGTAACTCCACAATATGACGTTTTTAATTTGCAACTGAACAAACAGACGCCGTCGGCCACAAAGCAATGTGGACAGTAATAAAGGAAACTTGACGCAAAAAACTGCAGAGTAAAGACACTGGGTTCAGTATTAACCACTGATGAGTTGCTCGTGCAGAATGAAATGAAACGCGCATATCTCTTGTATACACGTATTCGTGACGGACGGACGGACTTCCATACGGATGTTTGAAGTAATATAGCAGTTTGTAATAAGGTGTAACTGGTCACTCGTAAAGACGCTGACAGGCGCAATAAAACAGACGGTGCCCTGTAGCGTCACCAAATGAAACGTAACGTACTTGTGACGTACAATCACGCTCATTGGTCAGCCGTGTGTACGAGTGCTACAGACGGTTTCCGTTGCAATAACAAGAAACGCCGAACTGTGCGACCAGTTGCGGACAGCAAGGGCACAAGTCCACGTAAGTACAGCACTGCTGTCACCAAGCCGACTTTCACGAAACTCGCCGTGGCTAGACGACATTGTAAAACCTGCTTACCGAATTTCATGAAAATCCAACGCTGACAATCAGTTACAGACGGACGGACGGACCTGGTTTGAACGTAAGGCATTTTTTTTACCCCGTAAAGAACGCCCAGTATTTCAGTAAAATCCAGTATGCTGTTGATCTGTTGACAATGAGCTCGATAGCACACTCAGTCTCTAATCACACTGTGACGTCACAATCCGCTGTGTATATCACAGTCTAGCACGACACTGTGACGTCACAATCCGCTGTGTATATCACAGTCTAGCGGGACACTGTGACGTCACAATCCGCTGTGTATATCACAGTCTAGCGGGACACTGTGACGTCACAATCCGCTGTGTATATCACAGTCTAGCGCGACACTGTGACGTCACAATCCGCTGTGTATATCACAGTCTAGCCGGACACTGTGACGTCACAATCCGCTGTGTATATCACAGTCTAGCGGGAAACTGTGACGTCACAATCCGCTGTGTATATCACAGTCTAGCGGGACACTGTGACGTCACAATCCGCTGTGTATATCACAGTCTAGCGGGACACTGTGACGTCACACTTTCACTGAATTTGATCAGTTCTTAAGAGTCATCTTGATGTTAACGGCAAAATGAGGGCGCTGCAATGCCGACCGGCGCGCACACACACACATAGACACACACACACACCTCTACTTTGACTACCTTCGGCACAGCACGTCCTATCATCATTCTAAAATCACTGCTGAAATTTCAAGCTTCTGACTCTTTCTGCTGAGTTCTGGCTGCCGCAGGGGACACACAGACACACAGACACACAGACACACAGACACACAGACACACAGACACACAGACACACAGACATACAGACACACAGACACACAGACATACAGACACACAGACACACAGACACACAGACACACAGACACACAGACACACAGACACACAGACACACAGACACACAGACATACAGACACACAGACACACAGACACACAGACATACAGACACACAGACACACAGACACACAGACACACAGACATACAGACACACAGACACACAGACACACAGACACACAGACACACAGACACACAGACATACAGACACACAGACACACAGACATACAGACACACAGACACACAGACACACAGACACACAGACACACAGACATACAGACACACAGACACACAGACACACAGACACACAGACATACAGACACACAGACACACAGACATACAGACACACAGACACACAGACACACAGACACACAGACATACAGACATACAGACACACAGACACACAGACACACAGACACACAGACACACAGACATACAGACACACAGACACACAGACACACAGACACACAGACACACAGACATACAGACACGCAGACACGCAGACACGCAGACACACAGACACACAGACACACAGACATACAGACATACAGACACACAGACACACAGACACACAGACATACAGACACACAGACACACAGACACACAGACACACAGACACACAGACACACAGACACACAGACACACAGACACACAGACACACAGACACACAGACACACAGACACACAGACACACAGACACCCCCAGACATACAGACACACAGACACACAGACACACAGACACACAGACATACAGACATACAGACACACAGACACACAGACACACAGACATACAGACACACAGACACACAGACACACAGACCACACAGACACACAGACATACAGACACACAGACACACAGACATACAGACACACAGACACACAGACACACAGACACACAGACACACAGACATACAGACATACAGACATACAGACACACAGACACACAGACACACAGACATACAGACACACAGACACACAGACACACAGACACACAGACACACAGACACAACAGACATACAGACACACAGACACACAGACACACAGACATACAGACACACAGACACACAGACACACAGACACACAGACACACAGACATACAGACATACAGACACACAGACATACAGACACACAGACACACAGACATACAGACACACAGACACACAGACATACAGACACACAGACACACAGACATACAGACACACAGACACACAGACATACAGACACACAGACACACAGACACACAGACATACAGACACACAGACACACAGACATACAGACACACAGACACACAGACATACAGACACACAGACACACAGACCTACAGACACACAGACACACAGACACACAGACATACAGACACACAGACACACAGACATACAGACACACAGACACACAGACACACAGACATACAGACACACAGACACACAGACATACAGACACACAGACACACAGACACACAGACATACAGACACACAGACACACAGACATACAGACACACAGACACACGCAGCATTCTGCAGTTTAAATTGCTCACGGCTTATTCATCTTACCGCTTCATTTAGTCTACTTCCGGTTTTGTTTGGCTCTCCATTCATATTATTTCGCGTGTTCGTATAACCCATGCCAATGTTTTTGACAAGATTAGTAACCAACACTCGATGAAAACCAATTTAACAAGCAAGTATCATCAAGTTGTGCGATTCATGTCAGACACTAACAACCTCCATGCAGCAGAGTCCTTCTTGAGAAGCTAACAGTTCCTCAGCTAGTCAACAAGTTCCCCGCATTTTATAAAACCCGAAGGTTCATCACCGTCTCTACAACAGCCTGTCATTTGACCCTACACTGAGCCAAATATTGCGATTCACGCCACCTATTCAATAGGTGCCTGGCTTCTTTGCAGGGGTTAAGCGGCCGGGGTGTCAAGCTCACTTCTCACCGCACATTGGGCCCAGGTTAAGAGTAGGTGCAGCCGTACCTACAGCCCCCTGTATGCTGTCATGTCGTGCACACAGCATATACACCCTGTATCATTACTAAAATGCGTCTGTTACATGCAGAGGACACGAGGATCGTCTGCTGAGGTCGTGACGGGAGAATTGATGTTGCTAACAGTTCAATTAAAAGAGTACGGTGTGAACAAAACAAGCTTAACAAATCTTTTAAGGCCCAGTGGTTACTATATGCACCACCAGTTTAAAATTAATAAATTCTACGTTCTGCCCACACAGTGTATTTATGTGTTTTGTGTGGATCTCAGAACAAACAGCGATTATTTCACTGTACAGCATTAACTGACTGGTTTGTATAACTGAGACGGAGTGTGTTTACTGCGCGGTACGGACTGTATTTATGTGTTTTGTGTGGATCTCAGAACAAACAGCGATTATTTCACTGTACAACATTAACTGACTGGTTTGTATAACTGAGACGGAGTGTGTTTACTGCGCGGTACGGACTGTATTTATGTGTTTTGTGTGGATCTCAGAACAAACAGCGATTATTTCACTGTACAACATTAACTGACTGGTTTGTATAACTGAGACGGAGTGTGTTTACTGCGCGGTACGGACTGTATTTATGTGTTTTGTGTGGATCTCAGAACAAACAGCCATTATTTCACTGTACAACATTAACTGACTGGTTTGTATAACTGAGACGGAGTGTGTTTACTGAGCGGTACGGACTGTATTTATGTGTTTTGTGTGGATCTCAGAACAAACAGCCATTATTTCACTGTACAACATTAACTGACTGGTTTGTATAACTGATACGGAGTGTGTTTACTGCGCGGTACGGACTGTATTTATGTGTTTTGTGTGGATCTGAGAACAAACAGCGATTATTTCACTGTACAACATTAACTGACTGGTTTGTATAACTGATACGGAGTGTGTTTACTGCGCGGTACGGACTGTATTTATGTGTTTTGTGTGGATCTGAGAACAAACAGCGATTATTTCACTGTACAACATTAACTGACTGGTTTGTATAACTGATACGGAGTGTGTTTACTGCGCGGTACGGACTGTATTTATGTGTTTTGTGTGGATCTGAGAACAAACAGCGATTATTTCACTGTACAGCATTAACTGACTGGTTTGTATAACTGAGACGGAGTGTGTTTACTGTGCGGTACGGACTGTATTTATGTGTTTTGTGTGGATCTCAGAACAAACAGCGATTATTTCACTGTACAACATTAACTGACTGGTTTGTATAACTGAGACGGAGTGTGTTTACTGTGCGGTACGGACTGTATTTATGTGTTTTGTGTGGATCTCAGAACAAACAGCGATTATTTCACTGTACAACATTAACTGACTGGTTTGTATATCTGAGACGGAGTGTGTGTTTACTGTGCGGTACGGACTGTATCTTTAAAGCCCAGTGGTTACTATATGTACCACCAGTTTAAAATTCACAAATTCCACGTTCTGCCCACACAGTGTATTTATGTGTTTTGTGTGGATCTCAGAACAAACAGCCATTATTTCACTGTAAAACATTAACTGACTGGTTTGTGTAACTGAGACGGAGTGTGTTTACTGCGCGGTACGGACTGTGTCTTTAAAGCCCAGTGGTTACTATATGTACCACCAGTTTAACATTCACAAATTCTACGTTCTACCCACACAGTGTATTTATGTGTTTTGTGTGGATCTCAGAACAAACAGCGATTATTTCACTGTACAACATTAACTGACTGGTTTGTGTAACTGAGACGGAGTGTGTTTACTGCGCGGTACGGACTGTGTCTTTAAAGCCCAGTGGTTACTATATGTACCACCAGTTTAACATTCACAAATTCTACGTTCTACCCACACAGTGTATTTATGTGTTTTGTGTGGATCTCAGAACAAACAGCGATTATTTCACTGTACAACATTAACTGACTGGTTTGTATAACTGAGACGGAGTGTGTTTACTGCGCGGTACGGACTGTATTTATGTGTTTTGTGTGGATCTCAGAACAAACAGCCATTATTTCACTGTACAACATTAACTGACTGGTTTGTATAACTGAGACGGAGTGTGTTTACTGCGCGGTACGGACTGTGTCTTTAAAGCCCAGTGGTTACTATATGTACCACCAGTTTAACATTCACAAATTCTACGTTCTACCCACACAGTGTATTTATGTGTTTTGTGTGGATCTCAGAACAAACAGCCATTATTTCACTGTAAAACATTAACTGACTGGTTTGTGTAACTGAGACGGAGTGTGTTTACTGCGCGGTACGGACTGTGTCTTTAAAGCCCAGTGGTTACTATATGTACCACCAGTTTAACATTCACAAATTCTACGTTCTACCCACACAGTGTATTTATGTGTTTTGTGTGGATCTCAGAACAAACAGCGATTATTTCACTGTACAACATTAACTGACTGGTTTGTGTAACTGAGACGGAGTGTGTTTACTGCGCGGTACGGACTGTGTCTTTAAAGCCCAGTGGTTACTATATGTACCACCAGTTTAACATTCACAAATTCTACGTTCTACCCACACAGTGTATTTATGTGTTTTGTGTGGATCTCAGAACAAACAGCGATTATTTCACTGTACAACATTAACTGACTGGTTTGTATAACTGAGACGGAGTGTGTTTACTGCGCGGTACGGACTGTATTTATGTGTTTTGTGTGGATCTCAGAACAAACAGCCATTATTTCACTGTACAACATTAACTGACTGGTTTGTATAACTGAGACGGAGTGTGTTTACTGCGCGGTACGGACTGGATGTTGATATATATTTGAGGTTAAATTGAGGCCACCTCGATGTAACATACCTTACCAATGAAGTGTGTTTACGGTGAGGTACGAGCTGAATCATTAAATTCAGTTCAGGTTAAATCAAGGACAATCCAAAGTAACATACCTTACCACTTAAGTGTGTGGTATTCGTCTGCAGATGCCTGGTGACGGTGAACACCCAGAGCGTCAGGTTCTTGTCCGGCACGCTGTGTCTAAAGGCGCGATGAAGAGGCGACCGGAAGTCCACTCTGACCCACAGAGTGGCGGCTTTCACTCGCAGCTCGGAGCCCGCGCCGCCTGCACCTCCTCCCATGTCGTGTGCGTGTGAAAACTCCAGCAGGGGCTGCCCGTTGAGTGTGTGGCCTGTGGGACAGCGAGCGGAACAATACTGACTGCATGGCAAGGCGGAGCAGGCTGTCAAACGTAAATGTGTACGTTGGTACAGAGAGAGAGAGGGAGAAAATGTGTCCTGCCTCGTAAAGAACTCCATATTTCTCTGAAGCGCTGCGGCAGTTACCTACGTGGCCAACCTGAACGGAAAGAAAGAAGGCTTTACAGTCACCCCGCTAACCTTTTAAAGCCGGTCGTAGCTACACCACCTACTGGTACAGTGACTAGGCTGCGGGCTCGACGTCCGACGAAAGGTGTTTCGATTCCCGACAGGGAAAGACAGTTGTCTGTTTTCCAAAACGCCCAGACAGGTCCTGGGGCCCACCGATCTTCTAATTCAATGGGTATAGGGGGATCAGTCCCCGAGGTTAGGTGATCGGGAAGTAAAACTCACCACTCACCCCATCTGTGCCGAGATTAAGGATGAGTGGGACCATGCCTCCATCCCCATACGCTTTATGTCGTGGTACTTAATTAAGCAAAGGGGTGATTGTGCCTTAATCTTCTGCCTGTTATTTGTCAATTAGAAGACGCGACTAATAACTAATGCTGCCGACGTACGAGAACAGCTTTGACCTTGGAAGTCGTACCTTTAGACGTTTGTGACCAGTGAGCGATATATTCCGGTTTAAAACATATTGGGCCGGAATGCAGTTGTGTTTTGTGCAGGCGACTTAGTTCTATTACTTTCTGTTGCGTTCTATGTTGTTAGAGCTCTGCATAAATTTGACTTTAGGCTTGTTATAAGCAGAACGCCTAACAAATGGCGTCTAGTGGAGAGTGACAGATACAGTGCTAGGAACTTACATTTTTGACACGGTCTATATGTTCTATATGTAAGGTTAGCCCGGAAAGAACGGACCCCATTTACGCCGTCAAGGTTAAAACAGTTCTCGTCAGTCGATGACAGTACAAATGTTGCAAAACTTGGGATTAACCGACGTCATTGATTTGTGCTTACTGCAGTGACACCTAGCGACTGGGCGTGCAGGTGAAAGCCCTTCACTTCAGAAGATGCCCACGTCACACACGTGAAACAAAGTGCTTCAAAGTGTCAGGCGCTTTTGAACGGTCACGTGAGGGTCACGTGTGGTCACATGTGGTCATCTTCACAGGACGGCAGGCTGAGTGAACTGCCACGACTCATGTGGCTACATTCTATCATTTTCGTCTGGACGTCAGAGCTATCTGAAGCACTACAGGCCTACTTTAAACTGGCAAAGTGCTTAGCTGTGGCTGTTGGAATTGCACTGCGAGAAGGACGGACCCGAGCAACGGGGGGCGGCAGGGGGCGGCAGAGCCACGTGCCATTCCCCATCTCAAATTACTGCCATTCCTACTTTTGTTTGCTTTAGTCCCCAATTATTTGTCCGATAAAGGCAATAAATTGAATTTCATCAATTTACTTACGGGTAGCTTTTAGAACAACCACGTGATTACACCAAATGTCTGCAGGTTCGACGCCAGACACTCTCTGTCTCTACACAACACAGTTCGACGCCAGACACTCTCTGTCTCTACACAACACAGTTCGACGCCAGACACTCTCTGTCTCTACACAACACAGTTCGACGCCAGACACTCTCTGTCTCTACACAACATAGTTCGACGCCAGACACTCTCTGTCTCTACACAACACAGTTCGACGCCAGACACTCTCTGTCTCCACACAACACAGTTCGACGCCAGACACTCTCTGTCTCCACACAACACAGTTCGACGCCAGACACTCTGTCTCTACACAACACAGTTCGACGCCAGACACTCTCTGTCTCTACACAACACAGATCGACGCCAGACACTCTCTGTCTCTACACAACACAGTTCGACGCCAGACACTCTCTGTCTCTACACAACACAGTTCGACGCCAGACACTCTCTGTCTCTACACAACACAGATCGACGCCAGACACTCTCTGTCTCTACACAACACAGTTCGACGCCAGACACTCTCTGTCTCCACACAACACAGTTCGACGCCAGACACTCTCTGTCTCTACACAACACAGTTCGACGCCAGACACTCTCTGTCTCTACACAACACAGTTCGACGCCAGACACTCTCTGTCTCTACACAACACAGTTCGACGCCAGACACTCTCTGTCTCTAAACAACACAGTTCGACGCCAGACACTCTCTGTCTCTACACAACACAGTTCAACGCCAGACACTCTCTGTCTCTACACAACACAGTTCGACGCCAGACACTCTCTGTCTCCACACAACACAGTTCGACGCCAGACACTCTCTGTCTCCACACAACACAGTTCGACGCCAGACACCCTCTGTCTCTACACAACACAGTTCGACGCCAGACACTCTCTGTTTCTACACAACACAGTTACATTTTAATATTAGCCACTTATATTTCCGGTCTGTATTTGCCGACTTCTTTCAAAGTAACTACATTTTTTTTGCGTTCGGCTCAAAAATCTCCTAAATCGGCCGCGTGAAAAAAAAAGTTTCTTATGTTATGTGACAACCATCGCTTGTCACTCCCCCCCCCCCCCGGCTACTCCGCCGCACTTGGGGCGGTCAGCTGAGTGTGCTACCTTAATACGACAAAGGAGCCGACAGTGACAACCGGTAGTTGTCAGATAAAATAATGAACATATAGCATCATAATGTCGACGTAAGGCAACACGGTATCTAAATTAGAACACCAGCAAACAGTGATGACTGAAGCACCCAGTCCGAGTAAAGACGGTCAGACACGTGCGACTGTCGTGAGAAAGTGAAATGTCTGGAATGGATAAGAAACTTGGTACACTTGAAAAAGCGTGACAAAGGCAGCCAGTTTGACTATGGTCGTTGACATAATCGTCACAGCATTAGATACAACAACACAAAACGTTGAAATAATCGTCACAGCATTAGATACAACACAAAACGTTGACATAATCGTCAGAGCATTAGATACAACAACACAAAACTTTGACATAATCGTCACAGCATTAGATACAACAACACAAAACGTTGACATAATCGTCACAGCATTAGATACAACAACACAAAACGTTGACATAATCGTCACAGCATTAGATACAACAACACAAAACGTTGACATAATCGTCACAGCATTAGATACAACAACACAAAAGAAGACAGTTGCCCCAGGCTGCTAGACTGCCCACGCAGACACAACCAACACGACAACTGCGTCCATCGTCTACGAGAGATTTGAAATGAGAAAATGACTTCGAAACTTTTAGCTGGCAAAGCCACGATACAACTCTAAGACAATTATTAAAACATACAAGCTGTTGTTTACAGAGACGTACATTACATTACATTACAAACTAATTTTGTAAAATTGTGCTAAAAATACAGACACCCCAGACGAGGATTTGAATTGCATCGTTTATAAACATCTCCTATTATCACATAAACTTACTTTTACTGTGTACACAGCAATATGCAGTAACATTATGCATATAATTACAGCTGCACTTATTCATTATTCATTTTACATACTGAAATTCATGTTGTTCGGCAACATAAAAGGTTGAGCAGAAATGATCTACAACACCGAAAACAATACGTTACATAAATATGGTCTTATTTATTTAATTTTGTTATTTAATGATGATGTCAATTGCTAACATTTTATAGCGTTGGTGGTAGATGAATGAATGAGTATGGAGCGTTGGTGGAATGATACTGACAGGGGAAACTGAAGTACTGGGAGAGAAATATTATACAGTGTTGGTGGTAGATGTATGAATGAGTATGGAGCATTGGTGGAATGATACTGACAGGGGAAAACTGAAGTACTGGGAGAGAAACATTATACAGCGTTGGTGGTAGATGTATGAATGAGTATGGAGCATTGGTGGAATGATACTGACAGGGAAAACTGAAGTACTGGGAGAGAAACATTATACAGCGTTGGTGGTAGATGTATGAATGAGTATGGAGCATTGGTGGAATGATACTGACAGGGGAAAACTGAAGTACTGGGAGAGAAACATTATACAGCGTTGGTGGTAGATGTATGAATGAGTATGGAGCATTGGTGGAATGATACTGACAGGGGAAAACTGAAGTACTGGGAGAGAAACATTATACAGCGTTGGTGGTAGATGTATGAATGAGTATGGAGCATTGGTGGAATGATACTGACAGGGGAAAACTGAAGTACTGGGAGAGAAACATTATACAGCGTTGGTGGTAGATGTATGAATGAGTATGGAGCATTGGTGGAATGATACTGACAGGGGAAAACTGAAGTACTGGGAGAGAAACATTATACAGCGTTGGTGGTAGATGTATGAATGAGTATGGAGCATTGGTGGAATGATACTGACAGGGGAAACTGAAGTACTGGGAGAGAAACATTATACAGCGTTGGTGGTAGATGTATGAATGAGTATGGAGCATTGGTGGAATGATACTGACAGGGGAAACTGAAGTACTGGGAGAGAAGCATTATACAGCGTTGGTGGTAGATGAATGAATGTGTATGGAGCGTTGGTGGAATGATACTGACAGGGAAAACTGAAGTACTGGGAGAGAAACATTATACAGCGTTGGTGGTAGATGTATGAATGAGTATGGAGCGTTGGTGGAATGATACTGACAGGGGAAAACTGATGTACTGTGAAAGAAACATTATACAGCGTTGGTGGTAGATGTATGAATGAGTATGGAGCGTTGGTGGAATGATACTGACAGGGGAAATCTGATGTACTGTGAAAGAAATATTATACAGCGTTGGTGGTAGATGAATGAATGAGTATCGAGCGTTGGTGGAATGATACTGACTGGGGAAAACTGAAGTACTGGGAGAAAAACATTATACAGCGTTGGTGGTAGATGAATGAATGAGTATGGAGCGTTGGTGGACTGATACTGACAGGGGAAAACTGAAGTACTGGGAGAAAAACATTATACAGCGTTGGTGGTAGATGTGTGAATGAGTATGGAGCATTGGTGGAATGATACTGACAGGGAAAAACTGAAGTACTGGGAGAGAAATATTATACAGCGTTGGTGGTAAATGTATGAATGAGTATGGAGCATTGGTGGAATGATACTGAGAGGGGAAACTGAAGTACTGGGAGAGAAACATTATACAGCGTTGGTGGTAGATGTATGAATGAGTATGGAGCATTGGTGGAATGATACTGACAGGGGAAACTGAAGTACTGGGAGAGAAACAATATACAGCGTTGGTGGTAGATGTATGAATAAATGTGGAGCATTGGTGGGATGATACTGACAGGGGAAAACTGAAGTACTGGGAGAGAAACATTATATAGCGTCGGTGGTAGATGTATGAATGAGTGTGGAGCATTGGTGGGATGATACTGACAGGGGAAAACTGAAGTGCTGGGAGAGAAAAAATATACAGCGTTGGTGGTAGATGTGGAATGAGTGTGGAGCATTGGTGGGATGATACTGACAGGGGAAAACTGAAGTTCTGGGAGAGAAACATTATACAGCGTTGGTGGTAGATGTATGAATGAATGTGGAGCATTGGTGGAATGATACTGACAGGGAAAAAGTGAAGTACTGGGAGAGGAACATTATACAGCGTTGGTGGTAGATGTATGAATGAGTATGGAGCATTGGTGGAATGATACTGACAGGGGAAACTGAAGTACTGGGAGAAAAACTTGTCCCAGGGCCACTGTGTCCAGCACAAATCCCACATGGACTGACCTGGCATTGATTCCGAACCTCCACGCTGCGATGCTGGCGTCTAACCGACAGCGAGTCACCGGCGCTACGTGCCGTCTTGCCGTTTCAAGACAAAAGTGCCGTACTGCGAGAGGCGTATTTCTAGTGACAGTCTTATCACAACACAATCTGTTAATCACGTCTGCAGAACGCAACACTTCGGGCGCGTTCGCTCTGTTATTGTCTTTTGATGTTAAATTTCTGAATACTTTACAGAAAAGCACTGACTGTTTTCCGTACCTTAGCAAAAGATTTACAATCGATTATTTTCGATATGTCGCAAGCTAAGAGTTTTACAATCGATATAGCTTAAATATCAACATGCGACATTGACTATCGATAATGCTCGACGATCAACTGTTTCTTTAGCCTCACCTAGTGTCTAACAAGGAAACTTGTATCAACGACAAAAATGTATTTTCAGTCTCGTCTCCTACCTTAGGAATAACAAACTGTCTCAATTACAAAGACAAATGACGGCGAGAAATCACAAAATATATAAGACTTTATATACCGTTTCTGATTTTGTCCAATCTTATCCAAAATTTGAATGTGCCTGCCAATTATAGCAAAAATCCCAAATACGTAATTGCATGGAAATCCGTCTGATAAGAGTCTCTCTGTTCCATGAGGACGGACAGGCACAACGAAGCTAACAGTCGCTATTTTCGCTGTTGTCTTGTGTAAGAGTCAGAAAGTAGACATAGATCGTTTTCACATTACAAGCCGTTAATTGCAGGCTATCAACAAGACCAAGACAGACAGCGGCCGCAGAAGACCAAGCCTTCCGGAGCGTTACGCTGTGACGTCGCACATCACTTGTGCCGTCAATACCGCAGTGCATGGACTGAGCCTGAAACTGTCCAAACCACAAAGCATCGGCTCACCAGCTACATAGGGCATACAGCAGCTATATTCACCTTCGAAACGCGACCCGCTCTGGGGCCCACCCAGCGTCCAACTCGGTGGGTTCCGGAGGAAGCCTGACGCCGACCAATCGCTGTTCACAATACACCACGGTCTGTTACGGACTTCGACTTTAGTCAAATATCCGCATATAATTCTGTACCGCTGTCTAAGTGGGTGCAGATGTAAGAACTGTGCATGGAGTTTAGCACGGACAAAATGTTAAGATGTTTCGTAACAACAACACTGTGTGGGGGTTTGCAAGATTAAAGTAATAACCTCAACGTATAGGAAGCGAATACAGTGCAGTGCAATGCACAAGTTTATCTGATCAATGTGAGTTTATGCTTTCTCGCTATGCAATTTCAGTGTGTGTCCTTATGTGAAGTGGCTCTTACTCCAACATTTACGCTCCCGGAAGCTGTCCAGCTCGTGAAAGATTACACAGCCGTTACCGTAACTGCACTGGTCTACTGTAAACAGTAGATGGCTTACCGGTTAAGAAGGAGTGGATGTTATACCTCCACTCCCACATGTCTTCCTGGCGTGCTGAGGGACAGATTTATGTGTACCTGGATCGCATGTACGAGCCAGTCTTGATGTAAGTGGCGAGGTTACAGATAAGGCTGACAGGTTGGTGGAAAAGAGTGTTGTGGTCAGCGGCTCTGAGCTGTTAGCTGTTCACGGCTTTACTTTGTCCGGCTGAAGCGTGCAGCTTTACGACATGTGGGAATTGCTAAGCGGAAGCAGTCTGCAGCTCAGCTCGGTTTACTGCCTGTTTTACGACGAACCTCCAGTTGCAACATGCACATGCGTTTATTACAGGCGGCATTCGAGCGTTTAACGAGTGCACTCGTTTTGAAATGACGAAAACTGCAGTGACCTTTGACATTACAGAGACACGTGCAAACTGCAGTGACCTTTGACTTTACAGAGACACGTGCAAACCAGCGAGCGGCGCGACAGTGGCTATGTAAAGTAAAGTTCGCCCTAGAACAGGCCATGAAGGCCCAGAGGGGGAGTAGAGGTATAGCTCTACTCTTTCTTTAACCCTGGCACTAGATGAGGGTGGGTGGTCAACGCCACGCCCCGGTCGCTTTACCCCCGGGAATGACCCGGTACCCATTGTACAGGACGCTGGGTATGTCGTCATTAAGATAAGATTAGTGTCTCTGCATTGTAATTGGGAAGGGCTGTGTTCTCTGTGAGGTACGAACATCATCAGCCTTCACCTCGAAGTCACCACGTATCCGGAAGTCCTCCGACCGGCCAACACGATCAAGTCTTCCGTGATTTTATTCAGTCCGACAACAATTGCTCAGTCGGTACCTAAATACTACGTTGCACTGCGTACTTCTACCGCAGCCCCCCACTTCAAGTTTATAAAAATTTAACCCCTTGCCCTGAAGGCGACTAGACTCTCTGCAGCTACACGTGTCACACCCTACGCCCTTATCTGCGCAGTGTTACCACACGTGTCACACCCTACGCCCTTATCTGCGCAGTGTTACCACACGTGTCACACCCTACGCCCTTATCTGCGCAGTGTTACCACACGTGTCACACCCTACGCCATTATCTGCGCAGTGTTACCACACGTGTCACACCCTACGCCCTTATCTGCGCAGTGTTACCACACGTGTCACACCCTACGCCCTTATCTGCGCAGTGTTACCACACGTGTCACACCCTACGCCCTTATCTGCGCAGTGTTACCACACGTGTCACACCCTACACCCTTATCTGCGCAGTGTTAACACACGTGTCACACCCTACGCCCTTATCTGCGCAGTGTTACCACACGTGTCACACCCTACACCCTTATCTGCGCAGTGTTACCACACGTGTCACACCCTACGCCATTATCTGCACAGTGTTACCACACGTGTCACACCCCTACGCCCTTATCTGCGCAGTGTTACCACACGTGTCACACCCTACGCCCTTATCTGCGCAGTGTTACCACACGTGTCACACCCTACGCCCTTATCTGCGCAGTGTTACCACACGTGTCACACCCTACGCCCTTATCTGCGCAGTGTTACCACACGTGTCACACCCTACGCCCTTATCTGCGCAGTGTTACCACACGTGTCACACCCTACGCCCTTATCTGCGCAGTGTTACCACACGTTCCACGTCTGTTTCTCCATTCACGCTTCTTGCTACGCCAGCAACAGCAGCTTTAAGACGTCAGGCGCTGCGCAAGACACAGGTACACAGCGCCAGTGCACGTACAGCAACACACGTTCTTAACCTCGGTACTATACAAAGGACAGAGGTCAGCCTCACGCCACGGCCGCCTCCTCCCCCTCCGTTGAAAGAGCCCCGGAACGCAGTGAGTAGAATGGTGGGTGCGCCCTACAGACAGTCTAGGCGTTTTTTAAGAGAAACGTTTCATATCCCTGAAAGGATTCAAACGTCGGATCGTGCAGTCCGTAGCTTGTGCTACAGAGACTGCTTTACAATGTACAGCGAGTAAAATCGTGCAGTCGGTAGCTTGTGCTACAGAGACTGCTTTACAATGTACAGCGAGTAAAGTCGTGCAGTCTGTAGCTTGTGCTACAGAGACTGCTTTACAATGTACAGCGAGTAAAGTCGTGCAGTCTGTAGCTTGTGCTACAGAGACTGCTTTACAATGTACAGCGAGTAAAGTCGTGCAGTCTGTAGCTTGTGCTACAGAGACTGCTTTACAATGTACAGCGAGTAAAGTCGTGCAGTCTGTAGCTTGTGCTACAGAGACTGCTTTACAATGTACAGCGAGTAAAGTCGTGCAGTCTGTAGCTTGTGCTACAGAGACTGCTTTACAATGTACAGCGAGTAAAGTCGTGCAGTCTGTAGCTTGTGCTACAGAGACTGCTTTACAATGTACAGCGAGTAAAGTCGTGCAGTCTGTAGCTTGTGCTACAGAGACTGCTTTACAATGTACAGCGAGTAAAGTCGTGCAGTCTGTAGCTTGTGCTACAGAGACTGCTTTACAATGTACAGCGAGTAAAGTCGTGCAGTCTGTAGCTTGTGCTACAGAGACTGCTTTACAATGTACAGCGAGTAAAGTCGTGCAGTCTGTAGCTTGTGCTACAGAGACTGCTTTACAATGTACAGCGAGTAAAGTCGTGCAGTCTGTAGCTTGTGCTACAGAGACTGCTTTACAATGTACAGCGAGTAAAGTCGTGCAGTCTGTAGCTTGTGCTACAGAGACTGCTTTACAATGTACAGCGAGTAAAGTCGTGCAGTCTGTAGCTTGTGCTACAGAGACTGCTTTACAATGTACAGCGAGAAAAGTCGTGCAGTCCGTAGCTTGTGCTACAGAGACTGCTTTACAATGTACAGCGAGTAAAGTCGTGCAGTCTGTAGCTTGTGCTACAGAGACTGCTTTACAATGTACAGCGAGTAAAGTCGTGCAG
The DNA here is from genome assembly GCA_021186555.1 of Reticulitermes speratus. Lineage (NCBI taxonomy): Eukaryota > Metazoa > Arthropoda > Insecta > Blattodea > Rhinotermitidae > Reticulitermes > Reticulitermes speratus. The sequence goes on along the minus strand of JAJKFL010000009.1, from coordinate 44,092,471 downwards.
TCTGTAGCTTGTGCTACAGAGACTGCTTTACAATGTACAGCGAGTAAAGTCGTGCAGTCCGTAGCTTGTGCTACAGAGACTGCTTTACAATGTACAGCGAGTAAAGTCCGCCGCTCTGTTACACCTTGGACACTGCCTACTTTACAACGAAGTCACTACGCGACGCCATGGAATAAACAATATGAAACTGGTAAAGATTCTCCCGATAATAATCCACTTCAATGCACTTTATTTTAAGGGAAACCTAAGAGAAGTTCGGCCAGTTTCACCATCGTCAAATACAAACAGCACAAATAAGCAGTAGAAAAAGCAACTACAGTTAATAATACACCGTCACAGTAAACAGCGGAATACAGTATCATAGAGTAACACAGAGTGACATACAGTATCATACAGTAACACAGAGTGACATACAGTATCATACAGTAACACAGAGTGACATACAGTATCATACAGTAACACAGAGTGACATACAGTATCATACAGTAACACAGAGTGACATACAGTATCATACAGTAACACAGAGTGACATACAGTATCATACAGTAACACAGAGTGACATACAGTATCATACAGTAACACAGAGTGACATACAGTATCATACAGCAACACAGAGTGACATACAGTATCATACAGCAACACAGAGTGGCATACAGTATCATACAGTAACACAGAGTGACATACAGTATCATACAGTAACACAGAGTGACATACAGTATCATACAGTAACACAGAGTGACATACAGTATCATACAGCAACACAGAGTGACATACAGTATCATACAGCAACACAGAGTGGCATACAGTATCATACAGTAACACAGAGTGACATACAGTATCATACAGTAACATAGAGTGACATACAGTATCATACAGTAACACAGAGTGGCATACAGTATCATACAGTAACACAGAGTGACATACAGTATCATACAGTAACACAGAGTGGCATACAGTATCATACAGTAACACAGAGTGGCATACAGTAGCATAGAGTAACACAGAGTGGCATACAGTAGCATGCAGTAACACAGAGAGACATACAGTATTATACAGTAACACAGAGTGGCATACATTATCATACAGTAACATAGAGTGGCATACAGTAACACAGAGTGGCATACAGTAGCGTACAGTAACACAGAGTAGCATACAGTAGCATACAGTAACACAGAGTAGCATACAGTATCATACAGTAACACAAAGTGGCATACAGTATCATACAGTAACACAGAGTGGCATACAGTAGCATACAGCAACACAGAGTGGCATACAGTAGCATACAGTAACACAGAGTGGCATACAGTAACATACAGTGACATACAGTAGAATACAGTAGCATGCAGTGGAATACAGTAGCATACAGTGGAATACCGTAGCATACAGTAGCATAGAGTGGCATACAGTAGAATACAGTAGCATACAGTAGATACAGCAGCATACAGTGGTACACAGTAGCGTACAGTAGCATAGAGTTGCATAAAGTGGCATACAGAAGCACAGAGTAGCATACAGTAGCATACAGTAGCATAAATAGTGCCGTCATCAAGCAAACATAATCATAATGACAATCGGCGGAAGAACAGGATAGGCTTTGATATTAACAGGACGTAACAGAGGATAGGCTTTGACATTAACAGAACGTAACAGAGAATAGGCTTTGATATTAACAGGACGTAACACAGGATAGGCTTTGATATTAACAGGACGTAACACAGGATAGGCTTTGATATTAACAGGACGTAACAGAGGATTGGCTTTGATATTAACAGGACGTAACACAGGATAGGCTTTGATATTAACAGGACGTAACAGAGGATACGCTTTGATATTAACAGCACGTAACAGAGGATAGGCTTTTATATTAACAGGACGTACCACACGCACAGCTCATGAAACAGCACTCTGTCGTAACGTAACACGACGATGCACAGTGTTACAGCAGACAGACAGACAGACAGTGACCGATCTTAACAGACCAACACTTCAGCACGTTAAGTTTTTACGGAAATATATCGAGAAGCAGTTGTTTGTGGACACAACATTGTGACAGAAGTGTGTTTGTGGACACAACATTGTGACAGAAGTGTGTTTGTGGGCACAACACTGTGACAGAAGTGTGTTTGTGGAAACAACATTGTGACAGAAGTGTGTTTGTGGACAAAACATTGTGACAGAAGTGTGTTTGTGGACACAACATTGTGACAGAAGTGTGTTTGTGGACACAACACTGTGACAGAAGTGTGTTTGTAGACACAACACTGTGACAGAAGTGTGTTTGTGGACACAAAATTGTGACAGAAGTGTGTTTGTGGACAAAACATTGTGACAGAAGTGTGTTTGTGGACAAAACACTGTGACAGAAGTGTGTTTGTGGACAAAACATTGTGACAGAAATGTGTTTGTGGAAATAACAATGTGACAGAAGTGTGGTTTTGGACACAACATTGTGACAGAAGTGTGTTTGTGGACACACCACTCTGACAGAAGAATGTTTGTGGACACAACATTGTGACAGAAGTGTGTTTGTGGACACAACACTGTGACAGAAGTGTGTTTGTGGGCACAACACTGTGACAGAAGTGTGTTTGTGGACAAAACATTGTGACAGAAGTGTGATTGTGGACACAACATTGTGACAGAAGTGTGTTTGTGGACACAACACTTTGACAGAAGTGTGTTTGTGGACAAAACATTGTGACAGAAGTGTGATTGTGGACACAACACTCTGACAGAAGTGTGTTTGTGGACACAACATTGTGACAGAAGTGTGATTGTGGACACAACATTGTGACAGAAGTGTGTTTGTGGACAAAACATTGTGACAGAAGTGTGATTGTGGACACAACATTGTGACAGAAGTGTGTTTGTAAGCCGGCTGTCTGGTAATGCGTGAATCTGTTTGACGAATTGTGTGGGTTACGACACTCTGCCTTCTGATGAGCGATACATCGAAACACCCAAAAATATTATAAAGTGCAGTATATGTACTAAAAGTGTTTTATACCGCAAAATTTAGCATTATAAACTTAAGAAAATTAGGTTAACAGTTTTGAAAAGCCGGAAGGTCACGGGTTCGAATCCCGATGGTTATTGGAATTTTTTATAGACATAATCTTTCCGGTCGTACTATGGCCCTGGGGTCGACGCAGTCTCTAAAAGAAATGAGTACCCGGATTATTTCCTGGGGAGTAAAGGAGGCCGGTGCGTAGGACTGACAACCTTACCACCTTCACATGCTGATTGTCTAGAAATCTGGGAGCCTGAACCTCCTGGAACCCTAAGGGCCTGACCAGGCTTGTAATGGGATTTCTTTACTGAAGTGTAATTATTTTGCGTACTGCTCGGAAAGCACCTTAACAATTACGCACTGCCTACGCAGCATTTACTTTTAAATTTATAATTGTCATATTTGTCAGATTATTAATATTGTTCTTTTTTCTTATCTTTCGTCTCTTCGAGATTTGTTTTTGTTGCACCGAACTACAGGGTCGTTATTTTATCAGACAAATCGTATCAGTTTATACTCGAAACGTTTCGCGTGACGGCAGGCAGCCCAGCGCGCGCAACTATGCCGATCTGACGAGACAGAAAATATTGGTCAGATAAAATAATCACGGTACACAGGTACAAGGGCGACTGCCGAGACTAAATAACAGACGCAAAAACAACGGTGTCAAAGACGTGGAAAGTCTTCGATAACTTCGGACGACTTACGTTCGATACACACTATGGCAACGTTCACGGTCAGCTCAAGGTAAAGTTGCGGTCAGGGTTTTGGGTAGACCATTCAAACTGAACGGTGTTGCGGTACTGCAGTGCAGTTCACGTAGTTCCGAACGTTAAGAAACAGCCGATAGAGACGTGGAGGTAATGGCGACGCTGCAAAATGTTTCTCTCTCAGTACTTCAGTTTCCCCTGTCAGTATCATTCCACCACTGTTCCATACTCATTCCTTCATCTACCACCGACGCCGTATAATGTTTTTCTCCCAGTACTTCAGTTTCCCCTGTCAGTATCATTCCACCAATGCTCCATATTCATTCATACATCTACCACCAAAGCTGTATAATGTTTCTCTCCCAGTACTTCAGTTTCCCCTGTCAGTATCATTCCACCACTGTTCCATACTCATTCCTTCATCTACCACCGACGCCGTATAATGTTTTTCTCCCAGTACTTCAGTTTCCCCTGTCAGTATCATTCCACCAATGCTCCATACACATTCATTTATCTACCACCAACGCTGTATAATGTTTCTCTCCCAGTACTTCAGTTTTCCCCTGTCAGTATCATTCCACCAATGCTCCATACTCATTCAATCATCTACCACCAACGCTGTATAATGTTTCTCTCCCAATACTTCAGTTTTCCCCTGTCAGTATCATCCCACCAACACTCCATACTCATTCAATCATCTACCACCAACGCTGTATAATGTTTCTCTCCCAATACTTCAGTTTTCCCCTGTCAGTATCATTCCACCAACACTCCATACTCATTCAAACATCTACCACCAACGCTGTATAATGTTTCTCTCCCAATACTTCAGTTTTCCCCTGTCAGTATCATTCCACCAACGCTCCATACTCATTCATACATCTACCACCAACGCTGTATAATGTTTCTCTCCCAGTACTTCAGTTTTCCCCTGTCAGTATCATTCCACCAATGCTCCATACTCATTCATTCATCTACCACCAACGCTGTATAATGTTTCTCTCCCAGTACTTCAGTTTTCCCCTGTCAGTATCATTCCACCAATGCTCCATACTCATTCATTCATCTTCCACCAACGCTGTATAATGTTTCTCTCCCAGTACTTCAGTTTTCCCCTGTCAGTATCATTCCACCAACGCTCCATACAAATTCATTCATCCACCACCAACGCTGTATAATGTTTCTCTTCCAGTACTTCAGTTTTCCCCTGTCAGTATCATTCCACCAATGCTCCATACTCATTCATACATCTACCACCAACGCTGTATAATGTTTCCCTCCAGTACTTCAGTTTTCCCCTGTCAGTATCATTCCACCAATGCTCCATACTCATTCGTTCATCTACCACCAACGCTGTATAATGTTTCTCTCCCAGTACTTCAGTTTTCCCCTGTCAGTATCATTCCACCAAAGCTCCATACTCATTCATACGTCTACCACCAACGCTGTATAATATTTCTCTCCCAGTACTTCAGTTTTCCCCTGTCAGTATCATTCCACCAATGCTCCATACTCATTCATACATTTACCACCAACGCTGTATAATGTTTCTCTCCCAGTACTTCAGATTTCCCCTGTGAGTATCATTCCACCAAAGCTCCATACTCATTCATACATCTACCACCAACGCTGTATAATGTTTCTCTCCCAGTACTTTAGTTTTCCCTTGTCAGTATCATTCTATCAATACTCCATGCTCATCCTCATATACATATTGTTGTTACCAGAAGGACAAACCGGCGAAGCCTGGGAACCTTCAAATTGCAGTGCTCCTTCGGCATTCAGGCAGCATTGAACGCAGAAATATTTCTAAGTTTTTATTGGTTTTGTGAGGGCTCAAATACAGGCAAAAGCTATTTGTCCTGACCGTCAGCGCATCCAAGTAACAGTTCGTGACGTCACGACAGTAAACGCCGAGGGCAATATCAGATTGCCTGCATTCCTGTTATTTCTGTAGTCTCAAGTGTTTGTTTCGTTTCATCAGGAACACAGACAACTTACGCCTTTTCTTACTCACTGAAATCTCGTAATTGTCTTACACTTGGGCACGCCTAGGCTCCAATGATGTAAATGAGAGCCGACAGGAAGTAACTACGAGTGGGCAGTCTTGCCAGTTGACTGACTGTTCACAGCGTGCGGACTGGTTTGACGGTAGGAACGTGTGCTTGTTTTCCGGAAGCATGGGTTTGAATCCCGGCCGCCCTTGATCCTGTCCTGAGGCAGCTATATCCAATCCATACCCTATTTGAGACACACTTTTACATTATGCTGAAGCCGCGCCTACATCTCCCAGGTAACATCCTCGCTGTAGATTTTCGACTAAGATTTTGTAAGAATAAGCATTTCACGTCTCTTCTTTGCGTGCTACATACTACGTCTATCTAATTCAGTAGATAAGTAACACAAAATAATTATGTATGGTTCAGTGATTCGTTTTTAAAAATTATGAACTCACTGATGAATGACAAAGCTCAGTCGAAACATGTAAGAGAGAGATAAACAGAGTACTTGGTTACAACTGACCGACTGGACCTGCCGCCCGCAAGATGTCGCAAGGTGTTACTGTTACAACTGACCGACTGGACCTGCCGCCCGCAAGGTGTTACTGTTACAACTGACCGACTGGACCTGCCGCCCGCAAGATGTCGCAAGATGTTACTGTTACAACTGACCGACTGGACCTGCCGCCCGCAAGATGTCGCAAGATGTTACTGTTACAACTGACCGACAGGACCTGCCGCCCGCAAGATGTCGCAAGATGTTACTGTTACAACTGACCGACAGGACCTGCCGCCCGCAAGATGTTACTGTTACAACTGACCGACTGGACCTGCCGCCCGCAAGGTGTTACTGTTACAACTGACCGACTGGACCTGCCGCCCGCAAGATGTCGCAAGATGTTACTGTTACAACTGACCGACTGGACCTGCCGCCCGCAAGATGTCGCAAGGTGTTACTGTTACAACTGACCGACTGGACCTGCCGCCCGCAAGATGTCGCAAGGTGTTACTGTTACAACTGACCGACTGGACCTGCCGCCCGCAAGATGTTACTGTTACAACTGACCGACAGGACCTGCCGCCCGCAAGATGTCGCAAGATGTTACTGTTACAACTGACCGACAGGACCTGCCGCCCGCAAGGTGTTACTGTTACAACTGACCGACAGGACCTGCCGCCCGCAAGGTGTTACTGTTACAACTGACCGACAGGACCTGCCGCCCGCAAGATGTCGCAAGGTGTTACTGTTACAACTGACCGACTGGACCTGCCGCCCGCAAGATGTCGCAAGGTGTTACTGTTACAACTGACCGACTGGACCTGCCGCCCGCAAGATGTCGCAAGATGTTACTGTTACAACTGACCGACAGGACCTGCCGCCCGCAAGATGTCGCAAGGTGTTACTGTTACAACTGACCGACAGGACCTGCCGCCCGCAAGGTGTTACTGTTACAACTGACCGACTGGACCTGCCGCCCGCAAGATGTCGCAAGGTGTTACTGTTACAACTGACCGACAGGACCTGCCGCCCGCAAGGTGTTACTGTTACAACTGACCGACTGGACCTGCCGCCCGCAAGATGTCGCAAGGTGTTACTCTTCCAACTGACCGACAGGACCTGCCGCCCGCAAGGTGTTACTGTTACAACTGACCGACTGGACCTGCCGCCCGCAAGATATCGCAAGGTGTTACTGTTACAACTGACCGACTGGACCTGCCGCCCGCAAGGTGTCGCAAGGTGTTACTGTTTACCTGACTGCTTGCTGTAATTTGCAACTGTCGTAATGTGCATTAAATTTGCAAACCGAGCAAATGCGTAACCAAATCAAACCGTACAAACATCCGACGAGGCCGCACGTCACTCTGACAGCCACTTGTCGGTGTTGTGACTTACACTGCACGTGTCGGTGTTGTAGCTTACACTGCACGTGTCGGTGTTGTGGCTTACACTGCACGTGTCAGTTTTGTGGCTTACACTGCACGTGTCGGTGTTGTGGCTTACACTGCACGTGTCGGTGTTGTAGCTTACACTGCACGTGTCGGTGTTGTGGCTTACACTGCACGTGTCGGTGTTGTGGCTTACACTGCACGTGTCGGTGTTGTGGCTTACACTGCACGTGTCGGTGTTGTGGCTTACACTGCACGTGTCGGTGTTGTAGCTTACACTGCACGTGTCGGTGTTGTGGCTTACACTGCACGTGTCGGTGTTGTGGCTTACACTGCACGTGTCGGTTTTGCGCTTCATTTATCTGTAAGCGCGTTGCTGTGAACAGCGCTTTTGGTTTTGGTCCGACGAAGGAATCGGCAGTTGAACTGCTCTTGATATCAGCCGTCAGGGCCTCTGTTGGTGTTGCTGTGCGTGTCTGGTGTCCGGCTATTTATGGACTTACTGGCGAGTTGTCCGCTGTTCTGGACACTCAGTGGCCAGTCGACTTTACTACATGGAGTGTGTCAGAGCATTTCTGGAAAGCGAAAGTTTTAAAATTCTTTTTCACGTTCTCCATACTATATCGGTGCAAAGGGCTGTTTTTGTGGTTGTTGTTCATCTCCACTTAACAACACGCGCATCGCGAGGATAGAGGGACTGGCAACTGAAGGTCGCCTGTAGGGTTCCGAAGGAGGACTGTAAAATAAAACCACCTCGAATGCTTACTGCACGTCCGATATATTTTAGAACCCCTGCAAAGCAATGTTGATAGAGCTAAATGCAAAGGGTTGCAGATATATACCGCTACCTTTAGTGTCCGATCTGATATGCAATTGATTGTACACGAGACATGTCTATAGTTCATTCATGCATTCAGCAACAGCCGACTCGGGATGTGTAGCCATTGTTGGCAAGTAGCCACGCGGTCCATTCTCAAAACACTGCAATCTCAAAACCCGGTCACCCCCTCCCCTTTATTTTCCAAAAACCAAAGACGAATCTTGGAGGTCGTGCGCTGACGTAAGAGATAGTAAAAACTTGTTTGCGACATTTTCACACACAAGAAGGACGTAAAGCGCGGCGGTGCAATTGAGAAACGAACTACAGCTGCATTACATATAAAGATACAGCTCGTACCGCGCAGTAAACACACTCCGTCTCAGTTATACAAACCAGTCAGTTAATGTTGTACAGTGAAATAATGGCTGTTTGTTCTGAGATCCACACAAAACACATAAATACAGTCCGTACCGCGCAGTAAACACACTCCGTCTCAGTTATACAAACCAGTCAGTTAATGTTGTACAGTGAAATAATGGCTGTTTGTTCTGAGATCCACACAAAACACATAAATACAGTCCGTACCGCGCAGTAAACACACTCCGTCTCAGTTATACAAACCAGTCAGTTAATGTTGTACAGTGAAATAATCGCTGTTTGTTCTGAGATCCACACAAAACACATAAATACAGTCCGTACCGCGCAGTAAACACACTCCGTCTCAGTTATACAAACCAGTCAGTTAATGTTGTACAGTGAAATAATGGCTGTTTGTTCTGAGATCCACACAAAACACATAAATACAGTCCGTACCGCGCAGTAAACACACTCCGTCTCAGTTATACAAACCAGTCAGTTAATGCTGTACAGTGAAATAATCGCTGTTTGTTCTGAGATCCACACAAAACACATAAATATAGTCCGTACCGCGCAGTAAACACACTCCGTCTCAGTTATACAAACCAGCCAGTTAATGCTGTACAGTGAAATAATGGCTGTTTGTTCTGAGATGCACATAAAACACATAAATACAGTCCGTACCGCGCAGTAAACACACTCCGTCTCAGTTATACAAACCAGTCAGTTAATGTTGTACAGTGAAATAATGGCTGTTTGTTCTGAGATCCACACAAAACACATAAATACAGTCCGTACCGCGCAGTAAACACACTCCGTCTCAGTTATACAAACCAGTCAGTTAATGTTGTACAGTGAAATAATCGCTGTTTGTTCTGAGATCCACACAAAACACATAAATACAGTCCGTACCGCGCAGTAAACACACTCCGTCTCAGTTATACAAACCAGTCAGTTAATGTTGTACAGTGAAATAATCGCTGTTTGTTCTGAGATCCACACAAAACACATAAATACAGTCCGTACCGCGCAGTAAACACACTCCGTCTCAGTTATACAAACCAGTCAGTTAATGTTGTACAGTGAAATAATGGCTGTTTGTTCTGAGATCCACACAAAACACATAAATACAGTCCGTACCGCGCAGTAAACACACTCCGTCTCAGTTATACAAACCAGTCAGTTAATGTTGTACAGTGAAATAATCGCTGTTTGTTCTGAGATCCACACAAAACACATAAATACAGTCCGTACCGCGCAGTAAACACACTCCGTCTCAGTTATACAAACCAGTCAGTTAATGTTGTACAGTGAAATAATCGCTGTTTGTTCTGAGATCCACACAAAACACATAAATACAGTCCGTACCGCGCAGTAAACACACTCCGTCTCAGTTATACAAACCAGTCAGTTAATGTTGTACAGTGAAATAATGGCTGTTTGTTCTGAGATCCACACAAAACACATAAATACAGTCCGTACCGCGCAGTAAACACACTCCGTCTCAGTTATACAAACCAGTCAGTTAATGTTGTACAGTGAAAAAATGGCTGTTTGTTCTGAGATCCACACAAAACACATAAATACAGTCCGTACCGCGCAGTAAACACACTCCGTCTCAGTTATACAAACCAGTCAGTTAATGTTGTACAGTGAAATAATGGCTGTTTGTTCTGAGATCCACACAAAACACATAAATACAGTCCGTACCGAGCAGTAAACACACTCCGTCTCAGTTATACAAACCAGTCAGTTAATGTTGTACAGTGAAATAATCGCTGTTGTTCTGAGATCCACACAAAACACATAAATACAGCTCGTACCGCGCAGTAAACACACTCTGTCTCAGTTATACAAACCAGTCAGTTAAAGCTGTACAGTGAAATAATGGCTGTTTGTTCTGAGATCCACACAAAACACATAAATACAGTTCGTACCGCGCAGTAAACACACTCCGTCTCAGTTATACAAATCAGTCAGTTAATGTTGTACAGTGAAATAATCGCTGTTTGTTCTGAGATCCACACAAAACACATAAATACAGTCCGTACCGCGCAGTAAACACACTCCGTCTCAGTTATACAAATCAGTCAGTTAATGTTGTACAGTGAAATAATCGCTGTTTGTTCTGAGATCCACACAAAACACATAAATATAGTCCGTACCGCGCAGTAAACACACTCCGTCTCAGTTATACAAACCAGTCAGTTAATGCTGTACAGTGAAATAATCGCTGTTTGTTCTGAGATCCACACAAAACACATAAATACACTGTGTGGGCAGAACGTAGAATTTGTGAATGTTAAACATGGTGGTACATATAGTAACCACTGGGCTTTAAAGGGTTAACGTATTTCTTTCGTCTGCCAGATTGAGTTCAATCCAGGATAGCTCAGTCAGTATCACTAGGCTATGGCCTGGACTGTCCGGGTTTCGATTCCCGGCACGGGCAGAGATTTTTTCTTCTACAAAACGCCCAGACCGGCTCTGGTGTCAACCAAGCCTGTTATTGAAAGGTCCCATGGTGTAAAGCGGCCAGGGCGTAAAGCTAAGCACTCTTTTCCATCTAGTTCCGAGGTTAAAAATGAGCGGAGCTGTACCTGCCTTCATAACATGCACAGAGACGGCTTTAGCTTCACCTTTCAGCACCAGATGGTGTGTACGTGCCTCGTTGCGTGTACTGGCGTGTGTGTGCGTCACTGTCGGTCGTACCGTTTGAACACCTGCTTCAGCACACAGACCGCACACCTTTGTGTGTCACACCAAGTACCGCCTTACAAGACATGTCTTTATAAGGACACGAACTGCATTGTCTGCGAAGTGGTAACTTCATTTTCAAACACCACATAAACTGCGTCCAAAGTGCAACACAAAAAACACAGTATTGTTTAATTTTCATTGATCTCATTACGCCCGACACGTTTGCAACGTGCAGTACATTATCAAAGGCTGCAAGCCCCACAGCTATTTACGTAACAGTATATAAGTGGTATATGATAACAGTATATAAGTGGTATATGATAACTGACAGCACAATTTCGTATCATGTAACAAGTACTGCAGTTGGTATTAGCTATCTGACATGGAACACATTTTGCCAGCTCTGATAGCTTGGCAAGTTACTGCGACCGTGCCAAAGCTCAGGCGTTAGTCGCGGAGGTTCAAGTTCGATCCAAGCCCCGTTCATGACAGATTTGTCTAAAGGGTTACGCTTTTATTCGCGCACATCGGTTGTGCCCTGTCAGTATCATTCCCCCAGGGCTCCATATCCGTTCAGTCACGTGAAAAACGTTGCATAAAAAAAAAGGTTACCAGTAATTAATATTTAGGCTTATGTGCAAAATGTTTCCGGCCAAATGTTTTGTGGAGAGTTTCATAAATACCTTTCGGAGAGTGAGGGGTAATTACTGATGTAGACAGAACTTCTACGTTCTGCCCACACAGTGTATTTATGTGTTTTGTGTGGATCTCAGAACAAACAGCGATTATTTCACTGTGCAGCATTAACTGACTGGTTTGTATAACTGAGACGGAGTGTGTTTACTGCGCGGTACGGACTGTATTTATGTGTTTTGTGTGGATCTCAGAACAAACAGCGATTATTTCACTGTACAACATTAACTGACTGGTTTGTATAACTGAGACGGAGTGTGTTTACTGCGCGGTACGGACTGTATTTATGTGTTTTGTGTGGATCTCAGAACAAACAGCGATTATTTCACTGTACAACATTAACTGACTGGTTTGTATAACTGAGACGGAGTGTGTTTACTGCGCGGTACGGACTGTATTTATGTGTTTTGTGTGGATCTCAGAACAACAGCGATTATTTCACTGTACAACATTAACTGACTGGTTTGTATAACTGAGACGGAGTGTGTTTACTGCGCGGTACGGACTGTATTTATGTGTTTTGTGTGGATCTCAGAACAAACAGCGATTATTTCACTCTACAGCATTAACTGACTGGTTTGTATAACTGAGACGGAGTGTGTTTACTGCGCGGTACGGACTGTATTTATGTGTTTTGTGTGGATCTCAGAACAAACAGCGATTATTTCACTGTACAACATTAACTGACTGGTTTGTATAACTGAGACGGAGTGTGTTTACTGCGCGGTACGGACTGTATTTATGTGTTTTGTGTGGATCTCAGAACAAACAGCGATTATTTCACTGTACAACATTAACTGACTGGTTTGTATAACTGAGACGGAGTGTGTTTACTGCGCGGTACGGACTGTATCTTTATATACATAGTTCAGGTTAATTTTGGTCTTTAAAGGTAATAATTTACAATTTTTCGCCTTTAGATCAGCTCAGAGTAATGTATTAAATTTTCCGGAGGAAGGCGGTCGCAGCCCGACAGACGTACTTTCCGGTGTTCACTGGTGCTATTGGGCACAAACACAAAACTCTCAATAAGAACAGCCGGTGGCCGGGACTCGAACGGGGCACCTCCTGCCTACAGCACTATCTCTCGAAACACATTTGAACTAGGTCCACGTCCTTGCATATTTATGTAAGACCTACCTCAATTGTATACTGCCGCCGTACATACGGTCTCTTGCCTTCAGACTTTAAAACTGAAATGTTATAGGGATTTCTCATCTCAACTTACATTCTACATTCCTTGACCATCTCATCCTTCCTTGATTTAATAATTCTAATATTAAAATGGATCTTCAAGAAGTGGGATGGGGGGCATGGACTGGATTGATCTGGCTCAGGATAGGGACAGGTGGCGGGCTGTTGTGAGTGCGGTAATGAACCTTCGGGTTTCATAAAACGCGGGGAATTTCTTGACTAGCTGACGACCTGTTAGCTCAGTGGTTCCCAAAGTGGGCGGTACCGCCTCCTGGGGGCGGTGGGATTACCGAGGTGGGCGTTAATAGTTACGAGAGGTGGAAGGGAGCGCTGTTATTATGACAGGGGGGCGCTAGTAGACAGTAGTGCGTTTATTTTTGTAATGAAATTGAAATGAAGTAATTTTTGTGTTAACAATAAAAAATTAAGTAAATTTCCTAGTATTTTAATTTAAGAATCTTATTGAAGCACACATTTTTTAAATAAACAATTGCTAGATGCATTATTGTTAATCATAAAAATATAATAAATTTTAATTTATTAATTAACACACAAAACATTAAGTTTAACTCTTATAATTTTATTTAAACGATTTTTTAAATATAAAATAAAAGTGCAAACAAAAGCTTATTTATGTTTTTTAAAAAAGGTAGGGGGGCGCTGTGGGTGTGTATTTGGAACCAAGGGGGCGGTGGACCGAAAAATTTGGGAACCGCTGTGCTAGCTTGTCAAGAAGGACTCTGCTACATCAGTTAGTTAGTTAGTTAATAACACAGTGTCATTATTTTATCTGGCAACTACGGGTTGCCATTCCCCGTCAGCTCGTTTATTGTATTAATGCAGCCGACACAGCGGAGTAGCGACAGGAAGTGACAAACGACAGTTGTCAAATAAAATAATGCTCCTGTATTAGGTGAATGATACAAATCATTAGGCTCGTCATTATGTATTTCTGCACCGTCGTCACTCCCTCCCCCTTAGGCCCCAACATCCCCGTCAGCCTGTGTTCCGCTCTTGTCGACAGTGCTGTGCGATACACATCGCGACCTTCAGTCTGCTCAGCACACGTAACAACAACAGCTGCACTGCGCTTGTCGGTCTTACAGTGTAATTGCATTATCACTCACAACGCCTGTTATAGAGAATAACACGAAGACCGTAAATTATAGCAGACAAAATGAGACACCATACTGCCTGAAAATTGTATGAATACATTAATTTACAAGGAATGAATTTAATCCATTCACAAGCGAGGAGGGAAAAGGAAAAATTTAATGCATAAATAGCAGTTCGAACGGATACAAGCGTAGACTGCTGTGAACGTCAGCAAACACGCAGTGACGTACACAGTCGTATGATTACATTATATCGACAAATATACTGCGTTAGACTAAGAGCGTACACCTTACTGGCTTGCGTGAAGTTCGAAATGAACAGGGCTATTGAAAGGGCCAACACTACGTGCTGTGATGTCAAACATTATAACACTAATAGAGCAGGCCTATATGTTCCAATTAATGGCACATATAATAGTACACTTAATAAATTGCACGAATATGTAGAAAGTTGTATTGTAACACCAATTTTAGGTACGGGTAATTAACACTGAATTATATATATATAAAATACAGTCCGTACCGCGCAGTAAACACACTCCGTCTCAGTTATACAAACCAGTCAGTTAATGTTGTACAGTGAAATAATCGCTGTTTGTTCTGAGATCCACACAAAACACATAAATACAGTCCGTACCGCGCAGTAAACACACTCCGTCTCAGTTATACAAACCAGTCGGTTAATGTTGTACAGTGAAATAATCGCTGTTTGTTCTGAGATCCACACAAAACACATAAATACAGTCCGTACCGCGCAGTAAACACACTCCGTCTCATTTATACAAACCAGTCAGTTAATGTTGTACAGTGAAATAATCGCTGTTTGTTCTGAGATCCACACAAAACACATAAATACAGTCCGTACCGCGCAGTAAACACACTCCGTCTCATTTATACAAACCAGTCAGTTAATGCTGTACAGTGAAATAATCGCTGTTTGTTCTGAGATCCACACAAAACACACAAATACAGTCCGTACCGCGCAGTAAACACACTCCGTCTCAGTTATACAAACCAGTCAGTTAATGTTGTACAGTGAAATAATCGCTGTTGTTCTGAGATCCACACAAAACACATAAATACACTGTGTGGGCAGAGCGTAGAATTGTTGAATGTTAAACTGGTGGTACACATAGTAACCACTGGGCTTTAAAGTTACAGTCCGTACGCGCAGTAAACACACTCCGTCTCAGTTATACAAACCAGTCAGTTAATGTTGTACAGTGAAATAATCGCTGTTTGTTCTGAGATCCACACAAAACACATAAATACAGTCCGTACCGCGCAGTAAACACACTCCGTCTCAGTTATACAAACCAGTCAGTTAATGTTGTACAGTGAAATAATCGCTGTTTGTTCTGAGATCCACACAAAACACATAAATACAGTCCGTACCGCGCAGTAAACACACTCCGTCTCAGTTATACAAACCAGTCAGTTAATGTTGTACAGTGAAATAATCGCTGTTTGTTCTGAGATCCACACAAAACACATAAATACAGTCCGTACCGCGCAGTAAACACACTCCGTCTCAGTTATACAAACCAGTCAGTTAATGTTGTACAGTGAAATAATCGCTGTTTGTTCTGAGATCCACACAAAACACATAAATACAGTCCGTACCGCGCAGTAAACACACTCCGTCTCAGTTATACAAACCAGTCAGTTAATGTTGTACAGTGAAATAATCGCTGTTTGTTCTGAAATCCACACAAAACACATAAATACAGTCCGTACCGCGCAGTAAACACACTCCGTCTCAGTTATACAAACCAGTCAGTTAATGTTGTACAGTGAAATAATCGCTGTTTGTTCTGAGATCCACACAAAACACATAAATACAGTCCGTACCGCGCAGTAAACACACTCCGTCTCAGTTATACAAACCAGTCAGTTAATGCTGTACAGTGAAATAATCGCTGTTTGTTCTGAGATCCACACAAAACACATAAATACACTGTGTGGGCAGAACATAAGAGTTTGTGAATGTTAAACGTGGTGGTACATATAGTAACCACTGGGTCTTTAGAAGGCTACGTTTCAACACCCGTAACTTCCAAACACCCGACTTACGGTAATCACATCGTGCAACGTAACTAGACGCCACGCGTCGTGTTGTGTATCGGTACGCTGCGTTACGAACGCTAGAGACGTGTAAAGCTGATGTGTGTCACTTTTGTTAGTAAGACACGAACAATTCTGTTTCAAAATTTTATCGGGCATTTTGGAGTATGCTGCGACACGTGAGAACGAAACAGTGCTGACAGTGCTGACAGTGCTGACAGTGCGCTACTCTGCAGCAACAGGAAAACATAACAAGCGAGACGCAATCCAAACACAGCAACCTATGTCTAGGTCATTTTGACATGAGACGACAACGACAACATATCCACCCCCAAACTAAATAACTTTAAAGAGCCAACATGTTTCAGTTACTGCCACTGGAATCTCCATACGAACACCAACAGCACAAAGAATCTCCATATGAACACCAAACAGCACAATGAATCTCCATACTAACACCAAACAGCACAAAGAATCTCCATACGAACACCAACAGCACAAAGAATCTCCATATGAACACCAAACAGCACAATGAATCTCCATACTAACACCAAAGAGCACAAAGAATCTCCATACGAACACCAAACAGCACAAAGAATCTCCATATGAACACCAAACAGAACAACGAATCTCCATACTAACACCAAACAGCACAAAAATCTCCATACTAACACCTAACAGCACAAAAAAACCCATACGAACACCAAACAGCACAAAACCCCATACGAACACCAAACAGCACAAGAATCTCCATATGAACACCAAACAGCCAACGAATCTCCATACTAACACCAAACAGCACAAAAAATCCCGTACGAACACCAAACAGCACAAAGAATCTCTATATGAACACCAAACAGCACAAAGAATCTCCATACTAACACCAAACAGCACAAAGAATCTCCATACGAACACCTAACATCACAAAGAATCTCCATACGAAACCAAACAGCACAAAGAATCTCCATATGAACACCAAACAGCACAACGAATCTCCATACTAACACCAAACAGCACAAAGAATCTCCATACGAACACCTAACATCACAAAGAATCTCCATACGAACACCAAACAGCACAAAGAATCTCCATACGTAACACCAAACAGCACAAAGAATCTCCATACGAACACCAAACAGCACAAAGTATCTCCATACGAACACCAAACAGCACAAAGTATCTCCATACGAACACCAAACAGCACAAAGTATCTCCATACTAACACCAAATAGCACAAAGTATCTCCATACGAACACCAAACAGCACAAAGTATCTCCATACGAACACCAAACAGCACAAAGTATCTCCATACGAACACCAAACAAAAAGCACAAAGTATCTCCATACGAACACCGAAACAGCACAAAGTATCTCCATACGAACACCAAACAGCACAAAGTATCTCCATACGAACACGAAACAGCACAAAGTATCTCCATACGAACACCAAACAGCACAAAGTATCTCCATACGAACACGAAACAGCACAAAGTATCTCCATACGAACACCAAACAGCACAAAGTATCTCCATACGAACACCAAACAGCACAAAGTATCTCCATACGAACACCAAACAGCACAAAGTATCTCCATACGAACACGAAACAGCACAAAGTATCTCCATACGAACACCAAACAGCACAAAGTATCTCCATACGAACACGAAACAGCACAAAGTATCTCCATACGAACACCAAACAGCACAAAGTATCTCCATACGAACACGAAACAGCACAAAGTATCTCCATACGAACACCAAACAGCACAAAGTATCTCCATACGAACACGAAACAGCACAAAGTATCTCCATACGAACACCAAACAGCACAAAGTATCTCCATACGAACACGAAACAGCACAAAGTATCTCCATACGAACACCAAAACAGCACAAAGTATCTCCATACGAACACCAAACAGCACAAAGTATCTCCATACGAACACGAAACAGCACAAAGTATCTCCATACGAACACCAAACAGCACAAAGTATCTCCATACGAACACCAAACAGCACAAAGTATCTCCATACGAACACCAAACAGCACAAAGTATCTCCATACGAACACCAAACAGCACAAAGTATCTCCAATACAAAACACCAAAACAGCACAAAAGTATCTCCATACGAACACGAAACAGCACAAAGTATCTCCATACGAACACCAAACAGCACAAAGTATCTCCATACGAACACCAAACAGCACAAAGTATCTCCATACGAACACCAAACAGCACAAAGTATCTCCATACGAACACCAAACAGCACAAAGTATCTCCATACGAACACCAAACAGCACAAAGTATCTCCATACGAACACCAAACAGCACAAAGTATCTCCATACGAACACGAAACAGCACAAAGTATCTCCATACGAACACCAAACAGCACAAAGTATCTCCATACGAACACCAAACAGCACAAAGTATCTCCATACGAACACCAAACAGCACAAAGTGTCTCCATACGAACACCAAACAGCACAAAGTATCTCCATACGAACACCAAACAGCACAAAGTATCTCCATACAAACACCAAACAGCACAAAGTATCTCCATACAAACACCAAACAGCACAAAGTATCTCCATACGAACACCAAACAGCACAAAGTGTCTCCATACGAAAACCAAACAGCACAAAGTATCTCCATACAAACACCAAACAGCACAAAGTATCTCCATACGAACACGACACTTCGAACAGGACTTCATACCAAAATCAAAGTCCCAAAAATGTCCCAGCAACATCAAACACCCTAAATAATCTACATGTCAACAAGAAACTTTGCAGACTTCCCGCAGTAATGTCCAACACGCACAGCCATCTCCACTGCAGTACCAGATATCCCATATCCGTACCAACATGAACAATCAGAACTTCCAAGTAACATTTACATACAGCTTCAAAAGTTCCTCCACAGCCATCAAGTGTTTAAAACACATCACACTAAAAGCGAGGTACTTCTGCTTTGCATGGAACTCACTGAAAACATCTCGCACAGTGTTAGTCTTCTCGTCTGCAAATTTTTCTTGCAGACCGCTTGGTGTCTCCTCAGTATTCGTCAATGAACATTGCATGTAATGGAGAATTAATAATAATAATAATAATAATAATAGGGGCACGCGTTGGCACTGCGCTACAAGCCGGAAGGTCGCGGGTTCGATTTCCGATGGTGTCATTAGAATTTTACATCGACATAATCCTTTCGGCCGTACAATGGCCCTCTATGGTCGACTGAGCTTCTAACATAAATGAGTACCAGGAGTATTTCCTGGGGGTAAAGGCGGCCGGTGCGTAGGGCTGACAACCTTACCGCCTTCAAGTGTCGATTGTCTAGATATCTGGGAGCCTCAAACTCCTGGAGCCCTCAGGGCATGTCCAGGCCTGTAATAATAATAATAATAATAATTTAATACCGCGCGCCCATTTTTACTCCTAACGAGGCGAAACTTTATAACTGTGTTAGAATATCGAAGTGTCTGGTGCTAACTTGGACAGCCCAATGGAAAGATCTAAATACCGCAGTTCATTAAGACAGCTCGAAAGCCTCTTTGGCACACATAGAGAACCCTGCAAGCGTTAACCGTTTGAGGAAATGCAGCTGAGGCGGCAGACAGCCACGACGTAACTGCGAGAAAGATGCTCGATCAAGGGAGGAAACCGAACATGAGAAACTGCGAAAAATGCAACGAAAAGAGACGCAAAAATTAAAACGGGGAAAAAATGAGATCCAAACTTGCGCTAAACATTGTTGCATGTTGTTTGCAGGGACGCGTCCCAGCGGAGCCGCCGACATCGATCCAGTCTACGGCCGACAGAACGCCCCAACTGGAGACAGCGGCTCTCGACTTGGAACAACCAAGTTTCTGTGTTAATTTGCCGACGGCTGACACACGTGTACGTCAAAATTACAACACGTGGTGGCCCGCCGTATGTCAGAGCGCCTCTGAACGGGACACGCTGACGAAGGACCGAAACGCCAGGCTCAGAACAGCCATTGCCGCATTTCGTGGCAGCCATCTCAGACCTGCAAAGTACAGCGGTAACTATATATACCACATGCTGCGACACTCAAAAACTGCGCATTGTGCCCAAACAATGTTATTTATGTGTTCCGTATGGTTCTCACAATAAACAGCCATTATTTCCCCAAACAACACCAACCAGTTGGTCTTTGTAAAGGAGACGGACTTGTGTTGTCAGGAGACGGACTTGTGTTGTCAGGAGACGGACTTGTGTTGTCAGGAGACGGACTTGTGTTGTCAGGAGACGGACTTGTGTTGTCAGGAGACGCAGTCCTCAGCAGGTCAAATGTACGCACACACAATTTTAAAACCGAAGGTGCGTGATGTCTACTTCACCGCACAATTTTGTGCGCCTTGTGTTGCAAACACAACTGATATATGCCTTGCTTCAAAGCACAACTGTCTGTCCTTCAAGCACAACTGTCTGTCCCTCGAACACAAATATCTGTCCCTCCAGCACAACTGTCTGTCCCTCAAGCACAACTGTCTGTCCCTCAAGCACAACTGTCTGTCCCTCAAGCATCGTTCGACAAGCAACAGCAGCATCAGCTTTCTCTGTTCACTGAAGTGTCCACACCAGCTACGGGCTCTTTACGACGTGGTCAAGAGGCCGGAGCGTGAAGTTGACCACACAGCTCCAAGCCAAGCACACAGAACACAGTAACGCAAAAGACACACCAGCTATGGGCTTTTTACGACGTGGTCAAGAGGCCGGAGCGTGAAGTTAACCAGACAGCTCCAAGCCACGCACACAGAACACAGTAACGCAAAAGACACACCAGCTATGGGCTTTTTATGACGTGGTCAAGAGGCCGGAGCGTGAAGTTGACCAGACAGCTCCAAGCCACGCACACAGAACACAGTAACGCCAAAGACACACCAGCTATGGGCTTTTTACGACGTGGTCAAGAGGCCGGAGCGTGAAGTTGACCAGACAGCTCCAAGCCACGCACACCGAACACAGTAACACCAAAGACACACCAGCTATGGGCTTTTTACGACGTGGTCAAGAGGCCGGAGCGTGAAGTTGACCAGACAGCTCCAAGCCACGCACACAGAACACAGTAACACCAAAGACACACCAGCTATGGGCTTTTTACGACGTGGTCAAGAGGCCGGAGCGTGAAGTTGACGAGACAGCTCCAAGCCACGCACACAGAACACAGTAACACCAAAGACACACCAGCTATGGGCTTTTTATGACGTGGTCAAGAGGCCGGAGCGTGAAGTTGACCAGACAGCTCCAAGCCACGCACACAGAACACAGTAACACCAAAGTCACACCAGCTATGGGCTTTTTACGACGTGGTCAAAAGGCCGGAGCGTGAAGTTGACCAGACAGATCCAAGCCACGCACACAGAACACAGTAACGCCAAAGACACACCAGCTATGGGCTTTTTACGACGTGGTCAAGAGGCCGGAGCGTGAAGTTGACCAGACAGATCCAAGCCACGCACACAGAACACAGTAACACCAAAGACACACCAGTCATGTAAGGTCTGCCACGTATTTACGAACTCAACAACCGGCGTCTGATTCCCGACACAATCAGTAATCCAGCTCTTCGCCACAATTTCAAGCGACGTATTGCCAAATACAACCGGAAACAACATGAACCGGGCGTGAAGTGACATCACCTTCACCTGGTGTCGAGGTTAATAATTCGCAGAGCTTAACCATTACGTTTCCATTGCATGGTGGTTAATGACCAAGCATACAGACGATAGTAGCTTTCATCACAAAATTGCATGATCTTAAACACTTTGAACCTTAAGATTAACCTGAAATGTATTTAAAGATTAAGTTCGTACCTCATAGAGAACAGTCGGCTTCGATTATAAAACAACCAGTTAATTTTGAGCACAGAAATAACAGCTATTTACTGTGAGAAACATACGTAATTCATAAACACACTGTGCAAGGAAATGCCGAGTTATTTGACGTTAAATCTAGTGGTACATATAGTTACCATTGGGCTTTAAAGGGTTAAACAGAAGGAAGTGAAGGCGTCATTTCCGACTTTGGTGTAACATTACAAAACACTTGCAAGTAACTTGAGTCTAAGGAATGCCAATAACCGGCAATTCGTGCTAACAGAAACATAACAAAGGGCAACGTTGTCTCAGTCCACGCCATGAAGGACAGCTCCACGCCCCGGTCGCTTTAATCCCGTGAAAGAGCCACGGTAGCCACTGAATAGAAGGGTCGGTGGCTCCAGACCCGCCTGGGCGCTTCGGGGAAAATAAATATGTCTGGTCCGTGCCGTGACACGTGCAGCCGACAGCCTAGTTACTGGACTGACTGAGCTAAGCCGGCTGCAGCATAAAACACGTGACAACGTTACAGGAATTTCCTGCATCTTGCGATTCTCCTGTTTGTTCCGGGAACCAAGTGAGATCTGATTAATTTCGCCGACAGATGGCTCTGGTGAAAACGGCGAGAAGCAGACTAACTAACTAACTAACTAACTAACTAACTAACTAACTAACTAACTAATTCCATAAAGCACACTCCTGCTTGAGAAGCTAATAGTTGCTGAGCCAGTCAAGGACTTGTCCCAATTTTATGAAATCAGAAGGTTCATTACCGTGTTCACAACAGCCCGTCACTTGCCAGAATAATCCAGTCAACGCCCGTCCTATTTAATAACACAATTCCATCTATGACTAGGTCTTCCAAGACGTTTCTTTCCTTGACGTTTCTCCACCAAAAACCTGTACGCGTTTGTCTGGTCCCCCATACGTGCTACATGCCTCACCCATCTCCGTTACACTCTGCTACTTCACCTTTACTTTATCAATAACATTTTTTGACATTTTCAGACAAATCCGTGAAACCGAAGATGACGTGCGATATATTTACATGAATATATTGTGCGATATATTTACATGAATATATTGTGCGATATATTTACATGAATATATTGTGCGATATATTTACATGAATATATTGTGCGATATATTTACATGAATATATTGTGCGATATATTTACATGAATATATTGTGCGATATATTTACATGAATATATTGTGCGATATATTTACATGAATATATTGTGCGATATATTTACATGAATATATTGTGCGATATATTTACATGAATATATTGTGCGATATATTTACATGAATATATTGTGCGATATATTTACATGAATATATTGTGCGATATATTTACATGAATATATTGTGCGATATATTTACATGAATATATTGTGCGATATACTTACATGAATATATTGTGCGATATATTTACATGAATATATTGTGCGATATATTTACATGAATATATTGTGCGATATATTTACATGAATATATTGTGCGATATATTTACATGAATATATTGTGCGATATATTTACATGAATATATTGTGCGATATATTTACATGAATATATTGTGCGATATATTTACATGAATATATTGTGCGATATATTTACATGAATATATTGTGCGATATACTTACATGAATATATTGTGCGATATACTTACATGAATATATTGTGCGATATATTTACATGAATATATTGTGCGATATATTTACATGAATATATTGTGCGATATATTTACATGAATATATTGTGCGATATATTTACATGAATATATTGTGCGATATATTTACATGAATATATTGTGCGATATACTTACATGAATATATTGTGCGATATATTTACATGAATATATTGTGCGATATATTTACATGAATATATTGTGCGATATATTTACATGAATATATTGTGCGATATATTTACATGAATATATTGTGCGATATATTTACATGAATATATTGTGCGATATATTTACATGAATATATTGTGCGATATATTTACATGAATATATTGTGCGATATATTTACATGAATATATTGTGCGATATATTTACATGAATATATTGTGCGATATATACAGATATATTGTGCGATAACTTACATGAATATATTGTGCGATATATTTACATGAATATATTGTGCGATATATTTACATGAATATATTGTGCGATATATTTACATGAATATATTGTGCGATATATTTACATGAATATATTGTGCGATATATTTACATGAATATATTGTGCGATATATTTACATGAATATATTGTGCGATATATTTACATGAATATATTGTGCGATATATTTACATGAATATATTGTGCGATATATTTACATGAATATATTGTGCGATATATTTACATGAATATATTGTGCGATATATTTACATGAATATATTGTGCGATATATTTACATGAATATATTGTGCGATATATTTACATGAATATATTGTGCGATATATTTACATGAATATATTGTGCGATATATTTACATGAATATATTGTGCGATATATTTACATGAATATATTGTGCGATATATTACATGAATATATTGTGCGATATACTTACATGAATATATTGTGCGATATATTACATGAATATATTGTGCGATATACTTACATGAATATATTGTGCGATATATTTACATGAATATATTGTGCGATATACTTACATGAATATATTGTGCGATATATTACATGAATATATTGTGCGATATACTTACATGCATATATTGTGCGATATACTTACATGCATATATTGTGCGATATACTTACATGCATATATTGTGCGATATACTTACATGCATATATTGTGCGATATACTTACATGCATATATTGTGCGATATACTTACATGCATATATTGTGCGATATACTTACATGAATATATTGTGCGATATACTTACATGAATATATTGTGCGATATACTTACATGCATATATTGTGCGATATACTTTACTTGCATATATTGTGCGATATACTTACATGCATTATATTCGATTGTGCGATATACTTACATGCATATATTGTGCGATATACTTACATGATATATTGTGCGATATACTTACATGCATTATATTGTGCGATATTTTTTTTTTTTTTTTTTTTTTTTTTTTTTTTTTTTTTTTTTTTTTTTTTTTTTTTTTTTTTTATTTTGTGCGATATATTTTACATGAATATATTGTGCGATATATTACATGAATATATTGTGCGATTATTTACATGAATATATTGTGCGATATATTTACATGAATATATTGTGCGATAATTACATGAATATATTGTGCGATATATTTACATGAATATATTGTGCGATATACTTACATGAATATATTGTGCGATATACTTACATGAATATATTGTGCGATATATTTACATGAATATATTGTGCGTATATTTACATGAATATATTGTGCGATATATTTACATGAATATATTGTGCGATATATTTACATGAATATTGTGCGATATATTTACATGAATATATTGTGCGATATATTACATGAATATATTGTGCGATATATTACATGAATTATTGTGCGATATATTTACATGAATATATTGTGCGATATATTACATGAATATATTGTGCGATATACTTACATGAATATATTGTGCGATATATTACATGAATATATGTGCGATATATTTACATGAATATATTGTGCGATATATTTACATGAATATATTGTGCGATATATTTACATGAATATATTGTGCGATATATTTACATGATAATTGTGCGATATATTACATGAATATTGTGCGATATATTACATGAATATATTGTGCGATATATTACATGAATATATTGTGCGATATATTACATGAATATATTGTGCGATATATTTACATGATATATTGTGCGATATATTACATGAATATATTGTGCGATATATTTACATGAATATATTGTGCGATATATTTACATGATATATTGTGCGATATATTACATGATATATTGTGCGATATATTACATGAATTATTGTGCGATATACTTACATGCATATATTGTGCGATATACTTACATGCATATATTGTGCGATATATTACATATATATTGTGCGAATATTACATGATATATTGTGCGATATACTTACATGATATATTGTGCGATATATCTTACATGCATATATTGTGCGATATACTTACATGCATATATTGTGCGATATATTACATGCATATATTGTGCGATATACTTACATGAATATATTGTGCGATATACTTACATGCATATATTGTGCGATATACTTACATGATATATTGTGCGATTATTTACATGAATATATTGTGCGATATACTTACATGAATATATTGTGCGATATACTTACATGAATATATTGTGCGATATACTTACATGCATATATGTGCGATATACTTACATGAATATATTGTGCGATATATTACATGAATATATTGTGCGATATATTTACATGAATATATTGTGCGATATTTACATGAATATATTGTGCGATATACTTACATGCATATATTGTGCGATATATTACATGATTATTGTGCGATATATTTACATGAATATATTGTGCGTATATTTACATGAATATATTGTGCGATATATTTACATGAATATATTGTGCGATATATTACATGAATATATTGTGCGATATATTTACATGAATATATTGTGCGATATATTTACATGAATATATTGTGCGATATATTTACATGAATATATTGTGCGATATATTTACATGAATATATTGTGCGATATATTTACATGAATATATTGTGCGATATATTACATGAATATATTGTGCATATATTTACATGAATATATTGTGCGATATATTTACATGAATATATTGTGCGATTATTACATGATATATTGTGCGATATATTACATGAATATATGTGCGATATATTTACATGAATATATTGTGCGATATATTACATGAATATATTGTGCGATATTTACATGAATATATTGTGCGATATATTACATGAATATATTGGCGATATTTACATGAATATTGTGCGATATATTTACATGAATATATTGTGCGATATACTTACATGAATATATTGTGCGATATATTACATGAATATATTGTGCGATATATTTACATGATATATTGTGCGATATATTACATGAATATATTGTGCGATATACTTACATGAATATATTGTGCGATATATTACATGATATATTGTGCGATATACTTACATGATATATTGTGCGATATACTTACTGCAAATTGTTCGATATACTTACATAATTGTGCGATATACTTACATGCATATATTGTGCGATATACTTACATGCATATATTGTGCGATATACTTACATGCTATATTGTGCGATATACTTACATGCATATATTGTGCGATATACTTACATGCATATATTGTGCGATATACTTACATGATATATTGTGCGATATACTTACATGCATATATTGTGCGATTTATACTTACTCATAATATTGTGCGATATACTTACATGCATATATTGTGCGATTTACTTACATGAATATATTGTGCGATATACTTACATGATATATTTGCGATATACTTACATGCATATATTGTGCGATATACTTACATGATATATTGTGCGATATTTACATGATATATTGTGCGATATATTACATGAATATATTGTGCGATATATACATGATATATTGTGCGATATATTACATGAATATATTGTGCGATATATTTACATGAATATATTGTCGATATACTACATGAATATATTGTGCGATATATTACATGATATATTGTGCGATATATTACATGAATATTGTGCGATATATTACATGATATATTGTGCGATAATTTACATGAATTATTGTGCGATATATTTACATGATATATTGTGCGATATATTACATGAATATATTGTGCGATATACTTACATGATATATGTGGATAATACTAATGCATATAAAATTGTGCGATATACTTACATGAAATATTGTGCGATATATTACATGATATATTGCGATATATTTACATGAATATTTGTGCGATATATTACATGAATATATGTGCGATATATTTACATGAATATATTGTGCGTTTTATTATTTACATGAATTATTGTGCGATATTTACATGAATATATTGTGCGATATATTTACATGAATATATTGTGCGATATATTACATGAATATATTGTGCGATATATTACATGAATATATTTGCGATATTTACATGATATATTGTGCGATATACTTACAAATGCATATATTGTGCGATATATTACATGAATATATTGTGCGATATATTTACATGAATATATGTGCGATATACTTACATGCATATATGTGCGATATATTACATGCATATATTGTGCGATATACTTACATGCATATATTGTGCGATATATTACATGAATATATTGTGCGATATACTTACATGAATATATTGTGCGATATACTTACATGATATATTGTGCGATATATTACATGAATATATTGTGCGATATACTTACATGCATATATGTGCGATATACTTACATGCATATATTGTGCGATATACTTACATGCATATATTGTGTGATATACTTACATGCATATATTGTGCGATATACTTACATGCATATATTGTGCGATATACTTACATGCATATATTGTGCGATATACTTACATGCATATATTGTGCGATATACTTACATGCATATATTGTGCGATATACTTACATGAATATATTGTGCGATATACTTACATGCATATATTTACAGTCCGACAAATGTACAATTTAATCAGATTAATTGTGTAACACTGTCCTACATGTTTCGAACCCTTAATTTGGGTTCATCTTCAGGGACTCATCATGTCAAATTATACACTTTTACATCAATTGGTACAATTGTTTACATAGTAAAAACTATGACATAATTAGTCAATGTCGTGTTTTTGTTTGACGAAAACCTCCCTGAAGATGGCCGAAAAATGTAGGAGACTCGCTACATATTTGTATACTTTTGTATCTAATTGTTGTGCAGTTGGAATAAACATTGTCGAAAAACTCTAATAACATTTGTTGAGGTGCACAAATCACGAAGGTCCTCAACAGGCAGTTTTCTCCACCCCCCCCCCCCCCCGTTACGTCCCCCCACCTAGGCCCAAATATCTTCGTCAGCACCCTATTCTCGAACACCCTTAACCTGTGTTCCTCCCTCAGTTCCACGGACCAAGTTTCACACCCGTACTGCGTGACACAGAATACTCGAAAATTCGTACAGACATTTACTTTGTGAATTCGTGACAATTTGAAAACAATGACTAAAGTTTCGACTTTCAACCTTGAAATTTTGTGACTAATTCCTCGCAAGACGTGCAGTGCAATGCGCGCCGTGCCGAGACAGACAGACAGACAGACAGCTGTGCGTTGCTCTCAAACACAACAAAGCAATAAAGCTCGGGGATCAAGCACGTTAACCCACAAACAAATCAATAAAACAGACCATCAGCACAGCAATAAGCAGGCGCTTCACATTCTGAGCACATCGTGTGTCACGGGATAGCTCAGTCACTATAGTGATTTTTATCTTCTCCAAAACGCCCCCAACAGCTCTGAGGCCCAACAACCCCCCTATTCAATGGATACCGTGGGTAAAACGGCTGGAGTATCAAGCTGACCGACCACTCAGCTGCATGTAGTGCCGATATTAAGAATGAGTGGAGCTCTACCTCTACTCCGTCATTTGACTTCATGGTGTAGACAGGGACAATTCCACGTTCACATTTCCTTTATCTGTGGAAAAGGAAATGAGAAACACTTGACCTTAAAATTCACCGTCAGTTCACAATTGAAAGCGAATATTTAAAAGTTGACATTGACACACATAATCGAGAAATCCCTGCATTTTACGAAACCTCGACGTTCATTTCCGTGTTCACAAAAGCCCGCCATCCTTTTCCCCGCTAAGGCCGAGCCCTAGACTTCAAACGGTGCACTGAGTGACGAAATGCACAATTTTACATTCAATTTCAACGCCTAACACATTTTTAGTAATGCAACTGGCTGCACAGGGCTACCAACCGCACTGAGATTGTTATACAAAACTGAGGGCTACCAACCGCACTGAGATTGTTATACAAAACTGAGGGCTACCAACCGCACTGAGATTGTTATACAAAACTGAGGGCTACCAACCGCACTGAGATTGTTATACAAAACTGAGGGCTACCAACCGCACTGAGATTGTTATACAAAACTGAGGGCTACCAACCGCACTGAGATTGTTATACAAAACTGAGGGCTACCAACCGCACTGAGATTGTTATACAAAACTGAGGGCTACCAACCGCACTGAGATTGTTATACAAAACTGAGGGCTACCAACCGCACTGAGATTGTTATACAAAACTGAGGGCTACCAACCGCACTGAGATTGTTATACAAAACTGAGGGCTACCAACCGCACTGAGATTGTTATACAAAACTGAGGGCTACCAACCGCACTGAGATTGTTATACAAAACTGAGGGCTACCAACCGCACTGAGATTGTTATACAAAACTGAGGGCTACCAACCGCACTGAGATTGTTATACAAAACTGAGGGCTACCAACCGCACTGAGATTGTTATACAAAACTGAGGGCTACCAACCGCACTGAGATTGTTATACAAAACTGAGGGCTACCAACCGCACTGAGATTGTTATACAAAACTGAGGGCTACCAACCGCACTGAGATTGTTATACAAAACTGAGGGCTACCAACCGCACTGAGACTGTTATACAAAACTGAGGGCTACCAACCGCACTGAGATTGTTATACAAAACTGAATTACAGGCTGTCTGTAGGCTGTCAACAGCTATGCACAGTCACGTTGTGTTCCCAGTTTTTCTCAAGCATTCGAATAATCCAGAATGTATTATCAGCAGTTACGTGTTACGTCTAAATCCACACTGACGATCCCCAATAATTTCGTCTACGCACCGAGTTAACCTTGAGAGAAAGACGTTAGACAGAATTTAGTATGCAGTTAATAAGAGTGATATGCCTCGATAATTACTGCACTCCGTTTGAACGCCGTTCTTATAATAGGTACAGTGATTGAGTCCTTGCGCTCTTGAGGCAGTTCTTTCCTTACTCCAAATAGGACTAATAAGCTCACGATCTCAGCACGTACTGTCCTACCTCCTGCTTTAATAAGCTCACGATCTCAGCACGTACTGTCCTACCTCCTGCTTTAATAAGCTCACGATCTCAGCACGTACTGTCCTACCTCCTGCTTTAATAAGCTCACGATCTCAGCACGTACTGTCCTACCTCCTGCTTTAATAAGCTCACGATCTCAGCACGTACTCTCCTAGCTCCTGCTTTAATAAGCTCACGATCTCAGCACGTACTCTCCTAGCTCCTGCTTTAATAAGCTCACGATCTCAGCACGTACTGTCCTACCTCCTGCTTTAATAAGCTCACGATCTCAGCACGTACTGTCCTACCTCCTGCTTTAATAAGCTCACGATCTCAGCACGTACTCTCCTAGCTCCTGCTTTAATAAGCTCACGATCTCAGCACGTACTGTCCTACCTCCTGCTTTAATAAGCTCACGATCTCAGCACGTACTCTCCTAGCTCCTGCTTTAATAAGCTCACGATCTCAGCACGTACTGTCCTACCTCCTGCTTTAATAAGCTCACGATCTCAGCACGTACTGTCCTACCTCCTGCTTTAATAAGCTCACGATCTCAGCACGTACTGTCCTACCTCCTGCTTTAATAAGCTCACGATCTCAGCACGTACTGTCCTACCTCCTGCTTTAATAAGCTCACGATCTCAGCACGTACTGTCCTACCTCCTGCTTTAATAAGCTCACGATCTCAGCACGTACTCTCCTAGCTCCTGCTTTAATAAGCTCACGGTCTCAGCACGTACTGTCCTACCTCCTGCTTTAATAAGCTCACGATCTCAGCACGTACTGTCCTACCTCCTGCTTTAATAAGCTCACGATCTCAGCACGTACTCTCCTAGCTCCTGCTTTAATAAGCTCACGATCTCAGCACGTACTCTCCTAGCTCCTGCTTTAATAAGCTCACGATCTCAGCACGTACTGTCCTACCTCCTGCTTTAATAAGCTCACGATCTCAGCACGTACTGTCCTACCTCCTGCTTTAATAAGCTCACGATCTCAGCACGTACTCTCCTAGCTCCTGCTTTAATAAGCTCACGATCTCAGCACGTACTCTCCTAGCTCCTGCTTTAATAACCTCACGATCTCAGCACGTACTCTCCTAGCTCCTGCTTTAATAAGCTCACGATCTCAGCACGTACTCTCCTAGCTCCTGCTTTAATAAGCTCACGATCTCAGCACGTACTCTCCTAGCTCCTGCTTTAATCACTTCATGCTGCAATTTGATCGACATTCGTGATTTGTAACTTTTTAGCTTTTCAATAGCCATCTCAACTTCAGAGGCATTGGGCTAGGGCGCTTGTGTCTCAGGGAGACACACCGGCTAGGGCGCTTGTGTCTCAGGGAGACACACCGGCCACGCTTACGGAAAACGTGGGACAATGTTGATATAATGTGGTTGAGGATCCGAAAGGAAATGTCTGGGAAGCACCACGGCTTGTTTTAGTATGTAGCAACCTAGTGACGAGTTATATCAGACACGAAGAAGAGCAAAACACACCTGGTGTTATGCAGTGATTGAGACAACACACCTGGTGTCATGTAGTGATCAGACAACACACCTGGTGTTATGCAGTGATTGAGACAACACACCTGGTGTCATGGTGTCATGTAGTGATTCAGACAACACACCTGGTGTTATGCAGTGATTGAGACAACACACCTGGTTTATGCAGTGATTGAGACAACACACCTGGTGTCATGTAGTGATTCAGACAACACACCTGGTGTTAAGCAGTGATTGAGACAACACACCTGGTGTTATGCAGTGATTGAGACAATACACCTGGTGTTATGCAGTGATTGAGACAACACACCTGGTTTATGCAGTGATTGAGACAACACACCTGGTGTATGCAGTGATTGAGACAACACACCTGGTGTTATGTAGTGATTCAGACAACACACCTGGTTTATGCAGTGATTGAGACAACACACCTGGTTTATGCAGTGATTGAGACAACACACCTGGTGTTATGTAGTGATTGAGACAGCACACCTGGTGTTATGTAGTGATTCAAAACAACACACCTGGTGTTATGCAGTGATTGAGACAACACACCTGGTTTATGCAGTGATGAGACAACACACCTGGTGTTATGTAGTGATTGAGACAACACACTGGTGTTAGTAGTGATTGCAGACAACACACCCTGGTGTTCATGCATGTATTGATGACAACACACTGGTGTTATGCAGTGATTGAGACAACACACCTGGTGTTTATGCAGTGATTGAGACAACACACCTGTGTTATGTAGTGATTCAGACAACACACCTGGTGTTAGCAGTGATTGAGACAACACACCTGGTCAGGTGTCATGAGTGATTCAGACAACACACCTGGTGTTATGCAGTGATCGAGACAAAACACCTGGTTTATGCAGTGATTGAGACAACACACTTGGTGTCATGAGTGATTCAGACAACACACCTGGTGTTATGCAGTGATTGAGACAACACACCTGGTGTTATGCAGTGATCTGAGACAACAACACCTGGTTTATTGCAGTGATTGAGACAACACACCTGGTGTCATGTAGTGATTGAGACAACAACACCTGAGTCTATGTCAGTGATTCAGACAACAACACCTGGTGTTATGCAGTGATTGAGACAACACACCTGGTGTTATGCAGTGATTGAGACAACACACCTGGTGTTAATGCAGTGATTGAGACAAAACACCTGTGTTTATGCAGTGATCGAGACAAAACACCTGGTGTTATGCAGTGATCAGAACAACACAACCTGGTGTTATGCAGTGATTGAGACAACACACCTGGTGTTATGCAGTGATTGAGACAACACACCTGGTGTTATGCAGTGATTGAGACAACACACCTGGTGTTATGCAGTGATAGAGACAACACACCTGGTGTTATGCAGTGATAGAGACAACACACCTGGTGTTATGCAGTGATTGAGACAACACACCTGGTGTTATGCAGTGTTGAGACAACACACCTGGTGTTATGCAGTGATTAGACAACACCACCTGGTGTTATGCAGTGATTGAGACAACACCTAAGTAACAACCACTGGTTTATGCAGTGATTGAGACAACACACCTGGTGTTATGCAGTGATTGAGACAACACACCTGGTGTTATGTCAGTGATTCAGACAACACACCTGGTGTTATGAGTGATTGAGACAACAACCTTCAGGATGAGACAACACACTGGTGTTATGCAGTGATTGAGACAACACACCTGGTGTTATGCAGTGATTGAGACAACACACCTGGTGTTATGTAGTGGATTAGACAACACACCTGGTGTTATGCAGTGATTGAGACAACACACCTGGTGTTATGCAGTGATTGAGACAACACACCTGGTGTTATGAGTGATTGAGACAACACACCTGGTGTTATGAGTGATCAACAACACACCTGGTGTTATGCAGTGATTGAGACAACACACTGGTTTATGCAGTGATTGAGACAACACACCTGGTGTTATGCAGTGATTGAGACAACACACCTGGTGTTATGTAGTGATTCAGACAACACACCTGGTGTTATGTAGTGATTGAGACAACACACCTGGTTTATGCAGTGATTGAGACAACACACCTGGTGTTATGCAGTGACTGAGACAACACACCTGGTGTTATGTAGTGATTCAGACAACACACCTGGTGTTATGTAGTGATTGAGACAACACACCTGGATGTTATGCAGTGATTGAGACAACACACCTGGTGTTATGCAGTGATTGAGACAACACAACCTGGTGTTATGCAGTGATTGAGACAACACACCTATGGTATGTCATGGTGTCATGTAGTGATTCAGACAACACACCTGGTGTTATGCAGTGATTGAGACAACACACCTGGTTTATGCAGTGATTGAGACAACACACCATGGTGTTATGTAGTGATTCAGACAACACACCTGGTGTTATGCAGTGATTAAGACAACACACCTGGTGTTATGCAGTGATTGAGACAACACACCTGGTGTTATGTAGTGATTCAGACAACACACCTGGTGTTATGCAGTGATTGAGACAACACACCTGGTTTATGCAGTGATTGGAGACAACACACCTGGTGTTATGTAGTGATTCAGACAACACACCTGGTGTTATGTAGTGATTCAGACAACACACCTGGTGTTATGCAGTGATTGAGACAACACATCTGGTGTTATGCAGTGATTGAGACAACACACCTGGTGTTATGCAGTGATTGAGACAACACACCTGGTGTTATGTAGTGATTGAGACAACACACCTGGTGTTATGTAGTGATTGAGACAACACAATCTGGTAAATAAGTAAATAAATAAATAAACTGATCAGCCCTTCTTGAGAAGCTAACAGTTCCTCAGCTACTCACGAAATTCCCAGAACTTTATCGAAACCGAAGGTCCATTATCGTGTTCACAACAGCTCACTATTTGCTCTTATACTGAATTAATACAGTCCACTCCTCCCATCAGTTTTCTTTCGAAGTGATTTAATAATATCCTTCCATCTATGCTTAGGTCTTCCAAGTGGTCTCTTTTGTTCACATTTAAACAGCAAAACCCTGCATGCATTTCTCTTCTCCCCCACACTTGCCACATACCCAGCCCATCTCATTCTTCTGAGCTGATATAAAGAACAATGCAGAGAACAAACACCACGGTTACTACACACATCCGGTATGTGTCATGTCACCACGGTTACTACACACATCCGGTATGTGTCATGTCACCACGGTTACTACACACATCCGGTATGTGTCATGTCACCCAACCAAACAGTGTGACATGTCCGTGCGGCCGCATTACTACACGTTTCGGCACAACACAAGACACTCTAATGCACAGTTACGTGGCTAATATGCTTCGTGTTTCGACACAATTCTCTCATCTTCAGGTGGCGTGCATATAATCTGTTGGCAATGCCATGCAACTAATTTTACAATAAAACAACTTAGGAAATGCCCGCAGAGTGTCGCATTTATGGTAGTTCACTCTGTTATTTTCGCTACATGTTTAATTCCTGAATACTGTACAAAAAGAAAGAGAGACATCTTGGCAACAGATTTACAACGATCTTCGAGATATCGTAAGAGGACAGATTTACAAAGAGATTCAAAATATATTATTTTTGACCTAGTTTAACCAAAATAGGAACGCGTCGAAAAATTGTCGTTCAATTACCAAACACAAAATTTCACTGAAATCCGTCCACTGGTAGCCGGGTTATTGCATGCGGACTGACTTAACGAAGCTACTATTCGCTTTTCGCAATAGTAATGACAGCTACAGTAAAGCCACGTAACATAGTAATGACAGCTACAGTAAAGCCACGTAACATAGTAATGACAGCTACAGTAAAGCCACGTAACATAGTAATGACAGCTACAGTAAAGCCACGTAACATAGTAATGACAGCTACAGTAAAGCCACGTAACATAGTAATGACAGCTACAGTAAAGCCACGTAACATAGTAATGACAGCTACAGTAAAGCCACGTAACATAGTAATGACAGCTACAGTAAAGCTGCGTAACATAGTAATGACAGCTACAGTAAAGCCACGTAACATAGTAATGACAGCTACAGTAAAGCCACGTAACATAGTAATGACAGCTACAGTAAAGCTGCGTAACATAGTAATGACAGCTACAGTAAAGCCACGTAACATAGTAATGACAGCTACAGTAAAGCCACGTAACATAGTAATGACAGCTACAGTAAAGCCACGTAACATATCCACCATCATGTAAAGTATTCATCTAGAAAGAACTATACATTATTCCTTGCCAATTATTTGTGCCATTGTGTCCTTACAAGTCACGTGAGTCACCACAACATTCACGCGCTGCTCCACGACCCTTATATCCGTCGTTTCTATATTCTTGTAGCTAACCAAGCGCTGATTTCATGTCAGACAGTCTTGTACTACAAGCCTCAGCGCGTACCTCACAGAGAACACAGCCAGAATGGTAACCATGGCAACACGTGGTTCTGCCGTCTAACGCAGTAACTAAGGTGTTTCGAGATGATCCACGTGTTAACATGAACGCCGGTCTGTCTGTCTGTGTCTGTCTGTCTGTGTCTGTCTGTGTCTGTCTGTTTGTGTCTGTCTGTCTGTCTGTGTCTGTCTGACTGTGCATCGTGTCAACAACTAAACCTCTTGTCGGCTTTCACTGAAATTCGATCACGAAATTCCTTACAAAAGCCGTCCAGCAAGAGCAAGTTTCGTAAAAATCGACTCAGTGGCGGTCATACTTTAGTTAGGACCTCAGTCACCTGTAGTTTCCATGTTTCTATTTACCGATTTGGGTGAAATTCGATATACTAGATCTCAACTGATTGACCGTGATAAGTGTGAGTTTCGTTCAAATTGGCTCAGTGAAATCAAGAGGTCTAATTTACCAAAGGGCGTAAATAAAATCTCGCCGCGTTTTGTATATATTTCGTCCGAGTTGTTTAAAATTCGGTACAGGAGATGCCCAGAAAACTTTATTCAGTAAAGTTTCCTGAAAATGACCGCAATGGAAGCCACACTGTTCCTAAGGGCCTAAATAAATTTCTACCCGTATTTTCACATTTATTGTCCGATCTGGGTAAAATTCGGTATAAGAGCTCTGCATGTAGTGCTGTTGGGCGTTTGCGAGTTTCGTGAAAATCGACTCAGGGAAGGCCGTGCTGCTGTTTGTATGTACATGTCAGTGCACTCACGCGTGTGCCGTGCTACATTCTGTAAGTAAAGAACGCCTTGGTATAGTGTGCACTGCGTCACGGCGTGCAGTCTTGTTCATTGCTATTGCTGATCTATCACGAAGGGAATGCACAGCGACCATACGCATGCGCTGTATCGATATGCTGCACAATATGCATGATTCTGTGTTCTGCACAGATGTAAAGTTAAAGCAGCGTATGTAGGAGTTGACGTACAGAGCCACTCATTCTTAATTTAGGCATTACATTGAGATGAAGAGTCACCTTCAAGTTCCCGGCCGCTTTACCCCCCGGAAAGAACCGCCGGTACCTTTAAATAAGAGGCTAGGTGGACCTCAAAGCCGATATCGATGTTTCACAGAAGAGAAAAATCTTTTGGTCCTGCCAAGAATCGAACTCTGGACAGGTAATGCGTGTGTGTCTGACAGCGTGGTACTGTGCGTAGGGACACAGAACGCATTCTACAAGATGTTCACTAAATCAGCTGCAACACGCACCGGTCTTCTGTGCACCATCTGGGAGTGGCGACAGCTGGAATGCGTAGAGCTTTATATCGCCTAGACGCTGTTAAGGTGCTTCTTGCTACGTCTATCTAGCATCACTGATGAAATGAACTGAATCCCTTAACACGAACGGCAGTGTCTAACAAACAATGTGTGTTTGTAAAGGTTACTGCATCCAGTTCCTCTTAAATGTGTTGGATCCGTAAAACTAATGTATGCGATATTAAACTGGGCGCGACACACGGAGTGCAGGGAGGGCGGTCCGTAACCTCCCAGCCGTCATTTCCATGTATTTAGACCCCGTAAGAAGCACCTGGCTAGCAGGCGATTTGCAACAGAAGCCGACGTGCAGCAAGCTGTCACATATTGGCTAGACACTTGACACCAATTTCTTGTATGCCGGAAC
Source organism: Reticulitermes speratus (assembly GCA_021186555.1). Taxonomy (NCBI): domain Eukaryota; kingdom Metazoa; phylum Arthropoda; class Insecta; order Blattodea; family Rhinotermitidae; genus Reticulitermes; species Reticulitermes speratus. Next base: position 44,053,368 of record JAJKFL010000009.1, on the reverse strand, counting down.
ACAAGTGTCAGTGTCACGGTGGGACAATGGTGACTACGTGGAGGTCTGGTGTGTAGCAACTGCTGCACGTGTGCCTTATATATAGGAAGTCAGAATAAAGTTCTCGGCATCAGAATGTCTGTTACGTTATTTTGCGAAACCTTGCACATAAGCAGTGACCTGTCAGTAAACAGCGCAATGAACGACGTCAAGTCACAAAGGATGGCAGCTTTAAAACACCTGTAAACTGATTAGGCTACGTTAGCATTTAAACAATCAATAAAGTAATTAGATAATTCATGAAGGAGAGACGCAGCGAACGGTGTGAAGTTAGGCATCGATCTGCCGGGCGAAACGCAGCAATAAAAGAGTCCGTGTGAATGTGCGCTGACTGCTGTCACTAAACTAACCGGACAGGGTTCGAACAACTGTCTCTCAGACGTGAAACGGCAGTACACCTATTTGTTTTAAGAAGAAGCATTTTAAACGCTAAGATTAACCGGATTTATATTTAAAGACAGTCCGTACCGCGCAGTAAACACACTCCGTCTCAGTTATACAAACCAGTCAGTTAATGTTGTAAAGTGAAATAATCGCTGTTTGTTCTGAGATCCACCAAAAACACATAAATACAGTCCGTACCGCGCAGTAAACACACTCCGTCTCAGTTATACAAACCAGTCAGTTAATGTTGTACAGTGAAATAATCGCTGTTTGTTCTGAGATCCACACAAAACACATAAATACAGTCCGTACCGCGCAGTAAACACACTCCGTCTCAGTTATACAAACCAGTCAGTTAATGTTGTACAGTGAAATAATCGCTGTTTGTTCTGAGATCCACACAAAACACATAAATACAGTCCATACCGCGCAGTAAACACACTCCGTCTCAGTTATACAAACCAGTCAGTTAATGTTGTACAGTGAAATAATCGCTGTTTGTTCTGAGATCCACACAAAACACATAAATACAGTCCGTACCGCGCAGTAAACACACTCCGTCTCAGTTATACAAACCAGTCAGTTAATGCTGTACAGTGAAATAATCGCTGTTTGTTCTGAGATCCACACAAAACACATAAATACAGTCCGTACCGCGCAGTAAACACACTCCGTCTCAGTTATACAAACCAGTCAGTTAATACTGTACAGTGAAATAATCGCTGTTTGTTCTGAGATCCACACAAAACACATAAATGCAGTCCGTACCGCACAGTAAACACACTCCGTCTCAGTTATACAAACCAGTCAGTTAATGTTGTACAGTGAAATAATCGCTGTTTGTTCTGAGATCCACACAAAACACATAAATGCAGTCCGTACCGCGCAGTAAACACACTCCGTCTCAGTTATACAAACCAGTCAGTTAATGTTGTACAGTGAAATAATCGCTGTTTGTTCTGAGATCCACACAAAACACACAGATACACTGTGTGGGCGAAACGTAGAATTTGTGAATATTAAACATGGCGGTACATATAGTAAGCACTGGGCTTTGAAGGGTTGACTGCCTCCACACAGCAGTCATTATTCATAATCTGGTAGACATTTCAAGTGTGTTCTTTAAAGACGTTGTCAGTTACTAAGATTACATGACGTCAGTGGTAGTATAGAGCACTGGAGGAGCGATACTGACAGGTAAATAGGCAAAGAAGGTAAAGTTAACTCTAGAACTGTCCATGAAGGCACAGTAGAAGTACAGCGCTACCGTCTTTAACGTCGGCTCTAGATAGGGGTTGGTGGTTAACTTCACGCCCCGGTCGCTTTACTCCAGGGAATGACACGGTACACATTGTACAGGAGGCTGGGTTGGCCTCATGGATAGTGTTGACGGGTACGAAAAATCCCGCCACCACCGGGATTAGATCCGCTGACCGTCCAGCCCGTAGCGAGTCGCTATACCGACTGCGCCATATCGGCCCAAGATACTGACACGGGAAACCCGAAATACTCGGAGAAGAAGCTGTCCCAGTGCCACTGCATCAGCACTGAAGTCACATGGACTGGGATAGAAAGCAGGCCGTGGCGAAGAGGTCCAGCGACTAACAGCCTGAGCCATGGCTGGTCGTCAGCCTTCTCGTTAATAACTTCCACGACTTAAAAAGAAATAAGGTGTCTTATCGTGATCCCAAAAGGCCCACAACTGGTCCCTAACATCAGGTAGTTGGAACCCACATCAGTAAAATTTATCTCTCAGATGAACTTTAATATTATCCACAATCTACGCTTATGTCTCCCACGTGGTCATCTCAACTTCAGATTTTCTGACTAAATATCTTGCATGCAATTCTCACATTTAACATGCAAGCTACATGACCTGTCCACGTCTTACTCCATTATATATACTCAACACTTTAAATCCCAGTGGTTACAATATGTACCACCACGTTTAACATTCACAAATTCTACGTTCTGCCCACACAGTGTATTTATGTGTTTTGTGTGGATCTCAGAACAAACAGCGATTATTTCACTGTACAGCATTAACTGACTGGTTTGTATAACTGAGACGGAGTGTGTTTACTGCGCGGTACAAACTGTATTTATGTGTTTTGTGTGGATCTCAGAACAAACAACGATTATTTCACTGTACAAAATTAACTGACTGGTTTGTATAACTGAGACGGAGTGTGTTTACTGCGCGGTACAGACTGTATTTATGTGTTTTGTGTGGATCTCAGAACAAACAGCGATTATTTCACTGTACAGCATTAACTGACTGGTTTGTATAACTGAGACGGAGTGTGTTTACTGTGCGGTACGGACTGTATTTATGTGTTTTGTGTGGATCTCAGAACAAACAGCGATTATTTCACTGTACAACATTAACTGACTGGTTTGTATAACTGAGACGGAGTGTGTTCACTGCGCGGTACGAACTGTATTTATGTGTTTTGTGTGGATCTCAGAACAAACAGCGATTATTTCACTGTACAAAATTAACTGACTGGTTTGTATAACTGAGACGGAGTGTGTTTACTGCGCGGTACAGACTGTATTTATGTGTTTTGTGTGGATCTCAGAACAAACAGCGATTATTTCACTGTACAGCATTAACTGACTGGTTTGTATAACTGAGACGGAGTGTGTTTACTGCGCGGTACGGACTGTATTTATGTGTTTTGTGTGGATCTCAGAACAAACAGCGATTATTTCACTGTACAAAATTAACTGACTGGTTTGTATAACTGAGACGGAGTGTGTTTACTGCGCGGTACAGACTGTATTTATGTGTTTTGTGTGGATCTCAGAACAAACAGCGATTATTTCACTGTACAGCATTAACTGACTGGTTTGTATAACTGAGACGGAGTGTGTTTACTGCGCGGTACGGACTGTATTTATGTGTTTTGTGTGGATCTCAGAACAAACAGCGATTATTTCACTGTACAACATTAACTGACTGGTTTGTATAACTGAGACGGAGTGTGTTTACTGCGCGGTTCGGACTGTATTTATGTGTTTTGTGTGGATCTCAGAACAAACAGCGATTATTTCACTGTACAACATTAACTGACTGGTTTGTATAACTGAGACGGAGTGTGTTTACTGCGATGTCGAAGATAAACCTTTATACATAATTCAAGATACTCTTAAATTTTTAGGCTGTCCCATGGCTCAGGCGGTTAGTAGACGGGCTCTCACCTCGGAGGCTCGGGCTCGATCCCAGCTCAATCCATGTGAGATTTGTGGTGGACTAAGTGGCAATGTGACAGGTTTCTCTTCCAGTGCCTCTGTTTTCCCCTTTCAGTATCATTCCACCAATGCTCCATACTCATTCATTCATCTACCACCATCGCTGTATAATGTTTACCTCCCAGTACTTCAGCTTTCCTTTGTCAATATCATTCCACCAATGCTCCATACTCATTCATTCATCTACCACCATCGCTGTATAATGTTTACCTCCCAGTACTTCAGTTTTCCCCTGTCAGTATCATTCCACCTACGCTCCATACACATTCATTCATCTACCACCAACGCTGTATAATGTTTACCTCCCAGTACTTCAGTTTTCCCCTGTCAGTATCATTCCACCAATGCTCCATACTCATTCATTCATCTACCACCAACGCTGTATAATGTTTACCTCCCAGTACTTCAGTTTTCCCCTGTCAGTATCATTCCACCAATGCTCCATACTCATTCATTCATCTACCACCAACGCTGTATAATGTTTACTCCCAGTACTTCAGTTTCCCCTGTCAGTATCATTCCACCAATGCTCCATACTCATTCATACATCTACCACCAACGCTGTAAATGTTTTCTCCCAGTACTTCAGTTTCCCCTGTCAGTATAATTCCAACAATGCTCCATACTCATTCAGTCATCTACCACCAACGCTGTATAATGTTTCTCTCCCAGCACTTCAGTTTCCCCTGTCAGTATCATTCCACCAATGCTCCATACTCATTCATACATCTACCACCAACGCTGTATAATGTTTCTCTCCCAGTACTTCAGTTTTCCCCTGTCAGTATCATTCCACCAATGCTCCATACTCATTCATACATCTACCACCAACGCTGTATAATGTTTCTCTCCCAGTACTTCAGTTTTCACCTGTCAGTATCATTCCACCAATGCTCCATACTCATTCATACATCTACCACCAACGCTGTATAATGTTTCTCTCCCAGTACTTCAGTTTCCCCTGTCAGTATCATTCCACCAATGCTCCATACTCATTCATACATCTACCACCAACGCTGTATAATGTTTCTCTCCCAGTACTTCAGTTTTCCCCTGTCAGTATCATTCCACCAATGCTCCATACTCATTCATACATCTACCACCAACGCTGTAAAATGTTTTCTCCCAGTACTTCAGTTTCCCCTGTCAGTATAATTCCAACAATGCTCCATACTCATTCAGTCATCTACCACCAACGCTGTATAATGTTTCTCTCCCAGCACTTCAGTTTCCCCTGTCAGTATCATTCCACCAATGCTCCATACTCATTCATACATCTACCACCAACGCTGTATAATGTTTCTCTCCAGTACCTCGGTTTTCCCCTGTCAGTATCATTCCTCCAATGATCCATACTCATTCATACATCTACCACCAACGCTGTATAATGTTTCTCTCCCAGTACTTCGGTTTCCCCTGTCAGTATCATTCCTCCAATGATCCATACTCATTCATACATCTACCACCAACGCTGTATAATGTTTGTCTCCCAGTACTTCGGTTTTCCCCTGTCAGTATCATTCCCCAATGCTCCATACTCATTCATACACCTACCACCGACGCTGTATAATGTTTCTCTCCCAGTACTTCGGTTTTCCCCTGTCAGTATCATTCCTCCAATGATCCATACTCATTCATACATCTACCACCAACGCTGTATAATGTTTCTCTCCCAGTACTTCGGTTTTCCCCTGTCAGTATCATTCCTCCAATGATCCATACTCATTCATACATTTACCACCAACGCTGTATAATGTTTCTCTCCCAGTACTTCGGTTTTCCCCTGTCAGTATCATTCCACCAATGCTCCATACTCATTCATACATCTACCACCAACGCTGTATAATGTTTCTCTCCCAGTACTTCGGTTTTCCCCTGTCAGTATCATTCCTCCAATGATCCATACTCATTCATACATCTACCACCAACGCTGTATAATGTTTCTCTCCCAGTACTTCAGTTTTCCCCTGTCAGTATCATTCCACCAATGCTCCATACTCATTCATACATCTACCACCAACGCTGTATAATGTTTCTCTCCCAGTACTTCAGTTTCCCCTGTCAGTATCATTCCTCCAATGATCCATACTCATTCATACATCTACCACCAACGCTGTATAATGTTTCTCTCCCAGTACTTCAGTTTTCCCCTGTCAGTATCATTCCACCAATGCTCCATACTCATTCATACATCTACCACCAACGCTGTATAATGTTTCTCTCCCAGTACTTCAGTTTTCCCCTGTCAGTATCATTCCACCAATGCTCCATACTCATTCATACATCTACCACCAACGCTGTATAATGTTTCTCTCCCAGTACTTCAGTTTTCCCCTGTCAGTATCATTCCACCAATGCTCCATACTCATTCATACATCTACCACCAACGCTGTATAATGTTTCTCTCCCAGTACTTCAGTTTTCCCCTGTCAGTATCATTCCACCAATGCTCCATACTCATTCATACATCTACCACCAACGCTGTATAATGTTTATCTCCCAGTACTTCAGTTTCCCCTGTCAGTATCATCCTACCAATGCTTCACACTCATCGTTGACTACACGTTGAGTTTACCAAAGGAGAATCTAGCAAAGTCTGAGAACCTTTCAAAAGACAAGGCTCTTTCGGAAATCGGGGAGCATTGGATGGACAAGCAGGCCTACGTTCAATTAGTCTTTTAAGATAAGGAAAAGCATTATGCAGCTTCTCATTTGCATATTTGTCGTCGTCGCCCGCACTCGGCCGGCTACACGTGTGAATTGCTCACTGCCACTTGCGACCTACAAGACCTACTTAATGCACATTCTGAAGCTTCATTCGACAGTCGCCATCGGTCAGTTCAGAGCAATGAACAACACAGAACGCCCTTGACGTGCTTCCCACAGCTTAACAGAATTGTGTATACACAAACTGTGAACTGTTAATTGATGATGAGACGGACGGCCACTGCAGCAGATCCTAGGTCCTGTCTGGGTTTGTTTTGAACGTCGCTTACACAGGGATGACCCATAAACCTACTGAAGATATCAGACAGAAGTAAGAGGTGTGACCGTAAGGATAACAAGATTACACATGGCGCACTCCGTGACGAGGTACAATAGACCTTACCAGGGCGTTTTGTACTGTCAAATTTGCGTGCGTTTTCACAGTATACGCTGAACGTATGTAATTTGTGCCCTTACTGGGCCGATCGCATGGAACACACAGTACACTGTCCGTCGTATAACATCCCACATGACCTTCACAAAGGTTGAGGGGACAAGTAGAACGCACTGCAGCCAGTGTCGTGTTTGTTCCTCGTCTGAATGTAATGTTAGCTCTTACACAGAACTGTGTCAAGACATCCATTTGTGTCACAATTTCCGCTGTGGCCTGCAGGCGCCGCCCTTAATGTGCGTCTAGACTGCAGCAGGCTACTGTCGCTAGTGACACACGGTCACTGCTGTCGCTAGTGACACACGGTCACTGCTGTCGCTAGTGACACACGGTCACTACTGTCGCTAGTGACACACGATCACTCTAAACAGCCTGCTGTGATAACGTGTCAGGCTGATCACCTGTCCGTTGCTAGGCGTCGGGTAACATTAGTACCTCGCGTCTGCAGGACTGTGACCAACAAGCACAACCACGACTCACACAGACAGACAGACAGACAGACAATTACTAACGACAATTTTGCACTTCTAATTTCAACTACACAACAGCAGACTTCTCTCCCTTGAAGAAACACCGGCTTATTTGATCGCTTTGAAGTTCAAGCTCATGGAAATGAACTAACTAACTAACTAACTAACTAAATAACTAACTACACGTAGCAGAGTTCTTCTTTCGAAGCCCGCAATTCCTCAGCTAGGTCAACAATTCCTAGCATTTTACAGAACCCGGAGTGTCATCGCCGTGCCCACAAAAGCCCGCTAACTGTCCTTATCCTGAGCGAGATAAAATCAGTTCACGCTCCCCTTCCCTCCTTCAAGACTCATTACAATATTATCCTCCCATCTCAGCCCACGTCTTCATGTGTTCTTGAGGTTCCGCCCCTAAAAACCTTTGAAAGTGTTTCTCTATCCAGTGTATGCCCCCAGAATAAGAAAAAGCATTATTTTGTTTGAAGGTTCACAGTCTTCGCCCGCTTGTCCTACTGACAACAGTAGTGTTACGGTAAAGACCAACACGGCGCACTAGTGCTATCATACTGACAGGGACGACCGAAGTACGGGAAGAACAACCTGTCACAGTGCTATCATACTGACAGGGGACAACCGAAGTACGGGGAGAACAACCTGTCACAGTGCTATCATACTGACAGGGACAACCGAAGTACGGGGAGAACAACCTGTCACAGTGCTATCATACTGACAGGGACAACCGAAGTACGGGGAGAACAATCTGTCACAGTGCTATCATACTGACAGGGACGACCGAAGTACGGGGAGAACAACCTGTCACAGTGCTATCATACTGACAGGGACGACCGAAGTACGGGGAGAACAACCTGTCACAATGCTATCATACTGACAGGGGACAACGCGATAGTACGGGGGAGAACAACCTGTCACAGTGCTATCATACTAACAGGGACGACCGAAGTAAGGGGAGAACAACCTGTCACAGTGCTATCATACTGACAGGGACAACCGAAGTACGGGGAGAACAACCTGTCACAGTGCTATCATACTGACAGGGACGACCGAAGTACGGGGAGAACAACCTGTCACAGTGATATCATACTGACAGGGGACAACCGAAGTACGGGGAGAACAACCTGTCACAGTGCTATCATACTGACAGGGACGACCGAAGTACGGGGAGAACAACCTGTCATAGTGCTATCATACGGACAGGGACGACCGAAGTACGGGGAGAACAACCTGTCACAGTGCTATCATACTGACAGGGGTCAACCGAAGTACGGGGAGAACAACCTGTCACAGTGCTATCATACTGACAGGGACGACCGAAGTACGGGGAGAACAACCTGTCACAGTGCTATCATACTGACAGGGACGACCGAAGTACGGGGAGAACAACCTGTCACAGTGATATCATACTGACAGGGGACAACCGAAGTACGGGGAGAACAACCTGTCACAGTGCTATCATACTGACAGGGACGACCGAAGTACGGGGAGAACAACCTGTCATAGTGCTATCATACGGACAGGGACGACCGAAGTACGGGGAGAACAACCTGTCACAGTGCTATCATACTGACAGGGGACAACCGAAGTACGGGGAGAACAACCTGTCACAGTGCTATCATACTGACAGGGACGACCGAAGTACGGGTGAGAACAACCTGTCACAGTGCTATCATACTGACAGGGACGACCGAAGTACGGGGAGAACAACCTGTCACAGTGCTATCATACTGACAGGGACGACCGAAGTACGGGGAGAACAACCTGTCACAGTGCTATCATACTGAAAGGGACAACCGAAATACGGGGAGAACAACCTGTCACAGTGCTATCATACTGACAGGGACAACCGAAATACGGGGAGAACAACCTGTCACAGTGCTATCATACTGACAGGGACAACCGAAATAGGGGAGAACAACCTGTCACAGTGCTATCATACTGACAGGGACAACCGAAGTACGGGGAGAACAACCTGTCACAGTGCTATCATATTGACAGGGACAACCGAAATACGGGGAGAACAACCTGTCACAGTGCTATCATATTGACAGGGACAACCGAAATACGGGGAGAACAACCTGTTACAGTGCTATCATACTGACAGGGACAACCGAAGTACGGGGAGAACAACCTGTCACAGTGCTATCATACTGACAGGGACAACCGAAATAGGGGAGAACAACCTGTCACAGTGCTATCATACTGACAGGGACAACCGAAATACGGGGAGAAATACCTGTCACAGTGCTATCATATTGACAAGGACAACCGAAATACGGAGAGAACAACCTGTTACAGTGCTATCATACTGACAGGGACAACCGAAGTACGGGGGAGAACAACCTGTCACAGTGCTATCATACTGACAGGGATGACCGAAGTACGGGGAGAACAACCTGTCACAGTGCTATCATACTGACAGGGACAACCGAAGTACGGGGAGAACAACCTGTCACAGTGCTATCATACTGACAGGGACAACCGAAATAGGGGAGAACAACCTGTCACAGTGCTATCATACTGACAGGGACAACCGAAATACGGGGAGAACAACCTGTCACAGTGCTATCATATTGACAGGGACAACCGAAATACGGGGAGAACAACCTGTTACAGTGCTATCATACTAACAGGGACAACCGAAGTACGGGGAGAAACAACCTGTCACAGTGCTATCATACTGACAGGGACAACCGAAATAGGGGAGAACAACCTGTCACAGTGCTATCATACTGACAGGGACAACCGAAGTACGGGGAGAACAACCTGTCACAGTGCTATCATACTGACAGGGACAACCGAAATAGGGGAGAACAACCTGTCACAGTGCTATCATACTGACAGGGACATCCGAAATACGGGGAGAACAACCTGTCACAGTGCTATCATATTGACAGGGACAACCGAAATACGGGGAGAACAACCTGTTACAGTGCTATCATACTGGCAGGGACAACCGAAGTACGGGGAGAACAACCTGTCACAGTGCTATCATACTGACAGGGACAACCGAAGTACGGGGAGAACAACCTGTCTTAGTGCCACTTTGTCCACCACAAATCTCACATGTTCCTCTGCCATGAGAGGCCGGCGACCAACACGCCATTGTTGCACGTTTTTGTATCCGTCGAGATACGGACGTATGGATTGAGATATCGTGACTTATGACATCTCGATCATAGTCAATTGTAAATCTGTTGCTAGGATACTGAGAAATGTTACAGCTTGTGTTACAATACTGAGTGTTGTACTGTAATGTATTATCGAATACAACACCTAAGGTCAATAACAGAGCGGAAGCGTCAGAAGTTTTACGTCTGTGTATATTTCCTAACTTTGTGAACCGCTTGTTTGTTGGACTTTGTGTATCGTCTTGTTTGCTGGACTTTGTGTATCGTCTTGTTTGCTGGACTTTGTGTATCGTCTTGTTTGTTGGACTTTGTGTATCGTCTTGTTTGTTGGACTTTGTGTATCGTCTTGTTTGTTGGACTTTGTGTATCGTCTTGTTTGTTGGACTTTGTGTATCGTCTTGTTTGTTGGACTTTGTGTATCGTCTTGTTTGCTGGACTTTGTGTATCGTCTTGTTTGCTGGACTTTGTGTATCGTCTTGTTTGCTGGACTTTGTGTATCGTCTTGTTTGCTGGACTTTGTGTATCGTCTTGTTTGTTGGACTTTGTGTATCGTCTTGTTTGCTGGACTTTGTGTATCGTCTTGTTTGCTGGACTTTGTGTATCGTCTTGTTTGCTGGACTTTGTGTATCGTCTTGTTTGCTGGACTTTGTGTATCGTCTTGTTTGCTGGACTTTGTATATCGTCTTGTTTGCTGGACTTTGTGTATCGTCTTGTTTGTTGGACTTTGTGTATCGTCTTGTTTGTTGGACTTTGTGTATCGTCTTGTTTGCTGGACTTTGTGTATCGTCTTGTTTGTTGGACTTTGTGTATCGTCTTTAATGTCAATAAAATATAAAATTCACCACGTTTCCTAAGATGGCTCTTCTTCCGTCTTCAGACGGAAGAAGAGCCATCTTAGGAAACGTGAATTTTATATTTTATTGACATTAAAGACGATGCACAAAGTCCAACAAACAAGCGGTTCACAAAGTTATATACCGTCGTCAGAACCTTTTAGAATTCAATTTCCTAACTTGTTTATGTGCCAAGCAAAAGGAAAGTTTACATGGTAGGCTTATAGGCTTGTATATTACATTATACGAACTTCGCGAAGCAGTTCAAGAATTCCACAGCCCGCAGACATTACGCCTTTCTGGTAGATTTTCCGTCATGCACATCACGGCACGGAGGGTTACTGCCTGTCGTGAGCATTGCCGACAGGAATGTCTTAGTAGAACTAGGCACTAAAGTTACTGCCTGTCGTGAGCATTGCCGACAGGAATGTCTTAGTAGAACTAGGCACTAAAGTTACTGCCTGTCGTGAGCATTGCCGACAGGAATGTCTTAGTAGAACTAGGCACTAAAGTTACTGCCTGTCGTGAGCATTGCCGACAGGAATGTCTTAGTAGAACTAGGCACTAAAGTTACTGCCTGTCGTGAGCATTGCCGACAGGAATGTCTTAGTAGAACTAGGCACTAAAGTTACTGCCTGTCGTGAGCATTGCCGACAGGAATGTCTTAGTAGAACTAGGCACTAAAGTTACTGCCTGTCGTGAGCATTGCCGACAGGAATGTCTTAGTAGAACTAGGCACTAAAGTTACTGCCTGTCGTGAGCATTGCCGACAGGAATGTCTTAGTAGAACTAGGCACTAAAGTTACTGCCTGTCGTGAGCATTGCCGACAGGAATGTCTTAGTAGAACTAGGCACTAAAGATCACGAAAGTTCGTTTACATTGGTGACAGATTTGATAAAAAGGGGACAAGGGAAAGAAAGAAACTTAGGGAAATGGAAGAAATGGAACTTTTCTTAAGGCAAAGCATAAGTAGCGCTGCAGTTTGGGTGCAGGCAGTCCGACACTAAAGCTGCTGCTAGAACACGCGGACAGACTAGGCCACGAGCTTAACGACAAAGGAATCGGAGCTCGATTCCCGGATACTGCAATAAATTATTCTCTTCACCAAAACGTCGGGACCGTCTTGGGGCCCAGCCAGGCTTGTATTCAAAGAGTACCGGGTTCTTTGAGCGGAGGTAGAGATGGATGTGGCGTGAAGCAGCACAATGCCTCAATTTGCTGCCGAGCTTATAATGAGTGCAGCTCTACCTCCACTTCCCATACGCCGCCATGGTGTGACAGGGACAACCTTGCAGCCTGGGAAAATCCAAAGCTCAATTACAGTGCCGTTTGCTACGATAATCACAGGCGACCAATTTGTGGGAAAAAACTGTGAAGTATTTGGTGCAAGTGATATATGTCAACGGGACCACTCGGCCGGCCACTCCCGAACTGCGTGTACAAGTGGAGTGTCAACTGGACCACTCGGCCGGCCACTCCCGAACTGCGTGTACAAGTGGAGTGTCAACTAGACCACTCGGTCGGCCACTCCCGAACTGCGTGTACAAGTGGAGTGTCAACTAGACCACTCGGCCGGCCACTCCCGAACTGCGTGTACAAGTGGAGTGTCAACTGGACCACTCGGTCGGCCACTCCCGAACTGCGTGTACAAGTGGAGTGTCAACTGGACCACTCGGTCGGCCACTCCCGAACTGCGTGTAAAAGTGGAGTGTCAACTGGACCACTCGGTCGGCCACTCCCGAACTGCGTGTAAAAGTGGAGTGTTAACTAGACCACTCGGCCGGCCACTCCCGAACAGCGTGTACAAGTGGAGTGTCAACTAGACCACTCGGTCGGCCACTCCCGAACTGCGTGTACAAGTGGAGTGTCAACTAGACCACTCGGCCGGCCACTCCCGAACAGCGTGTACAAGTGGAGTGTCAACTAGACCACTCGGCCGGCCACTCCCGAACAGCGTGTACAAGTGGAGTGTCAACTAGACCACTCGGCCGGCCACTCCCGAACAGCGTGTACAAGTGGAGTGTCAACTAGACCACTCGGTCGGCCACTCCCGAACAGCGTGTACCGAACACCATTCCGCAATGTCTACACAACCATCGTACTGTACATCGTAATTTACGGAGGGCGTGACAGTCAACCTCCGCACATTTTATATCCACGGTAGCTTAGCACTAAGCATTGAACACAAAAAGGTAAGTTGACCCCTGCTGACCCAAGACGCCATATCGGCTAACAGCAAGTACAGCACCACTGATTAACATCGCGAATTTACCGAGATGAGTAGTCAATTTCACGCCCCGGCCACTTTAACCCCGACGAAAATACATGACTTTTGGAGAAGACAAAAATAACCATCCCTACCGGGAATGGAACCGTGTATAAGAATTTAAAAGAAACTATATCATGACAAAGGTTGTAAAGTTTCGAGCTGTAACGCCCACCTTGAAGCAAATACCTCTCTACACTGCGACATTATCACACATGGGATAAAATGAGGCTGATTCTTACGTGGCGAGGTTATGTCTTTGTGTGACCACTGCATGACAGGAAGATGAGGTTAGTACGTGCACAGTGCAACTGTGTACAAGACTGGGTGTGGGAACACGAGTATTGGGGGAAATGAACAGTGTTTGTTGTGAGAATTACATGGCATGTAGAAACAGCGTGTGTGCAGAATTTAGAGTTTCTGAATACTAACCTTCTAAAGCCTAGTGGTTACTAAATGTACCACCATGTTTAACATTCACCAATTCTACGTTCTACCCACACAGTGCATTTATGTGTTTCGTGTGGATCTCAGAACAAACAGCGATTATTTCACTGTACAACATTAACTGACTGGTTTGTATAACTGAGACGGAGTGTGTTTACTGCGCGGTACGAACTGTATTTATGTGTTTTGTGTGGATCTCAGAACAAACAGCGATTATTTCACTGTACAACATTAACTGACTGGTTTGTATAACTGAGACGGAGTGTGTTTATTGCGCGGTACGGACTGTATTTATGTGTTTTGTGTGGATCTCAGAACAAACAGCGATTATTTCACTGTACAACATTAACTGACTGGTTTGTATAACTGAGACGGAGTGTGTTTATTGCGCGGTACGGACTGTATTTATGTGTTTTGTGTGGATCTCAGAACAAACAGCGATTATTTCACTGTACAACATTAACTGACTGGTTTGTATAACTGAGACGGAGTGTGTTTACTGCGCGGTACGGACTGTATTTATGTGTTTTGTGTGGATCTCAGAACAAACAGCGATTATTTCACTGTACAACATTAACTGACTGGTTTGTATAACTGAGACGGAGTGTGTTTACTGCGCGGTACGGACTGTATCTTTATATATTATTTAGAGTAAGTTAGAGCCAACGCTCAGTCGGTACCCAAAACACACGTCGCACTGCACGCTTCTCATGCAGCTGTCCCAAAGCTATCAAAATCTCACAATGCTGCCCTCCAAACACATAATTCAGCCCAACGCTCAACTCCTTCCCTCTGCTGCACGCTCCCAGCAGTCCACTTGCTAGCACTGTACTTGCCTCCAGCCTATCTTTAACAGAAGGACAAGCGGGCACTGCTTGTGAACCTTTACGTCAGTACTTTTCTGTTTACCCCTGCAATAAAAGACATGTAGTGCCGATCAATCAAACCCCCTCATTTCCTCTCTCTCTCTCTCTCTCTGTCCCAGTATTAGTCTTGAACGAGTTTTCAGGCACGTTGTACAGCACGGGACATTACCGCAACAACTAGCGCCATCTCTGAGAAGTGTGGGGAACGAGCTGGCTCTTACCTGGTTCCGCGAATGCTATTATTTCCGACGTGCGTCCGTAGAAGTCGTCAGGTTCTGACTCCGGTGGCCGCGTGCTGGAGGGGCCTGCACCGTCGTCCTCGATCGTGCCACTGCCACTGCCACTGCCGTCTTGCGGGTCCGCCGTCTCCTCGGCGCGGTACAGCGTTTCCATGATGACGTCCCGGGGCACAGGCGACGTCACCTTGGGCTTCTCTTTGAGCCCGAGCTTGGACAGGATCTGTCGCTTGATGGTCTCGAGTCTGATCTGATCGCTGCTCTGCGTGCTGTCGCGCTTGTCTTCCTGCTGTAAGCAGTTGGGACAGTCCGAAGGCGATGGCGGTATTTGCTCTAACTGTGACGACGGTAAGAGCTGTAGTTCTGGTTGGGCGGAATGTTGCGGGTGCTGGTGCTTGTAGTGGTGGTGCTGGTGGTGCTGGTGGTGGCGCTCGGTGCAGCCGGCGCCAGTTACCATCGACACAGAGAGGAACACGACCGTCAGCCACAACCAGCGGAACTGCCTACAGCGACGTAACATCTTACTGCATCAAATCTACAAACAACTACCAACACAATTGGTTCCTAGACGAAAGCTACTCTTAAGTCCAAAGGGGCGCCTCCATAGCTGCCACACACGTCCTGATAAACTGCGTTACAACCGACTGACACCGGTTCTCAGTAAATGTCCATCTTCTAGTTTTGAGGATTTGGTGTGAAAACTGCAGCCTCGCCTTTGCATTGCTTGAAATTTAATTCTAAGCTCAATTCGTATAATCATTTCAAAAAATAACCTAATTTAATTCACTTTATATCACACAGAACGACGTCAAACCTCGACTTCATGATGGCTTTGACTTAAATGCAACTTAACTCTTCATACAGTCACATTACAAAAACACGTAGACTTCGCAACACTGTAGCTTCTTATTATTCAGTTAACCAACAAAATACAAAGCACGGTGAAAGCAATATAAAATTAATATAAAGAAAACTGTAGCTACAGTACGGATTTATTAACCTGTTCACAGTGGCTGTGGTACGGATTTATTAACCTGTTCACAGTGGCTGTGGTACGGATTTATTAACCTGTTCACAGTGGCTGTGTTACGGATTTATTAACCTGTTCACAGTGGCTGTGGTACGGATTTATTAACCTGTTCACAGGGGCTGTGGTACGGATTTATTAACCTGTTCACAGTGGCTGTGGTACGGATTTATTAACCTGTTCACAGTGGCTGAGGTACGGATTTATTAACCTGTTCACAGTGGCTGTGGTACGGATTTATTAACCTGTTCACAGGGGCTGTGGTACGGATTTATTAACCTGTTTACAGTGGCTGTGGTACGGATTTATTAACCTGTTCAAAGGGGCTGTGGTACGGATTTATTAACCTGTTCACAGTGGCTGTGGTATGGATTTATTAACCTTTTACAGGGGCTGTGGTACGGATTTATTAACCTGTTCACAGTGGCTTGGTACGGATTCATTAACCTGTTCACAGTGGCTGTGGTACGATTATTAACCTGTTCACAGTGGCTTTGGTACGGATTTATTAACCTGTTCACAGGGCTGTGGTACGGATTTATTAACCTGTTCACAGTGGCTGTGGTACGGATTTATTAACCTGTTCACAGTGGCTGTGGTACGAACTTATTAACCTGTTCACAGTGGCTTTGGTACGGATTCATTAACCTGTTCACAGTGGCTGTGGTACGAACTTATTAACCTGTTCACAGTGGCTTTGGTACGGATTATTAACCTGTTCACAGTGGCTGTGGTACGGATTTATTAACCTGTTCACAGTGGCTGTGGTACGGATTTATTAACCTGTTCACAGTGGCTGTGGTCGGATTTATTAACCTGTTCACAGTGGCTGTGGTACGGATTTATTAACCTGTTCACAGTGGCTGTGGTACGGATTTATTAACCTGTTCACAGTGGCTGTGGTACGGATTTATTAACCTGTTCACAGTGGCTGTGGTGCGGATTTATTAACCTGTTCACAGTGGCTGTGGTACGGATTTATTAACCTGTTCACAGTGGCTGTGGTACGGATTTATTAACCTGTTCACAGTGGCTGTGGTGCGGATTTATTAACCTGTTCACAGGGGCTGTGGTACGGATTTATAACCTGTTCACAGTGGCTGTGGTACGGATTTATTAACCTGTTCACAGTGGCTGTGGTACGGATTTATTAACCTGTTCACAGTGGCTGTGGTGCGGATTTATTAACCTGTTCACAGGGGCTGTGGTACGGATTTATTAACCTGTTCACAGTGGCTGTGGTACGGATTTATTAACCTGTTCACAGTGGCTGTGGTACGGATTTATTAACCTGTTCACAGGGGCTGTGGTACGGATTTATTAACCTGTTCACAGTGGCTGTGGTGCGGATTTATTAACCTGTTCACAGTGGCTGTGGTGCGGATTTATTAACCTGTTCACAGTGGCGGCTGTGGTACGGATTTATTAACCTGTTCACAGTGGCTGTGGTACGGATTTATTAACCTGTTCACAGTGGCTGTGGTACGGATTTATTAACCTTCACAGGGCTGTGGTACGGATTTATTAACCTGTTCACAGTGGCTGTGGTGCGGATTTATTAACCTGTTCACAGTGGCTGTGGTGCGGATTTATTAACCTGTTCACAGTGGCTGTGGTACGGATTTATTAACCTGTTCACAGTGGCTGTGGTAAGGATTTATTAACCTGTTCACAGTGGCTGTGGTGCGGATTTATTAACCTGTTCACAGGGGCTGTGGTACGGATTTATTAACCTGTTCACAGTGGCTGTGGTGCGGATTTATTAACCTGTTCACAGTGGCTGTGGTGCGGATTTATTAACCTGTTCACAGTGGCTGTGGTACGGATTTATTAACCTGTTCACAGGGGCTGTGGTACGGATTATCGTTAGATGCTAACAAATTGGAACGTGCGAATACCAAACCCATCCAAAGTTCGCGCCGCCAATCACCTGACACACGAATTCCATGAGCTGAAACACACGATAGTTTCCACAGTTTTAAATTACTTTTAACTTTCGTAGTACTGAAGTGCAGACATTGACACGTTTCCAGCGGCGATGTAACATTACCGTGTCCAAATCATGTTTCAAACACGACGGCAGCTGAACTGCTGAAATCAAAAATTTAACGAAACACGAAAAACAACTGACGCCGGCCGGCCACAGCGCTGCTCTCATGCGGTTGATGATGTTCAACTGCGAATGGACACACCGCCCGGCCCGCTGTGACGTAGCGTACTACTGAGGTCTGGCATGCGCACTGGTGCACGACACTGCGCGATCAGCTGGCTACTGAACTGGACCACACCCACTGTCGAGTAAAACCACGTGGAGTGCTGCATTACCCTTTGAAGACGAAGTTTAACCTGTGTTACATTTATAGTGAAAGATACAGTCCGTACCGCGCAGTAAACACACTCCGTCTCAGTTATACAAACCAGTCAGTTAATGTTGTACAGTGAAATAATCGCTGTTTGTTCTGAGATCCACACAAAACACATAAATACAGTCCGTACCGCGCAGTAAACACACTCCGTCTCAGTTATACAAACCAGTCAGTTAATGTTGTACAGTGAAATAATCGCTGTTTGTTCTGAGATCCACACAAAACACATAAATACAGTCCGTACCGCGCAGTAAACACACTCCGTCTCAGTTATACAAACCAGTCAGTTAATGTTGTACAGTGAAATAATCGCTGTTTGTTCTGAGATCCACACAAAACACATAAATACAGTTCGTACCGCGCAGTAAACACACTCCGTATCAGTTATACAAACCAGTCAGTTAATGTTGTACAGTGAAATAATCGCTGTTTGTTCTGAGATCCACACAAAACACATAAATACAGTCCGTACCGCGCAGTAAACACACTCCGTCTCAGTTATACAAACCAGTCAGTTAATGTTGTACAGTGAAATAATCGCTGTTTGTTCTGAGATCCACACAAAACACATAAATACAGTCCGTACCGCGCAGTAAACACACTCCGTCTCAGTTATACAAACCAGTCAGTTAATGTTGTACAGTGAAATAATCGCTGTTTGTTCTGAGATCCACACAAAACACATAAATACACTGTGTGGGCAGAACGTAGAATTTGCGAATGTTAAACCTGGTGGTGCATATAGTAACCACTGGGCTTTAAAGGGTTAACAGTCGCAAATCTCAGTTTCATAAGGCATGCAGGCTGTAAGCCTTCTGTTTTACACGTTTTGCTGTAATTCGCCAGTTCGAACTGTCACGTATTACAACACGAACATTGCGACATTTGAGGCTCTCACAGCGGTGCTGCTGAGGATTTAGATCCTTCCGGATGTGACACAATGTCGTTACGTGAGTACTTCTGACGTTTCGGAGGATTATAATGCCTTCATCTTCGGGGTCAAGCAGTCGAAAAACAGCTTACTTTAAATATATGCACCCCTATGTTTCGAACGTCGGGAACAGCGCACCCAAGGACACAAAGTCACTCCCAACAGGATCCTTTCTTTTCATGCCACACTGCAAAACAATTTCACGTCAGTGACAACAGACAACACCCAGCACTACAGTCACAAACTGTCGATCTGTAACAGCTCAGTCATAGTCAATGGACTGGAAGAGCTGAGTCACTAGTCAATGGACTGGAGAGCTGAGTCACTAGTCAATTTGGACTGGAAGAGCTGAGTCATAGTCATGGACTGGAACAACTCAGTCAATAGTCACTG
This sequence comes from Reticulitermes speratus, assembly GCA_021186555.1. Classification (NCBI taxonomy): domain Eukaryota; kingdom Metazoa; phylum Arthropoda; class Insecta; order Blattodea; family Rhinotermitidae; genus Reticulitermes; species Reticulitermes speratus. The sequence goes on along the minus strand of JAJKFL010000009.1, from coordinate 44,033,551 downwards.
GACAGAACAGCTCAGTCACTAGTCACTGGACAGGAACAGCTCAGTCATAGTCACTGACAGGAACAGCTCAGTCACTAGTCACTGAGAGGAACAGCTCAGTCACTAGTCATTGGACAGGAACAGCTCAGTCACTAGTCATTGAACAGGAACAGCTCAGTCACTAGTAACTGGACAGGAACGAGCTCAGTCACTAGTCACTGGACAAACACTAGTCACTAGTCAATGGACAGGAACAGCTCAGTCCTAGTCATGGACAGGAACAGCTCATTCACTAGTCACTGGACAGGAACAGCTCAGTCACTAGTCACTGGACAGGAACAGCTCAGTCACTAGTCACTGGACGGAACAGCTCAGTCCTAGACTGGACAGAAAGCTCAGTCACTAGTCACTGGACAGGAACAGCTCAGTCACAGTCACTGGAGATAAACAGCTCAGTCACTAGTCATTGACAGGAACAGCTCAGTCACTAGTAACTGGACAGGAACAGCTCAGTCACTAGTCATTGGACAGGAACAGCTCAGTCACTAGTCATTGGACAGGAACAGCTCAGTCACTAGTCACTGGACAGGAACAGCTCAGTCACTAGTCACTGGACAGGAACAGCTCGGTCACATAGTAACAGCCAGTCACTAGTCATTGGACAGGAACAGTCAGTCACTAGTCTTGGACAGAAACAGCTTAGTCACTAGTCACTGGACAGGAACAGCTTAGTCACTAGTCACTGGACAGGAACAGCTCAGTCACTAGTCACTGGACAGGAACAGCTCAGTCACTAGTCACTGAACAGGAACAGCTCAGGCACTAGTCAACAGGAACAGCTCAGTCACTAGTCATGGAAGGACAGCTCAGTCACTGAACATAGTAAACGGAACAGCTCAGTCACTAGTCACTGGACAGGAACAGCTCAGTCACTAGTCATTGGACAGGAACAGCTCAGTCACTAGTCATGGACAGGAACAGCTCAGTCACTAGTCACTGGACAGGAACAGCTCAGTCACTAGTCACTGGACAGGAACAGCTCAGTCACTAGTCATGGACAGAAACAGCTCAGTCACTAGTCCACTGGACAGGAACAGCTCAGTCACTAGTAATGGACAGGAACAGCTCAGTCACTAGTCACTGGACAGGAACAGCTCAGTCACTAGTCACTGGACAGGAACAGCTCAGTCACTAGTCATTGGACAGAACAGCTCAGTCACTAGTCACTGGACAGGAACAGCTCAGTCACTAGTCACTGGAAGGAACAGCTTCAGTCACATAGTCACTGGACAGGAACAGCTTAGTCACTAGTCACTTGGACAGGAACAGCTCAGTCACTAGTCATTGGACAGGAACAGCTCAGTCACTAGTCATTGGACAGGAACAGCTCAGTCACTAGTCACTGGACAGGAACAGCTCAGTCACTAGTCACTGGACAGGAACAGCTCAGTCACTAGTCATTGGACAGGAACAGCTCAGTCACTAGTCATTGGACAGGAACACTGTCACTAGTCACTGGACAGGAACAGCTCAGTCACTAGTCACTGGACAGGAACAGCTCAGTCACTAGTCACTGGACAGGAACAGCTCAGTCACTAGTCACTGGACAGGAACAGCTCAGTCACTAGTCACTGGACAGGAACAGCTCAGCACTAGTCACTGGACAGGAACAGCTCAGTCACTAGTCACTGACAGGAACAGCTCAGTCACTAGTCAACAGCTCAGTCACAGTCATTGGACAGGAACAGCTCACTAGTCATTGGACAGGAACAGTTTAGTCACTAGTCACTGGACAGGAACAGCTTAGTCACTAGTCACTGGACAGGAACAGCTCAGTCACTAGTCATTGGACAGAAACAGCTCGTCTACTAGTCACTGGACAGGAAGAGCTCGGTCACTAGTAATTGGACAGGAAGAGCTCAGTCACTAGTAACTGGACAGAAACAGCTAGTCACTAGTCATTGGACAGAACAGCTCGTCACTAGTCATTGGACAGGAACAGCTCAGTCACTAGTCACTGGACAGGAACAGCTCAGTCACTAGTAACTGGACAGAACAGCTAGTCACTAGTCATTGGACAGGAACAGCTTAGTCACTAGTCATTGACAGGAACAGCTCAGTCACTAGTCATTGGACAGGAACAGCTCAGTCACTAGTCATGGACAGGACAGCTTAGTCACTAGTCACTGGACAGGAACACAGTCCTAGTCCACTAGTCACTGGTCATAGAACAGCTCAGTCACTAGTCATTGGACAGGAACACTAGTCACTAGTCATTGGACAGGAACAGCTCTAGTCACTAGTCACTGGACAGGAACAGCTTAGTCACTAGTCAATGGACAGGAACAGCTCAGTCACTAGTCATTGGACAGGAACAGCTCAGTCACTAGTCACTGGACAGGAACAGCTCGTTCACTAGTACTGGACAGGAACAGCTCAGTCACTAGTCACTGGACAGGAACACTCAGTCACTAGTCACTGGACAGGAACAGCTCGGTCACTAGTAACAGCTCAGTCACTAGTCATTGGACAGGAACAGTCACTAGTCATTGGACAGGAACAGCTTAGTCACTAGTCACTGGACAGGAACAGCTTAGTCACTAGTCACTGGACAGGAACAGCTCAGTCACTAGTCACTGGACAGGAACAGCTCGGTTACTAGTCACTGGACAGGAAGAGCTCGGTTTACTAGTCACTGGACAGGACAGCTTAGTCACTAGTCACTGGACAGGAACAGCTTAGTCACTAGTCACTGGACAGGAACAGCTCGGTCACTAGTCATTGGACAGGAACTGCTCAGTCACTAGTCACTGGACAGGAACAGCTCCAGTCACTAGTCAATGGAGATAAACAGCTCAGTCACTAGTCATTGGACAGGAACAGCTCAGTCACTAGTCACTGGACAGGAACAGCTCAGTCACTAGTCACTGGACAGGAACAGCTCAGTCACTAGTCACTGGACAGGAACAGCTCAGTCACTAGTCACTGGACAGGAACAGCTCAGTCACTAGTCACTGGACAGGAACAGCTCGGTCACTAGTAACAGCTCAGTCACTAGTCATTGGACAGGAACAGTCACTAGTCATTGGACAGGAACAGCTTAGTCACTAGTCACTGGACAGGAACAGCTTAGTCACTAGTCACTGGACAGGAACAGCTCAGTCACTAGTCATTGGACAGGAACAGCTCGGTTACTAGTCACTGGACAGGAAGAGCTCGGTTACTAGTCACTGGACAGGAACAGCTTAGTCACTAGTCACTGGACAGGAACAGCTTAGTCACTAGTCACTGGACAGGAACAGCTCGGTCACTAGTCACTGGACAGGAACAGCTTAGTCACTAGTCACTGGACAGGAACAGCTTAGTCACTAGTCACTGGACGGGAACAGCTTAGTCACTAGTCACTGGACAGGAAAAGCTTAGTCACTAGTCACTGGACAGGAACAGCTCAGTCACTAGACACTGGACTGGAACAGGCGCGACGGTTCGAGGTTTACGGTACGGGCAACAGATGTCTCCCTTCTCCAAAAAATACAGACCAGCTCTGGGGTCCACCCAGTCTCCTATTCAATAGGTAGGAGGGGCTCTTTTTCCGGGGGTAAATCAGCCGGGGTGTGAAGCTGCACTCACCTGCATCTAGTGCCGAGGTTAAGAATTAGTGGAGCTATACATCTACTCCCTTTATCTACCTTCCTGTCGTGCACAGAAAAATCTTTACGTTGTACTGCGTTGACAAATATATGTATATATGTATATATATGTATAAATGTATATATGTACATATATGTATATACACGCACCTACGCACACGCACCTACGCACACGCACCTACACACACGCAGCAGTTTGCAGACTGTAGTCGAAATGCGTGCCGCAGCGCTCGACATGTCTCTGGTCTGGTGCTGCTGTGACCACCAGCAGACACAATGCTGCTGACAGTCGCTCACCCAGTCAACATATTCCCCGCCTTCACATGCCTCCATTGCACCGTATCCTGAGCCAGCTGAATCCAGTCCATAACCCGTTTTATAAAGTGTGTTACCCCCCGTCGCAGTCATGCACAGCTGTCACCACTGTGTGCTGCGTCAGCACGGCCTGCAGACATCCGACAAGGGGTGGTACTTTAGCTTGCAGGGTGTTGCGGGGGGCTAACATCTCCTGTCTGTCAAGAAAAATAAACTTGTTACACGAAGTTACACGGGGCCACGGACCTGGTAACAGGAGACTCGAGAAAATCGCGTAATGACGAGCTTCATGATTCGTACTCCTCAGCAACTAATGTTTTGGTGATCAAATGAGATGAGAGGGGCGGGGCATGTAGCACGCATGATGAAGAATAAATGCATACAGAGTTTTGGTGGGGAAACCTCAAGGAACTGGTACCACTTGGAAGACCTAGGCGTAGATGGAAGGACGGTACTAAATGAATCCTAGAGAAACAGGATGGAATGGCGTGGACAGGGTTGATGTGTCTCAGTATGGAGACACGTGGTGGGCTGTTGGAACACGGCAATGAACATTCGGGTTCCACAAAATTTGGGGAATTTGTTGACTATCTGAGGACATTTCAGCTTTTCAAGAATGACTCTGCTGCTTGTAGCTAGTTACTTAATGTAACTTAATTCTGATGCTTTCGCCCACGTGCAACACGTGTGTCTCCTCCTGCACAACTTTCGCCCACGTGCAACACGTGTGTCTCCTCCTGCACAACTTTCACCGCAGACTTTTTACTCCGCGAATTATCAGCGACCTGCAAAGGAACGCCGCCCTCGGCAGGAGAATCCAAGGGGCGGCAAAATGAAGCTTTTAAATAAAGAAATTGATTTTCTGCGGTCAACAAATTTTAAATTGCCGAACCAAATAAAGAAACTCCAATAAATGTAATTTTGTAACTTAATTTCAGTAATAGGCGGCCATTGTTATTAGGGCCCCTGGCGCCAAAAAACTAGCTATGCCACATACTACAGTAAAGTCTCTAAGTTCGGGATTTCGACCCTTCGTGATGAACCATTTTCGTTCCACTGTTTCGACCTTTCGTGACTGGCTCTGATGAGGCGAGATGAGACCACGTGGCTTGCGAGTCGGCTTCCCCACTCTTGTGCTGTTGCGCAGAACACTCTCAGTTCAGTCAAGCTCTGTCTTTCATTCAGTCACTAACTGGTTTCGTGTTTCACTGAACAAGACACACTTTCAATAATTTAAATGTATTTTATGCTCCCAAAAGGCGTCTCTATTGTAGTAAAAGTGACCTCCCGTGACATTCTTATGTTGTTGTGACTGGTATTTCGTAAGTTCTTGGAGCCAGACAGGAGTTTTAAATTGAAAGTGGACAGTTGTAATGGTCACAATGAATCACGAAAATTGCGACTCTAGTGCATCTGCTTATCAGACCACACGGCGTCATATCAACGTTGACAGTACATATCTCGGCCTCAGACACGCCATCAGCAGCGCTGGCTGTCGTCTGCAGACGACAAGTGGTATGTGCGCGGGTCAGGAGCAGGGAGCATTCGTCGCCTGCTGCAGTGCGCAGTGACGTCAGGAAACTGCTGGTGGTGCAGCGACTTGCTGCTGCATCGGTAACAATCGAATTCACGAAGACCTGGAGGCTCCAGTTGCTGCCGACCGCATCGGAGCACTGAGCGAGAGCTTCGGCAGCTTGGATGGCACTTGGGCAGAGCGACGGCTGTGGACATCTGCAGGCCGACGCCTGAGGACATCTGCAGGCCGACGCCTGTGGACATCTGCAGGCCGACGGTTGTGGACATCTGCAGGCCGACGGCTGAGGACATCTGCAGACCGACGGTTGTGGACATCTGCAGACCGACGGCTGAGGACATCTGCAGACCGACGGTTGTGGACATCTGCAGGCCAGTCGACGGTGTACACAGAGTGCAGAACGAAATTGTCCCAGCACTTTGCGGCTAGACCGAGGTTTTCCGTGATTTTCCTCAATCTTAAGGCTAATAACAGTATACAATTAAAAGACGGGGCACCGTAACTAAACACTTTTACGTCGATTTTCATAACGATTCGCACTGATTGCACGTTGTGTGGTGGAGGAGAAAGCAGTAGGGCAGGTGTCGGCACGTAAAGTATAAAGTGACAGCAGTAGGACAGGTGTCGGCACGTAAAGTATAAAGTGACAGCAGTAGGACAGGTGTCGGCACGTAAAGTATAAAGTGACAGCAGTAGGGCAGGTGTCGGCACGTAAAGTATAAAGGGACAGCAGTAGGGCAGGTGTCGGCACGTAAAGTAAAAAGTGACAGCAGTAGGGCAGGTGTCGGCACGTAAAGTATAAAGTGACAGCAGTAGGGCAGGTGTCGGAACGTAAAGTATAAAGTGACAGCAGTAGGGCAGGTGTCGGCACGTAAAGTATAAAGTGACAGCAGTAGGACAGGTGTCGGCACGTAAAGTATAAAGTGACAGCAGTAGGGCAGGTGTCGGCACGTAAAGTATAAAGTGACAGCAGTAGGGCAGGTGTCGGCACGTAAAGTATAAAGTGACAGCAGTAGGGCAGGTGTCGGCACGTAAAGTATAAAGTGACAGCAGTAGGGCAGGTGTCGGCACGTAAAGTATAAAGTGACAGCAGTAGGGCAGGTGTCGGCACGTAAAGTATAAAGGGACAGCAGTAGGGCAGGTGTCGGCACGTAAAGTATAAAGTGACAGCAGTAGGGCAGGTGTCGGCACGTAAAGTATAAAGTGACAGCAGTAGGGCAGGTGTCGGCACGTAAAGTATAAAGTGACAGCAGTAGGGCAGGTGTCGGCACGTAAAGTATAAAGTGACAGCAGTAGGGCAGGTGTCGGCACGTAAAGTATAAAGTGACAGCAGTAGGGCAGGTGTCGGCACGTAAAGTATAAAGTGACAGCAGTAGGGCAGGTGTCGGCACGTAAAGTATAAAGTGACAGCAGTAGGGCAGGTGTCGGCACGTAAAGTATAAAGTGACAGCAGTAGGGCAGGTGTCGGCACGTAAAGTATAAAGTGACAGCAGTAGGGCAGGTGTCGGCACGTAAAGTATAAAGTGACAGCAGTAGGGCAGGTGTCGGGACGTAAAGTATAAAGTGACAGCAGTAGGGCAGGTGTCGGCACGTAAAGTATAAAGTGACAGCAGTAGGGTAGGTGTCGGCACGTAAAGTATAAAGTGACAGCAGTAGGGTAGGTGTCGGCACGTAAAGTATAAAGGGACAGCAGTTAGGGTAGGTGTCGGCACGTAAAGTATAAAGGGACAGCAGTAGGGTAGGTGTCGGTACGTAAAGTATAAGGGACAGCAGTAGGGCAGGTTCGGCACGTAAAGTATAAAGGGACAGCAGTAGGGCAGGTGTCGGCACGTAAAGTATAAAGTGACAGCAGTAGGGCAGGTGTCGGCACGTAAAGTATAAAGTGACAGCAGTAGGGCAGGTGTCGGCACGTAAAGTATAAAGGGACAGCAGCACGGCAGGTGTCGGCACGTAAAGTATAAAGTGACAGCAGTAGGGCAGGTGTCGGCACGTAAAGTATAAAGTGGACAGCAGTAGGGCAGGTGTCGGCACGTAAATATAAAGGGACAGCAGCAGGCAGGTGTCGGCACGTAAAGTATAAAGTGACAGCAGTAGGGCAGGTGTCGGCACGTAAAGTATAAAGGGACAGCAGCACGGCAGGTGTCGGCACGTAAAGTATAAAGTGACAGCAGTAGGGCAGGTGTCGGCACGTAAAGTATAAAGTGACAGCAGTAGGGGAGGTGTCGGCACGTAAAGTATAAAGTGACAGCAGTAGGGCAGGTGTCGGCACGTAAAGTATAAAGTGACAGCAGTATGGCAGGTGTCGGCACGTAAAGTATAAAGTGACAGCAGTACGGCAGGTGTCGGCACGTAAAGTATAAAGTGACAGCAGTAGGGCAGGTGTCGGCACGTAAAGTATAAAGTGACAGCAGTAGGGCAGGTGTCGGCACGTAAAGTATAAAGTGACAGCAGTAGGGCAGGTGTCGGCACGTAAAGTATAAAGTGACAGCAGTAGGGCAGGTGTCGGAACGTAAAGTATAAAGTGACAGCAGTAGGGCAGGTGTCGGCACGTAAAGTATAAAGTGACAGCAGTAGGACAGGTGTCGGCACGTAAAGTATAAAGTGACAGCAGTAGGGCAGGTGTCGGCACGTAAAGTATAAAGTGACAGCAGTAGGGCAGGTGTCGGCACGTAAAGTATAAAGTGACAGCAGTAGGGCAGGTGTCGGCACGTAAAGTATAAAGTGACAGCAGTAGGACAGGTGTCGGCACGTAAAGTATAAAGTGACAGCAGTAGGACAGATGTCGGCACGTAAAGTATAAAGTGACAGCAGTAGGGCAGGTGTCGGCACGTAAAGTATAAAGTGACAGCAGTAGGACAGGTGTCGGCACGTAAAGTATAAAGTGACAGCAGTAGGACAGGTGTCGGCACGTAAAGTATAAAGTGACAGCAGTAGGGCAGGTGTCGGCACGTAAAGTATAAAGTGACAGCAGTAGGACAGGTGTCGGCACGTAAAGTATAAAGTGACAGCAGTAGGGCAGGTGTCGGCACGTAAAGTATAAAGTGACAGCAGTAGGGCAGGTGTCGGCACGTAAAGTATAAAGTGACAGCAGTAGGACAGGTGTCGGCACGTAAAGTATAAAGTGACAGCAGTAGGGCAGGTGTCGGCACGTAAAGTATAAAGTGACAGCAGTAGGGCAGGTGTCGGCAAGCTTCGTAACAGAGAGCTACTGTACGACACGGTCATTCAATATATGTTCAAAAATAGTACATGGGCAAGAACAATGTATCTCAAGTACTGCTCCCTGTGTTCTTAATGCATTCATTAGAACACGGACTTGCAAAATAAAACTTTTCTTATAACAAACGTTTCCACTGCCACTGGGCAGCTGGGAGCCATTATAACAACATATATCATGAGGCGCTTTAGTGAAACTGCCTACTGCTGGATCCATCGGCAGTCTAATAAAATAAATGTTAAAACTGCTACGTTCACTTAACATTATGAGAAATGCCACGTGCTAAAACACACGTGTCGCTATTGGTCGACTGACACTGGCAGAATAAAGTTATCAGACTTCAGTGTGGCTGTCTGCAGGACCAAAGGCAGTGTGGCAATTGTATAGCATGCACCAGTTACTTACACTGCAGTACGCGCTCTTGATGTGCTATAGGTAACGTGTAACGTAAAGGTAAAGGTAAAGATCACCCTAGAACGGGCCACGAAGGCCCAGAGGGGGAGTAGAGGTATAACTCTACTCTTTCTTTAACCTCGGTGCTAGATGGGGTTGGGTGCTCAACTCCACGCTCCGGCCGCTTTACCCCCGGGAAAGAGACCCGTACGCATTGTATAGGAGGCTGGGTAGGCCCCAGAGCCGGTCTGGACGGCTGCGGAAAATCTCGCCACCACCGGGATTCGATCCCCGGACAGTCCAGCTCGTAGCGAGTCTTGGATATTTAAATAATGGGTGGATCGGTGGGCTTATGGTAATAGCGAGGGGATTTTAATGAGGGGACTGTAATGACGTCAGATAGTGAGGGGACTGTAATGATGTCAGATAGTGAGGGGACTGTAATGATGTCAGATAGTGAGGGGACTGTAATGATGTCAGATAGTGAGGGGACTGTAATGATGTCAGATAGTGAGGGGACTGTAATGATGTCAGATAGTGAGGGGACTGTAATGATGTCAGATAGTGAGGGGACTGTAATGATGTCAGATAGTGAGGGGACTGTAATGATGTCAGATATTGAGGGGACTGTAATGATGTCAGATATTGAGGGGACTGTAATGATGTCAGATAGTGAGGGGACTGTAATGATGTCAGATATTGAGGGGACTGTAATGATGTCAGATAGTGAGGGGACTGTAATGATGTCAGATAGTGAGGGGACTGTAATGATGTCAGATAGTGAGGGGACTGTAATGATGTGAGATAGTGAGGGGAATGTAATGATGTGAGATAGTGAAGGGACTGTAATGATGTCAGATAGTGAGGGGACTGTAATGATGTCAGATAGTGAGGGGACTGTAATGATGGAGACAGTGAGGGGACTGTAATGATGTCAGATAGTGAGGGGACTGTAATGATGTCAGATAGTGAGGGGACTGTAATGATGTGAGATAGTGAGGGGACTGTAATGATGTCAGATAGTGAGGGGACTGTAATGATGTCAGATAGTGAGGGGACTGTAATGATGTCAGATAGTGAGGGGACTGTAATGATGTGAGATAGTGAGGGGACTGTAATGATGTGAGATAGTGAGGGGACTGTAA